>OX063286.1:760000-967500 GCA_944039245.1 Nebria salina
TTTGTCCTTTTTAAGCGTCTGGGGTCGTCCTCGTTGTTTAGGAGGTTCAGTGCGAGTTCGTTTGGATGGTCGTTCAGCTTGTCTTCGTGTTTGGAAGCGAATGTTTTTATTTGCTCATGGACGTATCTTATTTTCAGGTCCTTGTGTATTGTGTGGTTGCTAACATACCAAGGGGCGTTTAGGATCATACGTAGGGTCTTGTTCTGGAATCGCTGAATTATGTTGGTGTTGGACTTCTTGGCGCAACCCCATAATTGTATTCCATACGTCCAAATTGGAATTATTATGGCTTTGTAGATGAGGATTTTGTTCTCCAGTGACAGTTGCGACTTGCGTCCTAGAAGCCAGTACATTTTCTTCACAGTTATATCCAGTTGTTTCCTTTTGTTTTTCAGGTGCTTGCACCAAACTAATCCTTTATCTAGAGTCATTCCTAGGTATTTTGTATCGTCTTTTGTTTCCAGTTGTTTGTTGTTTATATGTATTTGTGGGCATGTTACTTTTTTGTTTGTGAAGACTACGTGCGTGGTTTTGTCTTCGTTAATTTTTATTTTCCATGTTCTGGCCCAGTTTTGGATTTCGTCGAGAGATGTTTGTAATAGTGCTGATACTTGATTGGGGTCCTCGTGTTTAGCGATTATTGCCGTGTCGTCAGCGTAAGTTGCTATTGTGACGTTGTTTGCGCATGGCAAGTCGCCTGTGTAGAGTTGATAGAGTACTGGTCCGAGTACACTGCCTTGCGGAACTCCAGCTCGTATTTTTTGTATTTGAGATGTACATCCTTCGCAGGTTACTTGGAAGTACCGGTCTTCCAGGTAGGATTTGATTAGGAAGTAGTATTGGTATGGTAGGGATTTTTTTATTTTGTATAGCAGGCCTGTGTGCCAAACTCTATCAAATGCCTGACTTATATCTATGAAGACTCCTCCACATATTTTTCCATACTGCAGGCATTCTTCTATCTCGTTTGTTATCCTATGTACCTGTTGAATTGTGGAGTGACTCTCTCTAAAACCGAATTGGTGTGATGGGATTAGATTGTCGTCTTCCATTATAACTTTGAGTCTTTTTAGAAGTAATTTTTCGAACAGTTTGGATGGTTTTGATAGCAAGGATATCGGCCTGTATGATGAGGCTTTGTGAGAGGGTTTTCCAGGCTTTTGTATTAGTATTATTTGGGCAAATTTCCACTGCACTGGGAAGTAAAGGATCCTTATCATTGCGTTATATATCTGAGTTAACAGCGCTATAGCTTTTCTTGGTAACTCTTTTAAAATTCTTGCCGTTATCAAGTCGTATCCTGGGCATTTTTTATTATTGAGATATTGTTTCTCGTTTTTAATTTCATTTGGAGTGAAGGACTTGATTGGTGGGGATAATTGTACTGGAGATACTAGGAACTCTTCTATTTGGTTTTCTTCATCAGGTGTCAGGGAGGATGGGTGGGGTTCAAATACTTTAGAAAGATGTTCCGCTAGTACTTCTGTTTTTTCTTCGTCCTCTCTGGCCCAGGTTCCGTCTTCCTTCATAATTGGTGATATATGTGCCGTTGGTCTTTTGAGTTTCTTTGTTGCTCGCCATAATGAGTATTCTGTTTCGTAGTGAGCGGATAGATTACCTACATAGTCGTGGAATGAGTCGTTTTTTATATTTTGTATTAGTTTTTTAATTTCTTTTGTATGATGATTTAGTTTATTTTTGTCGTCAGGATGTTGTGTTTGTCGTCTTATTTTTCTCTTCTCCGCGATTTTTTCTCGAAGATGTTTGGGTAAGTTAGTGTTATATTCGTTTTTATTTTCTTTTTCTGGAGTAGAGTGCCACGAAGCTCTATGGATGCTGATCCTGAAGTATTCGACGGCTTCATCTATGTCATCAGGTGTTTTAAGTGCAACTTGTAGATTTATATTATCGTTTAAGTGCTTTTTGAACTCATTCCAGTTGGTGTTTTTGTTATGTAGTCTAGGTTTTTTCTCTTTTATTATTAGTGTAGAACTCATTGTTAGGATGACTGGCGAGTGATCTGATGATAGGTCATAACTGGGTTCAGTTTTGGTGTAGTTCTGTGAGATATCTTTGGCGATGAAAAAATCCAGAAGGTCAGGTCGCTTGTTGGTGTCTGTGGGCCAGTATGTAGGTTTTCCCGTACTTAGGTGGTTGTACCCTTTGGCTAGAATTGCTTTTCGTAGTTCAGTTCCTTTAGGGTTTATTATTCTCGAGCCCCAGTGGGGATGTTTGGAGTTGTAATCCCCTCCTGCGATGAATCTGTTCCCCAGAGTGTCCAAGTATTCTTCAAAGTCGTTTTTCTTGATGTTGTATTTTGGTGGACAATATACCGCAGAGATATTCAGTGAGCCGTGTGAATCTTGGATTTTAACATTTGTGGCTTGTAGGTGTTCCTTTTCAAATTTTTCGAGTTCGCAATGCTTTATCCTTTCGCTTATTATTATCGCAGTACCCCCATGTGCTGTTTCGTCGGGATGGTTTGTGTGGTATGTTTTATATGTGTGGATTTTGAAGTAAGATCTTTGGGTGAAGTGTGTCTCGCTTATAAGCATTATGTCTATTTTTTGTTGTCTAAGAAATATTTCTACTTCGTTGCGGTGTTGGACCAATCCGCTGGCATTCCACAGAGCAATTCTTCTTGAGTCAGCCATTTGTCTTGTTTATAAGGCTTGTGAGTAGGTTTATTATCATTGAGTTTTGTTGCATTATTTGGCTGAACATTTGTTCGAATTTGTTTAGGAATTTTACCATTATGTTATTATTCTCGGTCTGTTGTTGGTCGTGGGGTTGATAATTTTTGTTGTTTTGAGCGGTGTTTCTGGTTGCTGCTTCAGCGTAACTGATGTTTTCTCTTTGATAGTTGTTGTTGTTGTAGTAGTATTGGTTTGTTTGTGGTTGTGTTTTGGGTTGTGCATTTTTGTTTCTAAGTTTTTGCAGGTCGCGGTATATTTGACAGCCCTTGTAGTTTGCCGGGTGAGGTCCTGAGCAAAGAGCGCATGTTGCTGCTGTTTCTTTGTCTTTTTTACAATCCGACGATGGATGATTTTCTCCACACTTTACGCAGTAGTGTGGCTTTCTGCAGTATCGTTTTGTGTGTCCATACTCCTGGCAGCGCATACACTGTGGTATTTCTGTCTTCTTCCTTGGTGCTTCAACGATGATTTTTGTGCCTAGTATGTGTTTTAGGTCATAGATCTTCTTGTTGTCTTCACTTGGTTCTTGGTCGATGAAATGCATTGGTAGTGGTTCTTTACTTTTCCAGCTTTTTATATTTGTAACATTTCTTATTATGAATCCCTTTTCTTCTAGTGCTTCTTTTATGTCTTCTGACGGAACGGTGGGATGGATGTTTTTTATGACGACCCTGTAGGATCTCTCTTCACGTGGTTGGTATGTGTGATATGCAATGTTATTTGTATTTACCATTCTCACTAGTCTTCTGTATGCATCCGATGAATTTGTTTGTATTTTGATTGCATTGTTTTCGTGTGTTTTGCATAAAAACTCCGTTTTTTGTAGAACTGTCGTTAAAGTTTCCAGCATTGCGGGAAAGTCTGTCACGTCTTGGATGTAGACTGGTGGAGGTTTGGGATCTTTTTTGGTTTGCGTTTCATTGGCGCAGGATTCCTCATTTAGCGCAGAGAATCTGTTTGTTGCGTAGGAGCATGATGCGGTCGTATTGTCGGGATTGTTTCTTTTCTTCTGTTTGTTTATTTTAGGGTCTGTGTCATTTTCTCTGGGTCTTTTTAGTCTACTCTTTATGCTGACCTTTTGCCAAGGAAGGCTGTCAGTGTTTATCGAATCTTTTGTGGTGTTATTCTCTGGAGATATTTGTCCTAGATTTATTGGTGTGCTGCAGATTGGTGTTGTTTGAATTGTCGTCATTGTGGTTTGGGTGTAGTAGGGTGGAGTAGCTAGGGTTGTTATAACGTTTGTTACTGTATTAGTAACTACATTGGATCCATCACTTGTATCTGCCATTGTTTCGGTGTTTTGTTTGTGCTACCGTTGGCAACACTGCTTTTAACTCGGGTTGCGCGCGATTCTGCACGCACTACTCGCGTTTAGCACGTGCTAAGTGCCGGTTTTACTTAGGATTAAGTTAACTTCTGTACGAAAATACACTGTATTTTCACTGTATTTTTAGTTGCGGCACACTTGTACACAAGTCACCTCACTTTTTATTGATTTATTTGCCTTATTTTATTGACAATCTGAAATGTTTTTAGGATTAGTAAACTCTGTTCACTATCACATGTCACGGTTGCCAACAAATTTATAATAATAAATAGATAAGAAATATTAATATATATAGAGACGGGAAAATCATGTAAAATAATGAAAATAATAATTAAGTTACAAATATTTAATAACTCTAAAGTTACGGAACAAGTGGGAAATATAGAAACTATGTCAGAAGAAGCACATGACCTATAAAATATAATATTATAATTTTTAATCATGTTACAATTTTTATTATAATTTTTGCAAGTTAAACCAAGCTTTTATTATGTAAAGAGAAACAATATATAACTATGTTAGAAAGTTATTTGTTTAAATATTATGCTTAACAATTTATAGTAGATAGGTAGACTACTTGCTTTAATATTCAAGAACGCGATTATTTTTGAAAAATAAATTTTCATAAAATTAATAATAATCAAATATTTAGAGGAATCAGTACACGTAAGAGAAACACTTGAATAATAGATCAAGGGAAAAAAGACAGTGATAACACTAAATATAATTTTAATATAATTTTTAATATTGTTCAAATATAGTTTTGCTATTTTTCAAATACCAATAATTTTGTTCAATTATAATTTTAATATTGTTCAAAAAATATAGTAAGATAAAGGGCTACAGAAGTTAAACAAGTAAAGAAATACTATCGCAAGTAATACACTCTCAGCAGAGTAGAATAATTATGAATTAATAAGGTCGATTAATTTAATGAATCGTAGGAAACGATAAGGCTCAGTTAGAATCAGTAAGCGCATAAACGGAAAGACAAAGAGATTGTTTACTCTTTTAGTTTCTGCGAGCCTAATGAAAGAAAATTTAAAAATGTATAACGCGATAAAAACCAAATGGTGGTTAGTCAAAATTGTAGTAATTGTATGGTTAAACCATGGGACCTTAGGAGAAATTGAAGTTAATACAGGGGCATATTTTCAAAACCTACCTTACGCAGTATCGTACGAAGCGGCTTTACCACATGTGTACGATATACCATTAATAGATGAAAATGCAACAAAAGCAATTTCGCTTTGTTTTAATGTTGTTTTAAATTAGGAATTATAAGAGATAATTTGTACACACAATGCACACCGTCATATGTCTACATTTTGAGTCAAATTGTTACGGAAATTAGTATATTGGCAACAAGTTTAATTAGTGCGTGTCATGCAAGACACTTGTCACCGGAAATTTTACACGAAAAAGTACTTAAAGACGCGTTAGAATCATTTGAAATCGGAATTAATAAGGAGGGATACAAGCTGGCAATTACGAATGCAGGAGAATATTATGGCTTACCATTATCAGATTGTATGTTTACTAAGGATAGAGCATTAGGGGGGATACATATCCCTATTATTAGAAAAAACATCGAGAAAATAGAACTTAAAAGACTAACACCAACACTTCTCGCGTGGGAAGGGAAGACATGCCATCTGGACACAGAAAGCATCGATATTGCTATAGTATCACTCAAGAGTGATCCGAGTATAGAAATTTTCTCACCTAGATGTGACCCACACCGCGATCGGCTATGTGCGTTGTCAAAAACGTACCATAGCAACGCCATAACATCGGCATGCACAAAATTCCTTCTCATGGGCGGAACAGTGAATGAATTAGCTCAATTTTGCCCTATCTCTTGCCAAGCAAACATTCAGAAAGCCACACTTGTAACTCCACTTAGCCAAAACACTTTCCTGTTGACGCACGTTAGAAATAAATTAATATTAAATTATGAAGATAAACAAAAATACTTAGAGTATGAAAGCGGGTTCGGAGCATTGTGGGTGCAATTACCATGTAATTACTCAATAGAATTCGAAGATAAAACGATGTTAAAACCATCATTTCCATGTTTAAATACGACAATAGCATTTAAATTTAAACAAATTATTCCAGCCGCTTGGGCTAACTTACAGACCCAAATATTGCCACCTTATGAATCAAACCGTTATCCAACATTCAATAGTTTGAATGAATGTTTGAATAAGAAAGCGGTAAAATTAAATAATGATTGGACAGATAAATTACTCCTAATATCACCATGGATACCAATTTTATTAATTATATTGTTCTTAATTTATATGCATGTAAACTGTAATAGAGGTAGAGGTACTTACATTGAGGGACTTACCCAAAAGATGTTTGGTCCGCCGACAACACCCAGGATTGTCGAATACAATTTGCCACAAGTTCCGCAAATTGATCAAACGGGATCAGTAACAAGACCAATTCCCATAAACACTTAGCGCCAAAGAGTACCTTCAGCATCAAGAGCTGTCGAAAACAATTACATGACGCCATTCAATGGGAGCCCAGAACACAAGAACATTACGCAAACCCTTACCCCAGCCATACAGCAATATCTACCAAGGAAGAATTGAAAACGAATATAACGAAGTAACCGATACAAACCATTATATAGCAATGGACCGTCTACTACGGTCATAGGAAATTACACTATCACAATTAACACACTTGATACATCCGCAGGAATAGATAAAAGAAACAAATTGTTAAAATATATGTATTTAGATTACCACCTCACATGTAAACGAAAAATTTTTTCTTGCACCCTTATTTTGTCAGGGGCGACAAAATCTTTCGTAGAGGGGGGTAGTGTCACGGCGTGAGATAATACATCAGTACTGTATCTCAGCCAGCCACAAAACATACATAAACACACAAGACACCACCATACATATTGTAACCAGATGGGTGACATTTAGATCTAACCAGATGAGTGACATTTAGATCAGATTAGATCAGATCCCGAATTAACCCTATGACATCGCAAAACACGTAATGTATCACTGTGCATATTGTATATGCGCAACAGAGATAACATCACTCACTAGAAGTGGTTGCACCACATATTGATAACAAATGTTGCATAAATCTTATAAAAGACCCAGGAAGAAATGGGGAAGACACAGACATACTCCGGGCATCGCGAGATACCTTCAGTATACATTTGCATAATAGTGTTGTATAGAATCACGCGACAATGAATAGTGTAACTACCATGAAAGCAGACCTTTTATCTTACAAATAAAACCACATTTATATTATTTAATTATTGTAACGTTATTATTACGCTTGACCAACCCTTGTGTTCACCTTTCATTATAATCCAAACCCTGTGAAAGTATAGTCTTGGCCGGTACATTCAAGTAAAGTTAAGATCACGTCACATGCCAGCCCCCAGCTCGTGACAATATCATATCGTTTCGTCATTTTTAACTTGAAAAGAAGCACCACATAATTGTTCTACTTCAACTTCAGTTAAAATACTAAATCGTTTTGGTAGAAAAACAAAAAAATCTTGTATTTGTAAAAAAATTGACATTCCATGTAGTGTAGTATGTGGTGAACTTTTGTATTCACCGGGTAAAATTATATTATTTTTGTTTAGGTGAGGTTCTTTTTGGTTTTAAATGATGAGAACCAACGAGTAAATTTAACCCTTTATTTTACTAGTGAATTTAATACAGATTATATATATATATATATATATATATATATATATATATATATATATCTAAATTTGAATGTTAAATATTGTGTGTCTGTCTCCACGAGCCTTTACGTTTGATTAATTACTTTTATTGAAAGTTTAGTTATTGTGTTCTAGCCTGACACTACTTCCGCGACTCTACTGGACTGTACTGCACTCTTGTTGCACTCCCGTTTTTTTGTTTCTTTGATGAATTTATAAATTCTGATTTCCGCTGGAACGTGGGATTTGCAAGTTAGCGTTTTATGTTAAAGTTAAAAGTGCTTAGATTTTAGCGCGTGTAGACAGACATGAACTTCTATTTCCTATGCTAGGTAATGCCTAGTATACGAAATATGATAATCTAAATAAAATTTGCCTATACTACTTATTAATATTTTTTATAACAATTATAATAAATAGGGTTCATAACACCTCCCCCCTTATAAAAAGAATGAATGATTTTAAAACGATTCGTCTTTCTATTTTTAATTCTCTCAGATTCAGGAGACGATATTATTTCATCCGTACCGCTAAGATATTGAACTGATGTAGAAGCGGAAGGCTTAACTCTATTATTAGTTTGATTATTAAAAGTAATGCATAAATTAGGTAAACAACCACAACTACGTTTTCTGGATTTGCAATATAAAAATAATCTTAATAACACATAAATACATACAATAGCTGATAAAACATATATAATATAATATAGAATAGAATATGAATAAGAATTTTGTTTTGACGTCAGCAATTCATCAGCAGATTTTTCAATTTGCGACTGTTTATGACTGACTGCATTCAACTCGTCTAAGTGAAGAGTTGATTTTCTATACAAATGATCCAATGTAATTTCAGATAAATTTATTCGTTTATTATCGGTTTCAATACAATCATCTAGGTTTAAATTAAAAGGTGGAATATATTCTAAGGATACGTTACTCGTATATATATTTTTTTGAAGTTAGTAATGCTGATGATGAATATGTCTTGCAATCAGAATCTAAGTCATGTCGGAATTTCTGCGATTTTACCGAATATTAATTCATGGGGAGTAAAGCTTGTTACAGAGTGAGGGGTTGTATTATAGGAGAACATTGCAAAAGGTATCTATTTGTCCCAATCAGTTTGTGATTCGGAGACAAAGTGTTTTAAGTTATCTGCAAGTGTTTGATGCGATCTTTCAAGTGCGCCGTTACTTTGAGGTCTAAATGCAGTGGTTTGAACTTTCTTTATTTTGAATAATTTCGCTATATCTTGCATAAGTGTTACAATAAAATTTCTGCGTAAGTAAGAATTTGTTTTGGTATTCCGTAATTACAAATGAATTTTGATGTTAATTCGTTAGCAATCGTTTCTGATTCTTGGTTAGGTATTGGATATGCTTGGGAGAATTTGGATAGGTCGTCTTGTAACGTAAGTATATATTTGTAGCCTGACTCGGTAATTGGTAATGGACCAACAATATTATTTTGACATTCTGTGCAGCTTTTTATAAAAGATTTTACGTCTTTCTTTAAAATTTTCCAATCATATTTTGTTTTTATTTTTCGTTAAGTACGTGTAATTCCTTGATGTCCATCAATTGGGGTGACATGATTTTCTGCAATAATATTCTTAATATCTTCTAAGTTCGGATTAATTATTTTGTCGTGACAAATTGTTACTTTAATATCTGTATTTAGGAAAATAAATCTTATCATTAATCGTATTTTTTCCCACTTGAGGTTATCTAATCCACACCCGATGCGTGGCATAACAATTGATTTTAATTTTAATTCTATTAGTCTTGTTTTCAAATTATTTATAGTAATGAACATATTTTCGTAGGTAGGTTTATCATAGTAGTTCTCTTTAGTTATTAAATAAAATATCATGTTATCATTATTATTAATTTCGCAAATTTCAGTAATTTGTTTATTTTGAGATTTGAGTTCATCTACTTGGTTAAATTTATCTTTAAATTGTTTTGAGATACTTTCTGACATTTCTAAATCTCGTGATACACAGAGAGCCTAATTATGTGTAGTATGAAAAATGTTCTGGTTTATACGACTTTATATGTTCCAAAAATTTCTGATACGTAAACTGTGATTCCAAATTTTCTGATCGAATTATGTTTGTTCTGCTTAATGCGTATGCATTTGAATTTTGTTTTCCAGGTTTAAATATTATTTCATAATCGTATTCTTCTAGTTTTAAACGCCATCTAATTAATTTTGATCCCGGGTCCTTGACATTAAATAACCATGTTAAAGGTCGATGATCTGTATATATTTTAAATTTTCTACCATAAAGATAAGGTCTGAAATGTTTAGTTGCCCAAATAATTGCACATAATTCTTTTTCTATTGTTGAATAATTTTGCTCTGCTCGGTTTAAGGTTTTACTTGCATATGCTATGGGTTTATCTTTTCCAATAGTTCCTTGTGAAAGAACTGCGCCAATGGCTGCGTTACTAGCGTCTGTTGTTAATACAAATTCTTCTTTAAAATTTGGATAAATCAAAATAGGGTCAGTAGTTAAAATTGTTTTCAATATTTCAAATGAATTCTGTTGTAAGCTTGTCCAATTAAATTCGTTATCTTTCTTTAATAAATTTGTTAAGGGTTTGGCTACTTTACTAAAATTTTCAATGAATCGGCGGTAATATCCTACTAGTCCTAAAAAGCGTTTAATTTGAGTGGTGTTTTTTGGGATAGGGAAATTTTGAACACAATTGATTTTATTTGGATCTGGTTTTACACCATCTTCTGTTATTACATGACCAAGATAATTAGCTTCTTTTCGTAAAAATTCACATTTACCAGGGTGCAAAAGTAATTTATGTTTCCGTAATCTTGAAAGTATTTCAGTTAATTTATTATTGTGATTTTCTAAAGAGTTTGCATAAATAACTGTGGCCCGAATTCAGCACTCTTCGTTAAAGTTAAAGAAGCTTCACTAGGCGTTTTAAAGAAGCTTCTCTAAAAATGCGTATTCAACTGTCATCTTTAGTGCTAAAGAAGGTTATTTAACGTTTTATTTAATGACTTGTAGCTAAACAAGGTAGGTACCGTCTTTAAGCTTGTATTTAGTATCAAAATGGCCGACTACGCCCGCGAAATTGAATTAATTGTAAATGTTCGTGAGGAATTTGGGGTAAATCAATTTATGAGGCGGAATGTTCGTCAGCGTGAAGATATTTTTGAAAAATATAACGAAAAAGAATTTAAGAAAAGGTATCGTTTAACGAAAGACGCGGTGAAATTTGTGATCGAAATGATTTCAAACGAAATTGAACCAATTTCGACACAAAAAATAAATATAACACCTGCCCTACAAGTATTGATAACGTTAAGATATTTTGCGAAGGGATGTTATCAAGTAGAACTAGGTAATAATCTTTAATTGTAAATACATTTCATATTGGTAACCCACTTATTTGCAACTATTAAAGGTGATTTACACGGTGTTAGTCAAGCCACAGTTTCTCGGATAATATTTAAAATTTCCCGAATAATAGCCGCCAAACTTCCAAGATTCGTGAAAATTCCGGCAAATTTAGCAGCAGTAAAACAGCAGTTTTTCAATATTGCACAGTTCCCTAGAGTTTTTGGGTGCCTAGGTTGCACACACATAAAAGTAAAAAATCCCGATGGTGCACAACCGCTTTTATATTGTAATCGGAAGGGCTTTTACTCACTTAATGTACAAGTTGTATGCGATGCTAATACTAGGATTATAGATATCGTTGCTCGATGGCGTGGAAGCACGCATGATGCACGTATTTGGGCAAATTGTTCATTGAAAGACGACCTTCAGGTATTCTAAAAATAGAAACTATAAATATGAAGTGTAATTTATATTAAACTTCCGATACAGACACATGCTTGCTTAAAAAACTATCTATTAAACGATAAGCGCAAGTGGCGTAAATGCACATGCGCCTTTAGGTAGTTCAGTCTGTTTTCTTCTTATTCTTTACATCTGCGCACCAATTTTAAATTAAAATTTATTTTCCCGTTTGAAATTAATCTTGTTATAGAATTCTACAATCAAAGGCATTTTGCTGGGGGATAGTGGTTATCCGTGCAATAGATATTTATTAAATCCCTTACTTCGAACAAGAAACCCAGCAGAAGAAGCATACAACTCTGCGCATAAGCGCACCAGAGTAATTGTAGAATGCTGTTTTGGTCGCTGGAAGGGCATGTTCAAAAGCTTGCGAAATAGTCTGCAAGTTTCACTGCCCACTGCACTTGCGTGCATTTCCGCCATTGGCAGTATTGTACAACATAAAACTAAATTTTGATGATGAGTGGGAATATGGTAGAGCATTTAATTATTTAATGTTGAAAAGAGTAAAATACGATGATAACCCCCAATCCCCCAATGACCCCAATCAAAATGTAGTAGGAAACATTTTCAGAAAAAAATTTATTGAATCACATTTTACAAATAATCAATAATTTAGTTATATTAAAAAATATATATATATAGATATATATATATATATATATATATATATATATATATATATATATATTTATAAATATATATATATATATATATTTATTTATAAAACGAAGATTACTCTTGTAGTTTTTTTAATTTAATTTTTTCTACTTCAATTTTTAAATTAAGTACCTCCAACTCTTTCTCTGCTATTTCCCGCTCGTTCTGTATTTTCTGTTCTATATGTATTTTGTGTAGCTTATACATTTCTCCTTCGAAAGTAGTCATCTCTTTCTTGCCTTTTGGTCGAGAGGAACTACTGAAAGATTCTTCTCGTACCGGCATGCGTGGATTATGGGAGGAGAATTCGGGGATCACGGGATCAGAACTTTAAGAATATAAAGGAATATAATAAAAAATATATATTTTTTAAACTTTTATTAATAATCAGTTTTTATTAATGTAGAAAATACCATTCATTTAAGAACAGTACTAAATTACTTGTTAATATATTTCTGTTAACAAATTCAATTGAAAATAGCTGCAAAAAAATAAGATTATATAACTGAGCCTTACCTGGCAACCTCAGCGAAAATCCCTGTTTCCGGATCCAATATGTTGGTTTCGTTAACCGTTACTTTTTTAACTGTAGCTCTCTAATAATATATAAATATTATATTTGTAAAATTAAAATAATTTTTAAACCTACCCGTGAATCTGAGTCATAAGGAGACGCGTCTTCTTTGAAGTCGATTGGGCATATGTCGAGCACTGCCCAATCTAATCTTGTCGGTTCCGTCTCCAATATTCCTCCGCCTGTCTTCTTTATCTCTTTTCTATAACTACTTATAGCTGTCTTAGCATGCTGCTTTATCCTGTAGTACAGATTCTTAATGGTTTTTACAGACCTGTCGTGACCACAGACCTGCAATTTTGCCGCAATTTTCTCCCATGCTTCACTTTTTTTAGCGTAAGTTTTTGGGTCACATTGCTTTGATTCAAGAATTTCTGCAAATTCTTTAACGAATTCGACAATATAATCTTTCTCCTCTACTGTAAAATTTTCAACACGTTTACGTTTCTTTTCAGACATCTAAAATATAAATAAAGAAATGAATTGCATACTATTAAGCACAATACGTTTTTTATAACAATACTTACGTTTATTTAAATTAGAACGATATGTTTTGCTTTTAACGAAAAACTATAATTCTAACCTACAATTTTTGACAACCGAATCAAAATGGAAATCGCGCTGTTGCCAGACCAAATTTCAATAATGCTTATTTTTTGTTAAAGAACGCTTAAAGAAGAGTGCTGAATACGGTTATATCTAAGACCTTCATTAAGAGCTGACACCTTCTTTAGCTAACGAAGGCTTAACGAAGACTTTAATGAAGAGTGCTGAATTCGGGCCAATGTCATCTAGATATACAAAACATTTTAATCCTTGCAATCCTGTCAGTACGTTATTCATAAGACGTTGGAAGGTAGCAGGGGCATTTTTAAGGCCAAATGGCATACGAATGTATTCGTAGTGTCCAAAAGGAGTACTAAATGCTGTTTTACATGCGTCGTTAGAGTTCATTGGTATTTGATGGGAACCTGAGGCAAGGTCAAGTGTTGTGAAATATTTACTATTGCCAAGTTGATCTAGGATTTCGGAAATGTTTGGTAAAGGATAAGCATCACCAATGGTATTATCGTTAATCTTTCTATAATCAATAACTATTCGCCATTTTTGTTTTCCATTGTGATCAATTTTCTTTGGAACAACCCACAAAGGTGCGTTCCATGGAGATTCTGAATTCAGAATAAGGCTTTTATTTAACATATGTTGTACTTGTGAATTAACTTCTTCTTTATGAATTTCTGGGTAACGATATTGTTTAACAGCTATAGGGGTTTCATTCGACAAATTAATATTATGCAAAACTGAATCTGTTGCTGGAAAACTATCTCCCGGTAAATAAAATAGATCATTAAATTCTTTGCAAATTTCTAATAAGGATTCCTTTTCTTCAATATTTAAGTGTTGAGTACGGACCTGACTCTCTAGTAATTTTATACGCTTAGCATTTGTGTTAATTAAGTTTCTGTTGGCTCTTGACTCTTTTATCGTGCTCATATTACGTGTCTTTAAATTGTTTTCTACTTCTATATTTATTTTCTCAATTTCGGTAGGTTTTTGAATGATGGATTTCTGATTTTTGTTAATATTTAGTATACTCGTAATTGCTCTTGAATTCTTGACTTTAACTAAACTCTCGCTTAAATATATGCCATTTTCTAGTTCAACTCTATTAATTATGCCTGCTGTGACATTTTGAGCATTAGAAATAGGAATAGACACAAAAATTTCTGATCGCGGCGAAATTATAATTTCGTTTAAATTAGTAATAGCATACTGAGTTTCTGATAAAATTAATTTACGACTTTCGTAACAAATTTTCGCATTTACTTTCTTAAAAAATTCATTCCCTAAAATTCCATCTTGGGTAATAGGGAAATTGTCTGGAACAACATGGAATTTATGCTTTTGGGTATTAGACTAATTTGGAATAGTTAAATAGGTAGTTCCTAAGGTTGGTTTGGAGACTGCTCCGGAAATTTCTTTCAAGTTTAAAATCTCATCAACATTTACCATTATTTAATTTCTTGGACATTTTACTTTAATTATATTAATATCTGAACCTGTGTCCATTAAAAACTTATTTATCTTTTCTTGGTTTTCGGGGATATGTATATGAACGTTATTAGTGATCGTGTCATTAATAGTATAGATTTTAGAATCTATTTGGTGGAACGTAAATTTTCGGCTGGCCTCAACACTACGTTCGCGCGAATTAAATTTGAACTTCGTTTAAATTTAATAAAAAAGAAATTTTTATTTTTTATGTTACATTTGATATGTGTTACAATAGTGAAAAACCACACTGAATAGAACATGAATATAAGTTTTTATTTGCTTATATGTGTAAATATATGCTTATGCTGTAGTTTACTTAATACTCATATTGCACAGGAAACTGACAAGTGCTATATGCTGACATCTAATAAAATAAGAGTGATAATGATGAAATAAGAGTTACAGCCATACATAATTCGCGAGAGGTGCTCGGGAAGTTTAAATGGTTTGAGTTTTGATTTGCGTTTCGCGAATTTACATTATTATACTGATTTTGAGAATTTTTAAATTTTAATTATCGACATTCTTCTATTAGATGTCCTGGCCTTTTGCAATAGCGGCATTCTTTCTTTTGATTATAATTTTGATTTACGGTATTAATTGGTTCCGTTTTGAATCTAGGCTTAAATTTTTGATCATATTTATTCGAACGACAGTTCGTAGAAATGTGACCGAATTTATTACATGTAAAACATTTTTATTTGAGTTAGCATTTTGTGAATTGACGTTATAATATTTATTAGTTTTCAATCTACTTAGTATTTCGCGTTCTTCTGCTAATGCTAAATCGAATGCGTCTTCTAAGATGTTAGGTTTCTGTGATTTTACTAATGTTATTAAAGGTTCTTTTAATCCTGTTATAAAGACATTTAAAGTTTGTCTTCTAATCAGTTTTTTGCATGCAGCAATTTCTATTTGGGACATATCATGATCAATGGAATTTAATAACTTAACCATACAATTTTCAATTCTATTAGAGTACGAACTAACTGTTTCTTCGCGATTTTGTCTGTAAGAATGGAGTTCTAACTCCCATTGTCCTTGTGATCTCTTTTCTGAATAAGTATTCTCAAGATGGTTTTTGAGTGCTTCCCAATTATCAAATTCACGATTCTGACTGAGTAGTTTTGCTCTACTGTGATCTTTGTTTTAATTATTTCGAACAAAATTAATTTTATCCTCTCCCGATACTATTTTAAGTGCGATTTCCGAATTGTCTATAAACTCTCTTAATTTATTTCTCTCTCCATCAAATTTTATTAAACATTTCTCTGCGATTTCTAATTTTACGGGAGCCATGATTGAAGTTACTGTGCGATTGGATAAATCTAACACTTAATTTTCTGGTTCACTTTTACTTTTACTTGAAGACAATGACGGATAAATTTGTGGCATTAAATATAGTTTACTTACAGTTTATACATTTGGGTAGTAAGATTCTGAATGCTTGACGAATGCTCTGAATACTCTGCGAAGATTCTGAAGGCTCTGGATGCTCTGGCGGCACTGAAGGTTCTGAAGGCTCTAGATTTCTGCGAAGATTCTGGATGCTCTGAAGGTTCTGGATTGCTGGATGCTGAATGCTCGACGAGTGCTTTTAATTTCTGGATATATATATTTTCTAGATATTCACAATTTTACGTGTTTAATTAATTTCACTGTTTTTACTGGATTTTACTCTTGAACCATACCACTTCTGACACCAAATTTTATGTGGTGAACTTCTGTATTCACCGGGTAAAATTATATTATTTTTGTTTAGGTGAGGTTCTTTTTGGTTTTAAATGATGAGAACCAACGAGTAAATTAAACCCTTTATTTTACTAGTGAATATAATACAGATTATATATATATATATATATATATATATATATATATATATATATATATATATATATATATATATATATATATATATATATATGACGGACTCAGTGAAACAAAATCAGTTTTTTTTTCAAAAACGTTAACTTCAAACATTTATTTTATATATATATATATATATATATATATATATATATATATATATATATATATAAAATAAATGTTTGAAGTTAACGTTTTTGAAAAAAAAACTGATTTTGTTTCACTGAGTCCGTCAAAACTCTTTTATTAATCTTACATGTGTCTACAAGATAAATGACATCTGATATTTCCTTAACATTAGCTTTTTTAAACTTTGTGATATTTATTTGACACCTGTTTACAAGAATAGGTTTTAGCATAATCATCAGAAATGACTTTAATTATATCTAACTATTGTTTTCGTTAGTTTTGATATTCTTAGTTACCAATTTATTTTTGATTTTACTTTTAATGATTAAAATTATTATTAAAATTATTATAACCACTGCTGTTATGATTGTTAAACCGTGATTAGCGTGAATATCTAATTCTACTTCATGATCTATTTTTTCGAAATGCAAGTTAGGGTTTTTAAGTTTTTCCAAATTTTTTATATTTAATTTTGTATTATTGTAATACGTAATGTTGGTTACTGGGTTTTTAGAAATAGTAATTACTCCATGTTCTCTTGATTTTTGGTTGTAAATTACGTTATTAATAGCTAATTTACAATTATTATTATTCTTAACTAAATAAATTCCCTGGAGATTATTTATAATTGTACCATCCTTACATTCTAATTTTATAATATTTTTATTTTTAAACATTAATATGTAGAGTCCGGATTTATATGCGACAAAAAAATCGAAAAAAAGGTTTTTATATGCTGTTAAAATATGCTAATATATGCAATGACATTTCTTAAATATTGATTATGTATGCGGTAAAAAAATGATACAAATAAAAACAGAAAATTTATACGTTTGCAAAATGTATATATTTAATTTTTAAATGTTAGGATTACAGTAAATTACTAATAATTGGTTGAGGTTTTCCATGGTAAAATTATGTCGTTTGTCCGTAAGCACGTTTTTGTACATTGAAAATGAGCGCTCGACATCACAAGAAGTAATCGGGGCGTATTTCATCGACGCTATGGCTGAAGGGTCCATATCATAAATTTCCTCAGTTTGTCCCTTTAAAATCCCACAAATCTTCTTAATTTTTTCGTATCCCGGGTTTCGAAGCAATACCTTCTCAAACTTTCTCACTACTTTCTCACCTATAGCGCCTGGAATTAGTTTCAAATTTTCAGCTACCTTCTCTATAATTTTCAATGCAACATTTAATGGCATCTGGGCACTTTCCAACTCTTTAATTGCAGATGATAAAATGAGCTTTAATAAAGGCTAATTGTTGCCAAACATTCCTGTCTGAAACACATTCTTTACAAGCTTTAAGAGCTACTGATTTCTCATCAAATTCAAGAAAACAATTTTTTATTTGTTCAAAATTATTTGCATAGAATACAGCAGCATCAATCCATGTTCCCCATCTTGTAATAATAGGCTCAGGTGGTAAAGGTAGGTCAGGAGCTATTTCTCTATAACGTTGCACTCGCAAGGGCGCTTTTAGGAATGCTTTTTTGCCATTGTTGATTAGTTTATTGATAATAGGATATTCTAATCGTACTAATTCAGCTAGCCTATTTAACGCATGAGCCATGCAGGTAAAGTGTATCATATGAGGGTAGAATATATGTAAGGTCCTGCTTTAATCATGTAACTTGCAGCATCAGATAACATTAACTTAATGTTTTCTGATTTTACTGGATTCGGCGAATACAAAAGAGTTAAGCTGTCGTTTATAAAACGAGCGACCGTCGAATGGTTAATTTTTTTCTAATGCTGCAGTATTTATCAAGTAAGATACTGGAAGATCTAAATCGCTTAATATATATATTAATATGCAACATAACGACCACAAACGTCTGTCGTTTCATCGACTATAAAATAAATGTTTTTATTGCAAATCTTATCTTTAATAATATTGAGACGTTCCTGGTAGCATTTTTTTTAAATAATTTTTTCGAAGTGTTGATTCATTGGGTATGCGGCGCTTGCAATATTTTTCCAAAAACGCACGAAACGCCGGTTGCTCCAATTTGTTCCAAGGTATATTTGATTGAACCATGGTATTGCATAATTCGAAAAAAAAAATCTTTTTCCGAATCTAACTCATGCTGAGAGCCACCAGCTGACATGGAAATAAAAGACCGACTAAGATTACCATCCGATTTAGTTTCTGATTCTTTGTGCAATTTTGTTGACAAGTGTTGGTCAATTTGATATTTTTGATTTGATGAAACCTTAATCAATAAATCAACAATGGGAAATTATAACATTATAACAATTCAATTACGACTTACCTGCTTTGAGCAAGCGTTGCAGAAAACAACCTTTCCATCGGTAGTTAAATACTTAGATACTTTAATCCACTTTTGAAGCATGTCTCGTTTTGATGTTCCCACTTTCGGCATGATCACTTGATTGTTCACTACTCACTACCTACTTGCAGTCACACGTCACAATACTGTGAGTCGGCGTTATATCTATTTGAGGGATTCCCCGAGTTCCACACTTATTTAACAATACAATGTTTCTGCTTAACAAGGACCGTAATAATAATTTTGACAAAAAATTAAATAACTAAAAAATTTACCATGCAGTTATATGCTGTTATATGCAGTTATATGCTGTTATATGCAGTTACATGCGGTTATATGCAATTATATGGACAATAGATATTTATGCGGTAAAAAATCAAAATAATAAGTTATATGCGAAATAAAACTTTGTATTTAGTTCACTTTCTTAGGGATTCGTGTAAACACTATTCAACAGCTTTATATGGTTAAACCAACAGAACATGTAAAAAATTATAAATCCGGACTCTATTAATATGTAACTATCACCATCACTTAGATATTCGACGTTGTTTTGTAGTTCTACTTCGTAATATGCGCACTGTTCATTTTTATTATCTAATAAACTAATAGCACATTTACTATAGTATAGTTTGTTTATTTTTGCACAAGGGGTGTTGATGGTTTTTACCTCATTGTTTCCAATCAAGACATATTCGTTTACAAGGGTTATATAATATTTGTTATTTAATTTTGTTGGTACTGGGGTCAATCTTTTTAATTCGTATTTTTTGTTATAAAACTTGGGAATTTCAATAAAATAAATGATTCTATAATTTTCATCCAAAGCACATTTGATTTTGATTGATTTTTCTAGGCTGATTAAATTTAATTCTTCTTGATTCATGTCTTTTAAGTATCGTTTCAGGATATGGGTAGGCATCATTTTAGGGAAGTATGTTTCTAGTTTGCAAAAACTGATGGAGGTTTCGAGATCATTCAAGTGTTCATGTGATATTTTCAATGTTAAGTATATTTCTATTAAAGCCGTTTTTATGTTTTCATAATTAAGGAGATTTTTATTTTCTTTAATACTATACACAAGATGTTCTTGATTTTTGTTTATTTGATCTACGGTGTTATTAAATTTCTTAACTAATTCTATTACTAGATCGTAGTCTTTATATTGATTTTTTTTCAACTTTATCTTGATTAGATTGTAAGTGTTTTAGGATTTTATCGTATCGTTCTTCGTCGTCTGAATCTAAGTTACCGGAAATGAATTTTATTATTTTTCCTAGCCCGTTTACTAAACCTCGTTTCTTTCTGTTGTTGCTATTTTGCTCTGGTTTGTGGCTAGCTAAGTTATCAAATTGAGCATTGATTGTTTTCCATAGTTCGTTAATAATGTTAGTTCCTAGTCGTACATTGTATGCTAGGTTGTAACTAAATTTCTGAATTAAATTAATATATTGTTCGTATACTTTGTTTGTACTGTTTTAAATTTTCGACATCGTTGTAATAAGTTAATGTTAAGATAGTTTCTTGTAAATATGCGTTACCAAGAGAAGTTATGAGGTTGCCATTGTTTTGTGTAATGTTAAATATGTTCTGTCCTTGTGTCAGGATGATGAGGATTCCGATGAACGGGATTGATCTGAAACATCAGGGGAATCAATTTTTCTTGGTCTCTTAATATTTGACAAGTGTGTCTTTTGTTTTTGTCTGTGAGAATTATTTTGTTTGATTTTTGTTTTGTAAAGTTTCTCTTTATAAACTTTGGTGTTTTTGTTTTATTTATTAATTGTCTACTTCTTTCATAGCCGATTTCTGGTATTTCTATCTTATTGTCTTTGCCTTGATGTGAATATTTTTGTTTTACCGTATCTATATTTTTATTTATTTCTGCGTATAATGTTTCTGTCTTGTTTTTATGTGTTTCGACATAGTTCTGTGTGATTACTTGATCTAAGTCTATATCAAAAATAGATTTATTGTTAATATGACCGTTCAGTATTTCGAAGGGTGTGTATTTTGTGGTGCTGTGTACGCTGTTGTTATACTTTATTATTGCATATCTTACTTTATCCGCTATAGTTGTTTTGTTAAAAGTTTTTTGTAGATTAATACATCGTATTTGTTCGATTAATGTGGAGTGAAATCTTTCTATTTGTCCGTTTGAATTAGGGTGTTGGGGTGCTATGAAGTGTATTTTGACTTTATGTAATTGTAGTAATTCCTGTATTATTTGGTTTTTAAATTCTCTACCATTGTCTGAAATGATCAAGTTTGGTGTGCCATGGTGTGAAAAGTAGTTTGTTAAATTGTTTGCTATTTCAATTAAGCTAGTGTTTTTTATTTCATATGCTTGAGCGTATTTTGAAAATGCGTCAATGATTGTTAGAAATTTTGTATGTTCTAAAGTAAGAGTGTCACAGTGTAGTATTTCTAAGGGTTTACTAGGTGTGGGTGTTTTTGCTATGCCTGTGTCTATAGGGTTTCTTTCGTATTTTTACTGTAAACATATTTCGCATTGATTTATAAAATTACTAATTGTTTTTTCTTGGTTCGGCCAGTAATAAATATTTTTTATCTGATTTCGCGATGATTTTGATCGTGAAATTCTTGTATTATTTTTTGTTGTTGTGTTTCGGTTTCGATATCTTTTAAAATATAGTTGGTTTTTCTTAATTTTAATTTAGTTGATTTGAAAGTTTCTTGTATTATTTTATTTAGTTCTTGAAACATGTCGTGTTCAAAATGAATGTAGTAGTTTTGATCAGGTTTTACGTAATTCTTAATAAACTGAATGAATTCTCTTTTATAGTCGTTACTTGATAATTGCAAATTGTATCTAATTTTAGATTGGTTAAACAAATATTCGATTTTTAATGGTGCTGGATTGTGTAAGACTTTTGTTATTATTATTTGTTGTTTTCCTATGTTCAACGGGGTATCTGTGTGTATTATTCCTGCTATGTCATTTGTTTCTGTATTTGAGTGTATTGTAATTTGATCTGATTCTGAGTTTACGTGTACTATTTGTGATTCATTTTCGTTAGGGTTTTGTTGTTCGTGTTCTTTTAAAAATTCTTCTAGGACTTCGAAGTCTGAGTTAATATTTAATTCTATGCGGGAAAGAGCATCTGCGTTTTGATTTAATTTACCTTTTTTGTAAACAATTTCGAAATCAAATTCTTTTAGTTTAATTTGCCAACGAATGAATTTTGCATTAGGTTCTTTTATTGAATAGAGCCATTGTAAAGGTTTATGGTCGGTGAATATTTTAAATTTACGTCCGTACAAGTAGGGTCTAAAGTATTTTGTCGCCCAAATTATCGCGAGTAGTTCTTTTTCTATTGTTGAGTAATTAGTTTCATTGCAAAATTGCTTGCGTCTGTAGTCAGTTAAAATGGTTTTTCGAAATTAGGGTATTGTAAGATGGGTTCATATATTAGTAGATTTTTGCATAGTTCAAATGTTACAACGTATGTTTTTTCCTGTATGTTAATTGTTTTGTCTTTCTTTAAATTGTTAGTCAGTGGTTTGGTTAATTTTGCGAAATCTTTTATAAACTTGCGATAATAACCTATAAGTCCCAAGAAGCCTTGTAGTTGTTTAGTTGTCTTGTGATTAATGATTTTATTTAGGCTGTGTTATTTATGTGATTGGCAATAATTTAAAAAAATATATTTATATAAGCAAGTCAGTCAAGCACCGAAGCTGTTTCTATCGACAAGTTTTATTCAGCCTCGTTTGTAAAACACTTTTTTTTTTACCAGTTCAACAAGTAAATGTTATTCATGGTACTGTTTTTATATTTTATATTCTTTGCGATTTTGGAGTCGATGCGGTTGCATCTCTCCTGTGGCTGTTTCTGTTTATGTGTTTAATTCTTGTATTCAAACATCGGCAGTTGTTGGTGCTGCATGATGTAGCAGTAGGTCTTGTGGTAGTCTTTTTCTCAGTCTCGTATACTCTGTTCGTTGACCCAAATTGTAGATTTCGGCGCTTGGGCATATATTTATGTTTGTAAGAAATTTTTTGGCTGATTTTGCTATATGTTCCCTTATGTTGTTTAGGCCGATTTCGTTGTGCAGTTGTGTATTGCGTACAAACCATGGTGCGTTGAACGCAATTCTGATAATTTTGTTTTGATAAGCTTGCACTTTGTTGCGAAGTGTGTTGTTAGCTGTCCCCCATATAGGACACGCATACATTATTAGCGGTCTTAATATTAGTGTGTAAATTAGTTTGGTGCAATTTGGGCGAAGTGATGATTTTCGATTTATGATTGGATATAGCATTCCAAGTCTTGATTGGCTTCTTGTATTTTTTTTGTAATGTGTGTTCTCCAGGTAAGCCTGCGGTCAAAGTGAATTCCGAGATATTTTACTGTTTTCTAATTTTCGTTCCATGGGATGCTGGTGTGGTTAATGACGATGTTTTCTGGGTTGCTCGTATACCTCCTCAGGGTGAATATTTTTGTTTCGCATTTATTGGGATTTAGAGTTATTCTCCATTTGTGTAACCAAGATGTTGTTGTGTTTATTGCTGCTTGTAATTGGTTTCGTGCTATTATACAATCTTTATTTTGTGTTTTGATAGCGGTATCATCCGCGTACATGGCTATTGCAGAGTGTTGTGGTAGTGGTATATCGTGCACGTATAGATTGAATAAAATTGGCCCAAGAATCGATCCTTGAAGGACGCCTGCTTCAATTTTTCTTAAGGTAGATTTGGTGGAATTGAGTTTTACTTGAAATGTTCGGTTATTTAGAAAGGATTTTAATATATGGTAAATGTATGATGGTAGGTTTAACAGTTTTAGCTTTTGAAGTAGTCCTTCGTGCCACACCTTATCAAAAGCTAGCGCGACATCAAGGAATGCAGCCGTTGTGCATTGTTTATCCTCGAAGCTTTTTGTAATAATTTCAGTTAGACGTTGTAGTTGGTGATTTGTCGAATGAAGTGGGCGAAAACCAAACTGGAAAGGCGGAATTATATTATTTTGGGAAATTTTTTTTCAAGACGGATTTTTAGAGTTAGAGTTTTGATAGAGTTGTAAGCAGGCTGATCGGTCTATAGCTTGAAGTTAACGTTTTGTCTTTTCCTGGTTTATTAAAAACAATAATTTCTGCGTGTTTCCAGGTGGTAGGGAAATATCCTATTGCGAGGCAGCGGTTATAAATTGAGCTGAGATAGGCGAGTGCTTTTATTGGTAAATTTTTTAGGGCAATATTTGGAATTAGATCATGACCTGGTGTTTTGCGGTTTGGGAGATTGTTAATCAGTAATTTGATCTCTGTGGGTGAGGTTGCCTTTATATTTCCTACGTCTGTGTCATTGCTGTCAATATTTGGTATATCTACGACTTCGCCTTCGGCTTCTGCTGCTGAAGCGGCTTTGAATGTACTTTCGTAGAATTCTGCAAGCACGTTACATTTTTCACTATCGCTGCTGTAAGTAATATTATTTGATACCAGAGGCGGAATAATTGTTGGTTTATTTAATATTCTTTTAGTTGCCTGCCACAAATTTTTATCAATGGCGGTACGTGACGGATGTTTATACAGGATGGAGCTACGACGAGAGGAATTGGAACAGTGTCTTGCTGTCACTTCAATCAAAAGCTGGCACGAAAGACTAGCGCACCAGAATATTCGACACGTCAGGAATATTCTTGACAGAAACAAAATTACGTACACGAACGACTGGAATAATCGAGTATGCGAAGGATGCATTTTTGGTAAGCAACATGGACTGTCCCATCCAATCAACGAAAAAGTTGCTAGCCAGTCAATGGATCTGATACACGTTGATCTAGGCGAGATGAACAAGCCATCTCTTGGAGGAGCGAAGTATTTTCTCCTTTTTAAGGACGACTTTTCACACTATAAAACCGTATACTTTCTGAAAAAGAAAGATGAAGCTCCTAGAAAGTAGGACCAATTCATTAAACTTGTCGAAAATCAATTCGGAAGAATAGTCAAAAGTCTAAGGTCCGATAGCGGGAAAGAAATAAAAAATGCAGAAACGAAAAAAAGTTCTGGACGGGCTGGGAATTTTTCACACTTTCTCAAATGCATACACGCCGGAACAAAATGGAAGAATAGAAAGAGAAATGAGGACAGTGATTGAGTCAGCGCGGTCCGTCATTCACGCACTCAACTTAAATGAAAATTTGTGGGCCGAAGCTGTGAATTACTCTGTTTTCACGTTAAACCAGACTGGAACAAGCTCCGAAAAAGGGAAAAGTCCGGCAGATCTATGGTTCGGGCGAAAGATAAAATTAAACAAATTGAGATCTTTCGGATGCAGCTGTTATGTGCTGACCCCCACACATAAGAGAACAAAGATGAAACCAAAATCGAAAAAGGGAATATTTGTAGGATACGACTGGAATTCCCCAAGCTACAGGATCTACATGACAGGTAAAAAAGATGTTGTTTGTTCAGATAATGTCATCTTTATAGAAGAAGAAAATGAATCCAAACTCATGGAAGTAGAGGTAGCAGTAAGGAGCAGAACAACGACAGAATCACCCACAAATTCGGAGGAGTCAGAAGTAATGAATGATGACGAACCGGTCGACCGCGTAAACATGCCAGACGAACAACAGAGAAGATCAGGATTATGCAGTCGTCAAGACTTAAAACCGCCGTCGAGATTTAAAGACTACGTGATGGGCTATATCTGTGATGGAAGCAGCGTCAATGTGGCCATGATTTGCGAGGTAGAAGATATTTCGATTTCAGAGGCCCTAAGAGATGGAAATTAGCTCCGAGCAATGAAACAAGAATTTAAGGCTCTGCAGAAGATGAAAACATGGACATTAATGGAATGCCCAAAAGAAGTAAGACCATTAACATGCAAATGGATTCTGCTTGAAAAAACGAACGGAAAGTTGAAAGCAAGACTAGTCGCATGGAGTTTTGAACAGCAAGAGGGTATCGACTATTTTGAAACCTTCAGCCCCGTAGCTCGCCATGCATCCATTCGGCTAATTCTGAGTCATGCAGCCTCGGAAAGACTGAAACTCATTTCGTTTGACGTGACCACAGCCTCACATAATAAAAATATCGAGAAAATGTACGTAAGAGATGCGTGTGCTATCCTAACACCGGAATAATAATGCCGGAATAATAATGCTACTTCTGAATTAGATTTGAAAAAATTTGAATTATGTTTAGAAATAGATGGAAATCATATACAACACTATTTATAAAGTTAATAATAAATAATTTCATGTATTTAATTTATATTTCGTTGTAATTAAGGGGGAATACTACTCTGGACACCCAAAAACAAGGCCTATCTTCGACGAGGTATGTCTGGAGAACTGAAAGTTGCGAAGACTTGGGGAGTTAAAAGATGAAAATAATAGAATTTTTACTATTAAGGAAATTTATTTTTTTTTTAAATATTTCGCGGTGGTGGCGCCAAAGTAGCCTCTGTGCGTCATGAAAACATTTTTTGCGCGAAAACAGTAACTCGTGGAACAAAATCGATTAGGATTTATAATCCACATTAAATTTATCACCGTAATATCGTATCCGAATTTTGAATTTCGTATTTTGAAAGGAATGGCGGCTATTTGAACTTTGGGGTACGAATTTGACGCAAAAATCGAGCATAAGAGTGGTTCCCAAGCAAAATTAAGAAGTAAATTCAAAAATTCCGTGCGATATTAAGGTGCGTTTTTCAATTGCGCATAAATGACACAAAAAATGACGGCAATCCGATGAAAATTATGGGAGATACCGTGCACGGAAATTTGAAAAATACTGTTTCGAGATAAACGCGTTTAAAATTTTGACAAGTCAAAACTCATGCATGCTAATAACACTCGAGCGCGCCAGCAGCTTTCTAAGAAATCGGCTATTTCACTTTCAATAAAAGTCCGGTTGGGGTTCTTACATACAAAATTATATTCTATATATTCCAAAGTATCTTTTAAGCGCAAAAAAAAATTCGATTATTTGAAACGGCCAGAGTGGTATTCCCCTTTAAGTTCAATTGTTTTTCATAGCCTACCGAAAAATCACTATAAAATTAAATTAATTCAACTTTCAATCGCATGTTTCTCAATATTTTTATTATGTGAGGGTATAAAACGAATACATAATGGAATTAAGAAAAAAATACGCTATCGAATTAGCTTAAAAATATATATAGCATCTCATATGAAAAAATATAGCTTTGCGTTGTAGCTATTCACGCCACTCCCGGATATACGATATCGACACTGGACGGAAAATTACCCCCGACATCCAGTTTAGATTTAGGGCAAGGCACAACACTGTACAACAAGTGTGCAGGATCGCAACCGATATCGCTACCTAATTTAACCTAAACAAAGTAACAGACACGGCCCTGCTAGACATCGAAAAAGCTTTCGACAAGCTTTGGGTAGCAGGGCTCATGGCCAAACTAATAAGAACCCAGTTTCCCCCAATCCTAGTAAAACTCATCCACTCCTACTTAACTGATAGATCCTTCCAAACCATAATAAATAACACATTATCATCCTCAAAACCCATAATGGCAGGAGTCCCACAAGGCAGCTTCCTTGAACCCAAACTATTCAACCTGTACCTAAGCGACTTCCCCACATTTCCAAACACGAACACCGCTCTGTACGCAGACGACACAGCCATCTATGCGGTCAGTGCGCAGGTGGCTAACAAACAGTTATAAATACACGTAAATATCTTACAACGCTACTGGGAGAAGTGGAAAATTAAAATCAACGCCACTAAAACCGAAACCACTGTCTTCTCACGCAAATTCACACAAAAAAAATTCCCAACACCCTTACAAATACACAACCAAAAAATCACACCAACAAATAGAGTGAAATACCTGAGAACACACCTACACCAAACATTACGCCATGGTCCACACCTATCACAGGCGATTAGAAAAGCCCAACACGTCATTAAAAACTTATACCCGCTCCTCGTGCCAAGCAGTTCCCTCTCAACCAAAAACAAAATCCTAATATAAACCGCCATCATTTGCCCCATATTTACATACGCAGCCTGTAATGCTTCAGTAACCTCACTACTACTATTGCAGCGTCTCCAGAACAAGAGCTTACGCCTGGCCACCAGCTTTGGAAGGTACACACGCATAACACACCTACACGAAATCACAAACATCCCATACGTAAAATACTATATAGAATATTTAGCAAAAAAAATTGACAAAACACAGTTAAATTCAAGCTCTCTTACAAAACACATCACTAAACTACGACATGACAACACAACAATAACACTAAAACATAAGCTCCCTCACCAAACGCTACCCATATTTACGGAAAGCCTCCATGCGCCGAACACGTAACACAGACACACATAACAACACTGCAACACACATCACTATCCAACATAAAAGCCAACCACAAATACAAATCATACCGCATAAACTTAATGTCCATACAATCATCAATAATGTTAATTTTTAAATTTAGTTAAGTTAGTTATTAAGTTTTAGATAAAATGCCATGCATTAAAATGGGTTTTTTTCCCCCTTTTCCCATAAAACACAATTCTAACACATCAAAAATGTAAATCAAACTGTAACACACACAACAACACATTGTTTAAGCATACAACGCAAAAAACACACTCAGATATACACTCTCTTAGTGAGTAGGAAGGAGCTCTGACAAAACCAGCCATGTTGTCCAAACGATATTTTTAAAAGATAATGTATTATTATTAACAAAAATTCAAAATGAATGTAGGAGAAACACGTATTAAACATCGAGAAGCGTTCCACAAATACCTGGTTG
The DNA here is from genome assembly GCA_944039245.1 of Nebria salina. NCBI lineage: Eukaryota > Metazoa > Arthropoda > Insecta > Coleoptera > Carabidae > Nebria > Nebria salina. The sequence continues at coordinate 788,940 of OX063286.1, forward strand.
CAACCTAATCATCATGGTCTGGACTGGGATAACGGATTGGTTGAATATGCAAACCTTCAGCCTTTATTACGCGATATTGTGACGCGTGACATAAAATACGTGTTGGTGAAGGGATTGGAAAAGAAAATGTTTATTGAAAAAATACTGCAATGTGACGATATCTGTGATTTAGCAGATCTCAATTGCAAACACATAACGAATGTGTTGTTACAAAGTGTGTTATACCATCCAGGCATAGATACAAGCTATGTGCTATTTCGAACGTACTGATTCTAAGAAACTGGTATAATAAACTGGTATGTAAAGATGAATGCGGAATATGTTGCGACGATACTGAGGTATCGATTCCGTCATGCTCAAGAATATGGAGTTTATGCTGCCAATAAATTACCATACAAAGTTAACACGAATCGTGACACTCTTCCTGGAACACACTGGGTTGCCATATTTATCCACCGTAATGGGTACGGAGAATATTTTGATTCGTATGGAAGACCGCCCCGAAATTATAATCATCTAGATTTTATCAGAAGAAACACTAATATCTGGACTTATAATGAACCGCGTTGCAAGATATATTTACATCTGTATGCGGACACTACTGTTTACTGATTCAGTTATTTAAAATTGAAGGTTATACGTTACAGGAGTTTGTTAAAACGTTTAACTTTACAAAAAGTAATAAAAATTGAAATAAGACAAACTACGTAACTGTTTCATGTAAATAGTTTATTTATAACTATAGTTTCATCAACACAGAGACATCTTCTGATCTACTACAAACTTTATACAATACATGGATATATATATATATATATATATATATATATATATATATATATATATATATATATATGTGATGTTGGGCAAATACCGGAAAACCAAATGCAATTATACATTTGTAAAAGAAACGTTTTTCCAGCAGGATCCAAATGCCGAAGCATCTGGTAGTGAATAGAATCAGGTCCAGGAGCGGTGTCGTGAGAATCTGAAATCGCACTTTCATGTTCATCCACGCTGAAAGAAAGATTGTAGATTTCGTCGCCCGGAGAAACAAAATTGAGACACTGACGTTCCAAGATTGATTTTCGAGCGAGGAACTCAGCTGGATAGTGATTGGAACTTGAAGTATCCGCGAAAGTGGATGCTATAATATTAGCAACATCAGACCGACAGGTAATGACATTGCCATTGATTTTTAGGCCAGAAACAGTGCTAGATTTTGAGCGGCCAGATATTTTTCTGACCTTCTCCCATACCTTTGAAACTGGAGTGGAGGTTGTAATGGAAGAAATGTATTTCTGCCATGACGCTTTCTTACTCTTCCGAACAATTCTTCTAGCTTTTGCCTTGGCTTGGAAGTAATGGATCATATTCTCGGTAGTTGGGAATCGCCTGAAATGGTAAAAAATACGTCGTTTTTCTCGGATAGCAATCTTGCACTCATCGTTCCACCAAGGAACGGGTATTCTATTAGAATGAACTGGTGTTAAAGGAATTCTTTCTTGCGCAGCAGACTTGATTGTATCCGTGAAATACCGAACATGGTCGTCCACGTCAACGAAATCATTTTCACCAAATACGGCCAACTCCGAGAACAGATTCCAATCTGCTCGCTTTAAAGCCCATTTCGGACAACGAGCATCAGAATCTGAGCTTTGCAAAACTTTCAGAATGATCGGAAAGTGGTCACTTTGATGCAAGTCTGAGTGCACATGCCACTCAAACAATGGAGCTATTGCTGCAGAACAGATCGTTAGATCAATAGCAGTGAAAGACCTCCACGCTGCAGAAAAATGTGTCATGCTACCATCATTTAAGATGACATGTGTACTTGCGGTGAATAGGTGTTCTAAACGTCTACCACGCTGATTAATAATTCTTAATCCCCATTCAGGATTATGGGCGTTGAAATCGCCCATAAGAATGAATGGAGCAGGCAATTGATCAATTAAATCAACGATATCACGCATATCGACATTGTCGTTTGGAGGAAGATAGATAGAACATAAAGTGACCAGAAAAGGAATAGCAACACGGACAGCTACAGCTTGTAATTCAGAATTCAAAGCAATCTCCTCACAATACACATTTTCGCGAACCAGAATCGCTACTCCACCACGAGCTTGGCCATCAGTAGGCACATATGTGCGAAATACTGAGAAGCCTCGTAATGCAACAGCTCTGGTTTCTTGAAAATGTGTTTCTTGTAAGCATATGCAAGAGGGAGTCTGCTCGGCATTGAGAGCTTTAAATTCTGCGAAATAGCTGTAGAAACCATTACAATTCTACTGTAGTATGGGAGGCATTATTTGGGTGTGGAAGATTTATCTCGCTTTGGCCTAGAAAGTTTAATGCTTGTGACTTCCATAGGAGAAGAGGATCTCGAAGATTGAGATCCTTTACTAGGAGAAAATTTGGAGATGGAAGAACTTGAAACACTTGATGTTTCTCGTACCTCCATTGTTTTTTTCTTAGAAAAAATTTTCGGCGAAGTAGAAGGACTTGCCTTTAAATGGGAAATTTTGATCTTTGGCTTGGCGTTAATTTTTGTTTTATTTACACTTAAAATGTTGGTACCTTGATTCGAAATAGGTTTTAGATTTGAAGTTACACTGGACTTAGGAACATTAGTTTTAACAGGAGTTAAATTTGGAAGAGTTGTAGCAATATTAAGGGAAGGAACGGTGTCCGTTTAAATTGCAATAGATTTTTTAATGACGGGTGTGGCAGCAATTGAAGCGAAAGAACGGCTAAAAACAGGACTAGTCTGAGATTTGAATTTCTTGCGGGCATCAAAATAAGAAAGCTTGTCGATAATTTTAATCTAAATGATCTTCTTCACTTCCTGATTGCGTGGACATTCAGAAAAAAAAGAAGGATGATTGCAAGAACAATTAACGCAGCGGAACGGACCCCTACATTCCTCGCCCAAATGTTCCCCCTCACTGCACCGTGGACACACAGCCTGTGCGTCACAACGAGATGCAGTGTGCCCGAACTTCTGGCACTTAAAACAACGCATTGGTCGAGGAAAGTATGGTCTCACAGAACAACTGTGAAATCCAACCTTAATCTTCTCCGGAAGCTTATCTAGACCGAAAGGTAAAACAACAAATGTCGTGTTATTAACTTCACCGTTCTTCTTGGTTGTAAGCCGACGACAGTTTATTACACCCTGACTCGCAAGTTCACGCGTACACTCATCCATCCAAATAACAGGTCGTAACATGAAATTACGCCCTGGCATGAGTTAAGGGACTTGTGCGCCTCCACTACAATTGGCATTCCAAATAAAACAGTCGCTTTTAGTAACGATTTTGTTTGCAACGAATTTGCAGTTTCGAACAAAAGAGTACCATCGGGTAACCGTTTGGTGGATTTGGGTTCTCCACCAGCCAGTTCGTTAAGACTCCTCGCCAAACCAAAACATGACACCTCGGAAATGGATTTACCATCTTCCGTTCTCTTTATAATAAGAAATTTGGGCGAAGACTTATTTTCGCCCTTCAGAAAATTTTCTCCCTCGTCCGATAACGGACGAGATCTTTTTGGGGGAGGGGCACCCGGGGTTTTATTTTTATTTGCCATTAACAAATAGAACGTTTCATCTCCTGGTCTCCCCACCCACCACTGAGCCACCATTTGGGACGTCACACCACAAACTGGTGTGATCGCCAGGGCTAACCAGGAGATATAGTCCCCCTCACCCGGCAATAATATTCAGAACGCTGCGAGCCACTCTCTCCAACGTCTGAAAACTTACCTCCAGGGTCGTGGGACTCACCTTACCGGTACTGAGAACGTAACGGCAATAAAAAGAAATTTTTATTTTTTATGTTACATTTGATATGTGTTACAATAGTGAAAAACCACACTGAATAGAACATGAATATAAGTTTTTATTTGCTTATATGTGTAAATATATGCTTATGCTGTAGTTTACTTAATACTCATATTGCACAGGAAACTGACAAGTGCTATATGCTGACATCTAATAAAATAAGAGTAATAATGATGAAATAAGAGTTACAGCCATACATAATCCAAAATTTGATTTGGCGGAATTGCAGCCGCATTTTGATGGTCGTAAATTCCTAAATCATCATTTTCATCATCTGTATCAAGTTCTGCGATATTATGAGTCACACACATATTATGCCAAGCTGCATAAGTATTTATAATTTTAGAAGCTACATTTGGAGCATAATGTAGTACTCTGTGTTTAAGTAGACATCTGAAACGATTTGTCAGTACCCCATTGCACCTCTCAATTACTTGTCTAGTTTTGGTATGTGCATCAGTAAATATAGCTTCAGGTGATCCTTCCCTAGCATTTACAATTCGAGTTATTAACCATGGCTGCAACGGATACCCGGCATCCCCCAAAAGCCAAAAATTGGAAGGGTCATTTTCAAATCTTCTTTGTAAAAATGTGCTTACATCTGAATTTCTCCATAGAAATGAGTCATGGGTACTTCCTGGGTATCTGGTATTAACATTCAATATTCTTATGTCATGGTCACATATTAACTGCACGTTTATAGAATGGTGCGATATTGCCAAGCGTATTTTTGCTAGTAGTGTAACGCTTCGCCCCACGCATGTTTTTATTTAAGTTAATAATAATAATAAGTTAGAAAGGTGTCGAGGGCTAACCCTCCACTTGACTGAGGGTAGAGATAGTCGAGTGTGACGAGTCAAGGTAAAAAGACGGGGTTAGTGGCCGACCAATTTTCTCTCAAACTGATAGCGTATACGTAGTTTTAAGTTATATCCTCAATTATCTGTATCATCGTATATTGCAGGCCAATAATTCTGTTTCAAATCAATTCTTTCCAATAATAATTCTCGGGTTTCATTTATATGTTTTTGAATTAATCACCCTCTTCGATCCCCCGAGCTAGAACCTTTGTGCGTGTCCACATGGCGCTATATCATGTGGTGGTGGCAGCAAATGAGCCGCGTGTTACAGTGGTAACCAGCGGTGGGATTGTTAATAGCTAGCTTGAAATAATTTAATATATTAATTTTTGTATAAACGAAGTTATTGTAGATAAGCTAAATGTTAGTTCGGGGATAATAGTACACAGATTCAGCTATTAGAGAGCCGTATCAAGGGACATTCAAAGACAATAAGAATTAACCGTTTCGTTTTAAAATAGTAGAAATCACAATTGAGCAAAATGCCGGTAGTACCCTCGCGGTTGCACAAGCCCAGCAAATAACCGGAAATGCAATGGCACCGCAAACACTTGTAATGACATCTATGGATGCTGTACCTTGTTTCTCGGGAAACCATAACGAAAATATTAGGGAATTCTTCAAAAAAAATGAGCAATTCGCCGAAGCGTGCAATTGGACGGAAGCACAAAAGATCGCGATTTCCAAAGTAAAATTAAATGGGTTTGCATGAATACATGATCACCTAAAACATCGCTAATCAACTGTCCGTGCTATGGAAGTTATTAAAGTGTGTATTAGGCATTACTATGATATTAGCTTGTAGCCCCAAATACAGAACGTTAGTAACTTGCGCGTGCTACGGGCCAATTATTATTTATAAACATCTGAAGTGTCATGCACCGAACTTTAGAACGTTAGATCATATCATATTTACACTATTTTACTAATTTATAATATTTACTAACCTTTGGAACCTCTTTTCACTTAATTATTTCTTAGAATAAATATTAAATGTCTAACTCCAAATTATTTAAGATTTTTGTTTTTCTATTAACCTTCCACTAGTCGCATCAAGTCTCACAGACCCAATAAATTTTTATTTCATATTTATTGAAGGGTGGGGAGGAAGTGATTCTTGCGCAGCCGTGTAGCTTGCCAGTTTTTAATTCTGTACAACATAGTAAAGTTTGATGTCAGTACTTTTTATTGTTTGGCCTATAATTAGCGATGAAGTCTTAAAGCCCGGCGCGACTAGTTCTGTTCCTCTTTTATTTTTCGTCATTTTACTGTCACCATCAATTGATTTTGGAATTGCAAGGTAAAGTTCAATTATTTTAATAATAGATTTTTATGTATAACCAAAGCTAATATTTTAGATGAATTATGAAAAAGAACAGAAGAATTTTAGTCGTTTGGAAAAACAAGAAGAAAGTAGTGGAACACAACCAGATGCAGTATCATACGATGAAGAAGACATTGAAATGCAGAAAAAGAAACCACGTGTACCTTCTTTTATTGGGAAGGATGGTACAACAAAATGGAAAAAGCAAGTTACTAACAGAAATAATAGAACACGGAAACGTAATATAATTACTCATTTATTTGGCGTTAGAACGTACGGTAAAAATGCAAAAACAGGAACGGAATGTTGTTGGAAACTATTTTTTTCTGAGGATTTAGTAGATATAATTGTACAAAATACAAATAGAGACATAAATACACACGCTGAAATTTTTTCGAGAGAACGGCTTGTGCAAAATACAGACTTGGCTGAAATAAAGGCGTTTTTACGCCGCTTTATTTAGCTGCAAATTTAAGGAGCAGTCGTCTTAACGTGGATGATTTGTGGGATCAGAATGGCGTCGAAAGATTTTGGTTGACAATGAACAAACGGCGATTTTTGTTTTTACTAAGGCACTTATGTTTTGATAATAAAGAGAATAGGATTGAACGGAAAGCTATGGATAAATTAGCCTCCATTAGGGATGTTTTTTGAAATATTCAACGAAAGTTGTAAAAAGGCGTTCACAATTGGCGAATTTGCAACGATTGATTAAAAGCTGGACACATTTAGAGGTAGATGCGCTTTTAAACAATACATTCCAAATAAACCAAACAAATTTGGCATTAAAATATTTGCGATGGTAGATGCTTAAGTATTTTATTCACAAAAACTAGAAGTTTATGTTGGAAAACAACCTAAGGGACCCTATTGTGCTCAAAACGATGTAAGTAGCATTGTCGAAAGACTAATTGCACTTATATCAAGAACAAATCGTAATTTAACCTGTGATAATTGGTTTACGTTATTTCCGCTTATAACAAAACTTGCGAATGATCACAATTTAACATTCGTAGGCACCGTTCGAAAAAATAAAAGAGTACTGCCTCCTGAGTTTGTAAGCACTAAAAACCATCCAAACCTATCTAGCATGTTTGGATTCAAGTATAACACTGCAATTCTATCATATATACCACGAAAAGGAAAAAATGTGATTCTTGCTTCTCGCATGCCCTACGATGAAACCATCGACGCGTCTACGGAAGATAAGAAGAAATCAGAAATAACTGTCTTCTATAATTCTACGAAGGGTGACGTAGATACCGTAGATAAACTTTGTGCTACGTATGACGTAGCAAGAAATACTCGACGATGGCTCATGGTAATATTTTTTGCTATGATGAATGTGGCTGGAATCAATGCCCAAATAATTTACGCGTCAAATAGTACAGTAGTAGGATTAAAATTTAAAGGCGTATCAGCCTCTTGGGCTATTCACGCCATAAACTATATTATGAAAGAAACTAACTAAATATATGTTATGTAAAAATAAAATTGTAAACTTAATATCTATTAAATGTAAAATATTAATAAATGTATAAATAAATAAATAAAACGTACAGGTTTAAAATTGTAAAAATAAATAATATTGTAAAATATTATTGAGTGCTAAAAAAAAAAAAAAAAAAAAAAAAAAAAAAAAAAAAAAATACGTGTATAAATAAAATTAATGACAAAGCTAGCACTTTTAAATAAAGGCAAATAGACCTGTATTCCTGAGGAACAGGACGACCCTGTCAATGAGTGTCGAATGGTCACCAAGGGCCACCGACAGGTCAAGTGACAGACCCGCCCTGTTTCGCTGCTCGGTAAACTGGGAGCACTCCAACAAAACGTGCGCCACTGTCAAAGCAGTGTCACACGTTTCGCACATCGGAGCCTCCTCACGGCGCAAAAGATGACCATGCGTCCACCAGGTGTGCCCTATCCGGAGTCTCGCCACAGCGACCTCCTCCTTTCGGGATGCTCTATGGGAAGAATCCCATGACCTCACGTTGTGCTTAACATTTTTAAGCTTGTTAGAAACTATATGACTCCACCTTTCCTGCCACTGATTCATGATCAGATGCTTAAAATGACCTTTGAGGTCATCAGCAAGCACCCGATCATAATCAATGGTGGCCTTGGACAAAGCTCGCTTAGCTGCTGCATCAGCTTCTTCATTCCCGCGAATACCAACATGACTCGGTACCCAAATAAAGCGCACGATAGACCCTTTTGACGTTAATGTCATCAAGGTTGCTTGTATCTGCTGCAAGAGAGGATGTTTAGGGTACAAAGAATCAATCGCTTTCAAAGCGCTCATTGAGTCTGACACAATAACAAAAGAATTACGTGCGAGTCTGCAAATATAGAGAAGTGCTTGGTAGAGTGCATACAGCTCTGCCGTGTATACGGACGAGAGTTTGTGAAGTCGAAACTCACACGCACCTCTTGCCGATATAAAAGCACATGCAACCCTGTCGTTGCTCTTCGAACCGTCGGTGTAAATGCGAATCCATTGCCGATAGTTGGCAATGATTCGAGCAAACTCACGTTGGAACAGAATGGGTGGAGTAGCGGATCGATCCAGCTTTGAAAGCGCATAGTTGGTATTCGGACGGGAGAATGTCCAAGGTGGAAAGGGGCTGAAAGAAGTGTCTGGGGTCGAAGGAAGTTCAAAATTAACTTCTCTAAAAGTATTGCGAGATCTGATAGAAAAGGAACCCACCGAACGAGCTCTTCTGTCATAAATCTCCGCAAACTGTTGACCAAAGACAGTGTCAAAAACCAGGTGATATGGTTTCGACTTCATGGCTGCCGTGTAGTTCATGGTCAAAAGCCTGCGACGATCATACAGAGAAGGCTCGCCAGCTTCGCACAATAAACTTGGTATTGGGCTGGTACGAAAAGCACCAGTAGCAAGACGAATACCAGTATGGTGTATCGTATCAATGGTTTTGATAACGGATGGCCTGGCAGACGCGTAAGCGATACAGCCATAGTCCAGCTTGGAGCGTATCAAAGCCCGATACAGGCGCAGCATAGAAATTCTATCGGCACCCCACGATTTGGAAGAAAGAACTCGCAATAGATTTAGAGAAAGCCGACATTTTGCCTTCAAAGCCACAAGATGGGCACGCCAGTTAAGCTTCTTGTCAAATAGAAGACCAAGAAAATGGGCAGTTTCCACAAATGGGAGATCAGTACCGTTGAGAGAGAGAACAGGATCTAAGTGAAGGTGACGGCGTTGACAGAAGTGAATGCACTCTGTCTTGGCCGCAGAAAATACGAAACCTTGCTCAGTAGCCCAGGTATGAAGACGATTGATTGTTAACTGCAGCTGACGCTCTATGGAAGCCATATTGCGAGAACTGCAGAAAATTGCCAAGTCGTCTACGTACAAGGAACCCAGCACAGGTGAACGAATACACTGTGCAACACCGTTGATGGCCACAGCAAACAACGTGACACTCAGAATAGACCCTTGCGGTACTCCGTTTTCTTGAGTAAAAATGTTGGAGAGGTCATTTCCCACACGAACTTGAAACTTCCTTAAGGAAAGAAAGCTTTCAAGAAATATGGGAAGATTACCTCTTAAGCCCCAGGAGTGTAAAGTGCGCATAATACCAAAACGCCAAGTGGTATCATAGGCCCGGGAAATATCAAAAAACACAGCTACCATATGTTGCTTGTTGAGAAAAGCATCCCGGATGGTTGATTCAAGTCTTATCAGGTGGTCTGCAGTGGAACGGAAACGGCGGAAGCCGCACTGGATGTTATCCAACAGGTTGTTTGATTCCAGGAACCAAACAAGACGCCTGTTGATCATGCGTTCCATGAGCTTGCAGACACAACTGGTAAGCGAGACTGGGCGATAGCTAGATGGCAGTGTTTTGTCTTTTCCAGGCTTTGGGATTGGTACAATAATCGCATCACGCCATGGTGTTGGGCAGATACCGGAAAACCAAATGCGATTATACATTTGTAAAAGAAATGTTTTTCCAGCAGGATTCAAATGGCGAAGCATCTGGTAGTGAATAGAATCAGGTCCAGGAGCGCTGTCGTGAGAATCTGAAATCGCACTTTCAAGTTCATCCACGCTGAAAGAAAGATTGTAGATCTCATCGCCCGGCGAAACAAAATTGAGACATTGACGTTCCAAGATTGATTTTCGAGCGAGGAACTCAGCTGGATAGTGATTGGAACTTGAAGTATCCGCGAAAGTGGATGCTATAATATTAGCAACATCAGACCGGCAGGTAATGACATTGCCATTGATTTTTAGGCCAGAAACAGTGCTAGATTTTGAGCGGCCAGATATCTTTCTGACCTTCTCCCATACCTTTGAAACTGGAGTGGAGGTTGTAATGGAAGAAATGTATTTCTGCCATGACGCTTTCTTACTCTTCCGAACAATTCTTCTAGCTTTTGCCTTAGCTTGGAAGTAATGGATCATATTCTCGGTGGTTGGAAATCGCCTGAAATGGCGAAAAATACGTCGTTTTTCTCGGATAGCAATCTTGCACTCATCGTTCCACCAGGGAACGGGTATTCTATTAGAATGAATAGGTGTTAGAGGAATACTCTCCTGTGCAGCAGACTTGATTGCATCCGCGAAATACCGAACATGGTCGTCCACGTCAACGAAATCATTTTCACCAAATACGGCCAACTCCGAGAACAGATTCCAATCTGCTCGCTTTAAAGCCCATTTCGGACAACGAGCATCAGAATCTGAGCTCTGCAAAACTTTCAGAATGATCGGAAAGTGGTCACTTTGATGCAAGTCTGAGTGCACATGCCACTCAAACAATGGAGCTATTGCTGCAGAACAGATCGTTAGATCAATCGCAGAGAAAGATCTCCACGCGGCAGAAAAATGTGTCATGCTACCATCATTTAAGATGACATGTGTACTTGCGGTGAATAGGTGTTCCAAACGTCTACCGCGTTGATCAATCGTACTTGATCCCCATTCAGGATTATGAGCGTTGAAATCGCCCATAAGAATGAATGGAGCAGGCAATTGATCAATTAAATCAACGATATCACGCATATCGACATTGTCGTTTGGAGGAAGATACATAGAACATAAAGTGACCAGAAAAGGAATAGCAACACGGACAGCTACAGCTTGTAATTCAGAATTCAAAGCAATCTCCTCACAATACACATCCTCGCGAACCAGAATCGCTACTCCACCACGAGCTTGGCCATCAGTAGGCACATCAGTACGAAATACTGAGAAGCCTCGTAATGAAACAGCTCTGGTGTCTCGAAAATGTGTTTCTTGTAAGCATATGCAAGAGGGAGTCTGCTCGGCATTGAGAACTTTAAATTCTTCGAAATGGCTGTAGAAACCATTACAATTCCACTGTAGTATGGAAGGCATTATTTGGGTGTGGAAGATTTATCTCGCTCTGGCCTAGAAAGTTTAATGCTTGTGACTTCCATAGGAGAAGAGGATCTCGAAGATTGAGATCCTTTACTCGGCGAAAATTTGGAGATGGAAGAACTTGAAACACTTGATGTTTCTCGTACCTCCATTGTTTTTTTATTAGAAAAAATTTTCGGCGAAGTAGAAGGACTTGCCTTTAAATGGGAAATTTTGATCTTTGGCTTGGCGTTAATTTTTGTTTTATTTACACTTAAATTTTTGGTACCTTGATTCGAAATAGGTTTTAGATTTGAAGTTACACTGGACTTAGGAACATTAGTTTTAACAGGAGTTAAATTTGGAAGAGTTGTAGCAATATTAAGGGAAGGAACGGTATCCGTTTGAATTGCAATAGATTTTTTAATGACGGGTGTGGCAGCAATTGAAGCGAAAGAACGGCTAAAAACAGGACTAGTCTGAGATTTGAACTTCTTGCGGGCATCAAAATAAGAAAGCTTGTCGATAATTTTAATCTCAATGATCTTCTTCTCTTCCTGATTGCGTGGACAATCAGAAAAAAAGGAAGGATGATTGCCAGAACAATTAACGCAGCGGACCGGACCCTTACATTCCTCGCCCAAATGTTCCCGCTCACTGCACCGTGGACACACAGCCTGTGCGTCACAACGAGATGCAGTGTGCCCGAACTTCTGGCACTTAAAACAACGCATTGGTCGAGGAAAGTATGGTCTCACAGAACAACTGTGAAATCCAACCTTAATCTTCTCTGGAAGTTTGTCCAGCGCGAAAGTTAATACGACAGATGTGGTATTCTTTACTTCACCGTTTTTCTTTGTAGTAAGCCGTCGACACGTTATAACTCCTTGACTCGCAAGTTCTCGCGTACACTCATCCATCTCAACAAATAACAGGTCGTAACAGGATATTACGCCCTGGCATGTGTTGAGGGACTTGTGCGCCTCCACTACAATTGGCATTCCAAATAAAACAGTCGCTTTCAGTAACGATTTTGTTTGCAACGAATTTGCAGTTTCGACCAAAAGAGTACCATCGCGTAACCGTTTGGTGGATTTGGGTTCTCCACCAGCCAGCTCGTTCAGGCTCCTTGCCAAACCAAAACATAACACTTCGGAAATGGATTTACCATCTTCCGTTCTCTTTATAATAAGAAATTTGGGCGAAAACTTATTTTCGCCTTTCTGAAAAATTTCTCCTTCGTCCGATAACGGACGAGATCTTTTTGGGGGAGGGGCCCCCGGGGTTTTGTTTTTATTTGCCATTAACAAATAGAACGTTTCATCTCCTGGTCTCCCCACCCACCACGGAGCCACAATTTGGGACGTCACACCACAAACTGGTGTGATCGCCAGGGCTAACCAGGAGATATAGTCCCCCTCACCTGGCAATAAGCTTCAGAACGCTGCGAGCCACTCTCTCCAACGTCCGAAGACTTACCTCCAGGGTCGTGGGACTCACCTTACCGGCACAGAACGTAACGGCAAGCCGATTGGTCAGATAGGGTTAGTATCTGACCGCCCGTTTCGCAAGAATCCGAAGCCAAAGAGGTGTGTTGCGTTTAAGCTCAACCACCAGGATCATCTTCTCCTTCCTTACGGGTCTCCACGCACGGCAAACACGCGGGTGAGAAGCAAGGTCCGCAGAAGATTGGCCCACTAATCTTCTGGTAAAAGTTCAGATGGAACAGTGTGTTTTTTACGAGGTACCTTCCTCGCCCATTGGTCGCCTCTTACGACCAGCAGAGGTGCTGCGGGTGAATTCTAACCCCCACCCGCAGGGGGCCGTCAAATAGTACCCATGTCAAATGTATAATAAGATTATTTCTGAGAGAAATAGCGTTGTAGCTAACTGAAGACCACCTGTAGCGTAGTGCTCAAATTACCAATTTACCTCGAAAAGTGCGTGATAGAATACAAGCGGTAGCTAGTGCAAGTACTGCAAAGGTTGTGGAACAACCCAAAGGTCGAAAACGTTGTTATTTTTGCACAAAAGACAGTAAAACTAAATATTTTTGTGAAATGTGTAAAACATTCGTTTGCCTGTCACACGCCAAAATACTTTGCCCAATGTGCACTAATGTAAATACATAATTTTTTTTTCTGTAAAACTTATTTGCCATGAATCTACCATTTTCTGTATGTAAAAACATTTTTATTTATTTTCTAAACAAAATAAAACTTTAAGTTTGAAATCATGTAATTTTGTTGCTTTTGTTACGAATTTTATTTTGAGACATTGTTTAAATGAATGTTTCGATAGCTATGTTGAACTATGCACGTACGAACATATCGTTTGTTTTAAAGTGTCAAGCGAGTAAATACTTGAGAGATGTTTATGCCTCTAACTTAGGTATACGAAACAATGCATCACGCAGTGTTCCTTTGTGGATGCTGGTAAAAATTATATTAGTTTGTGTTAGGTGCTGAAGTGATACGCAGTGTTAATAATATTACTGTGTTGCCGTAAGTTGTGAGTGATTGTTGCAGAAATCATTGGATTAATAGCAAACGTGATAAATCTGAGTAAATCATTGTTATTCTGTGCGTGTTTCCTTAACATTCTTGAAATTAAGTTGTCAATTGTACATTGCTGTCGATGTCAGCCTAACCTTTTTGAAATCACAGGTCGTTTGGGATTGTACATAGCTGTCGATGCATTCAGTCTATGTATTTCTCCGTTAGGACCAAACTTCTGGTACAAGGGTCGTTTGGGATCGTACATTGCTGTCGATACATTCAGTCTGTGTACTTTTCCGTCAATTGCTAGTAGACAGCCAGATTGTTTATCTGGTTTGGGCTTGAGGTAGGTCAGATCGACTGTGTGTTGATCAATGCAGTTATAGACAGTCGCATTGTTATCCGGCTTGGGCCTGGGCAGGTCAGGTCGACCGGAGTGTTGACCAATGTAGTTGTACATAGTCAGATTGTTATCCGGCTTGGGCAGAGTTGTATGCACTCTACCAAGCACTTCTCTATATTTCTAGACTCGCACGTAATTCTTTTGTTATTGTGTCGGACTCGATGAGCGCTTTGAAAGCGATTGATTCTTTGTACCCCAAACATCCTCTCTTGCAACAGATACAAGCAACCTTGATGACATTATCGTCAAAAGGGTCTATCGTGCGCTTTATTTGGGTACCGAGTCATGTTGGTATTCGCGGGTATGAAGCAGCTGATGCAGCAGCTAAGCGAGCTTTGTCCAAGGCCACCATTGATTATGATCGGGTGCTTGCTGATGACCTCAAAGGTCATTTTAAGCATCTGATCATGAATCAGTGGCAGGAAAGGTGGAGTCATATAGTTTCTAACAAGCTTAAAAATGTTAAGCACAACGTGAGGTCATGGGATTCTTCCCATAGGGCATCCCGAAAGGAGGAGGTCGCTGTGGCGAGACTCCGGATAGGGCACACCTGGTGGACGCATGGTCATCTTTTGCGCCGTTAGGAGGCTCCGATGTGCGAAACGTGTGACACTGCTTTGACAGTGGCGCACGTTTTGTTGGAGTGCTCCCAGTTTACCGAGCAGCGAAACAGGGCGGGTCTGTCACTTGACCTGCCGGTGGCCCTTGGTGACCATTCGACACTCATTGACAGGGTCGTCCTGTTCCTCAGGAATACAGGTCTATTTGCCTTTATTTAAAAGTGCTAGCTTTGTCATTAATTTTATTTATACACGTATTTTTTTTTTTTAGCACTCAATAATATTTTACAATATTATTTATTTTTACAATTTTAAACCTGTACATTTTATTTATTTATATATACATTTATTAATATTTTACATTTAATAGATATTAAGTTTACAATTTTATTTTTACATAACATATATTTAGTTAGTTTCTTTCATAATATAGTTTATGGCGTGAATAGCCCAAGAGGCTGATACGCCTTTAAATTTTAATCCTACTACTACTACTACTTATCCGGCTTGGGCCTGGGCAGGCCAGATCGATCAACGTATAAATGTGTTTTTGGGCCTGAGCAGGCATTTGTGTTTTTGGGCCTGAGCAGGCATTTATGTTTTTGGTCTGTTGACCAGTTATTCGATTGAATCGAATTTTATTATGTTCCTAATTCCCTATGTGCCCGTTGGCGTGTGGATTCTGTGTGAGATTCAAAGTGAGTTGTTTTGTGGCAAAACAGAGTAACATGCTGTATTTTTGTATACAGGTGAACGGGACGACGTGTAGTCCCGGAGACATGTGCCACGGTTTAGGAAGCCCACTCACCAAGATCTTTGCCCCAAAATGAGTTAATAATGCAAATAAATGTAATGATATAAATTTAGCAATATACGATGTTAAACTCGATCACTTTGCTTTATATTAATTCATACTTCAAAAAAAAAAAACTTCTATTTACCACTTTATATTTCAGAAATTTTCAGTAATTAATACTATTGCAAACATAATACTTAAAAAAAAAACTTTAATGACACGTAATAATAACTATTTAATGTAAATTTTGCTTAATTTATTATACCAGCAGCATTCTAAAAATGTGCACGACTAGTGGAAGGTTAATAAATAATTTTATCCCATTCCCATCCTAAATTTGCTCGCCAAATCTAAATTCAACCATTTTATTTCGTTTACATATTCTAGTAATATTTTATAGCAAATACACGAAGATATTAAAGTCAATAATTTATAAATGTGACTATAATAGAGTAAGAGTTTCCCAAGTGTGCTACTGATTTAGACAAGGTCTTCGGATTTTGTTCAAAATTCATATTTAGGTAGATCTAATGAATAAAAATTAGGTTCTGAAAATATTTTGGAAAAAAAATATTTAATTTTTGAGTTATAAGCTATTGAATATTTTTGAGTTAATCAATTAAATAATTAATATCTCAGATATTAGTTGATATAAATTTATGAAATTTTGGTAAAATGTAGCTAATAGATAGACCTATCTAAATATATTTAAAAAAATTAATTTACGTTTAATTTATATATGAAAAATTAAGTTTTTAATAAACAAATAAATTTTTCTTCATGTTCTCCATGTGATACATGAATTTTAATTTATCCACAAGATTGTAAAAGTCTTCTTCTTCAAAATGGAAAAATAAAATTTACGGGGCCGGAATTAGTAACCGAGTTATAGTAACTTTCGCGAGTCACTAACGCAGGGAAACTACCGCCCGCGCTGTATATGTTATTCAAGTGTTTGGGGTTCAAAGGATTGTGATATAAGCAAATATGATATGTTTATTGAAATCAACAAATAAATTAATAATTGCAATTGAATAATTAGGTACTTTATATATTTATTTGTTATAATTAAGACTGTTTTTTTATAGTTTTGTATATACCATTATCGCAGGCAGAAAACATTATGCATGCCATTTCATTGTAATTGAACAGAATGAACGAGTGTTATTGCCGCGTATCATTAATAGTGTTTGTGGTTTCGTAACGTTTCTTTAATGACGAAATGTGCGAAATGTGTTCTTCCTAATTACAAAAATCGAAACAAATTTTGTGGAAAAATGCTTTCGCCCAGTCATATAGTAGTTGCGGTGTTGTGATGTGGTTCTCATTCACACGTTGCAAACTTGCTCTATATGCTTGCTGTTTAACCGTGCCCCAATGCCATCGCAAGCACCTTTCCCGTGCGAGGTAGCAAACAAATGCCTCTCCGCCATAACATTGAAGTCGCTTTTATGATTCAATAAGTTAATAAAATTATACTTATTTTTATATTGCGACGCTGCGCCGTCAGAAAAATATATGATTTTTTTAACCTCTTCCTGTCCAAAATGTACTATTAGATAAGCGATAAGCTTAGAATTAAATAAATGGACTGCTGATGCATCGTTAATAAATGTATAAAGTACCTAATTATTAAATTGCAATTATTAATTTATTTGTTGATTTCAATAAACATATCATATTTGCTTATATCACAATCCTTTGAACCCCAAACACTTGAATAACATATACAGCGCGCGCGGTAATTTCCTTGCGCCTAGACGTTAGTGACTCGCGAAAGTTACTATAACTCGGTTACTAATTCCGGCCCCGTAAATTTTATTTTTTCATTTTGAAGAAGAAGACTTTTACAATCTTGTGGATAAATTAAAATTCATGTATCACATGGAGAACATGAAGAAAACATAATTTGTTTATTAAAAACTTAATTTTTCGTAAATAAATTAAACGTAAATTAATTTTTTTTAAATATATTTAGATAGGTCTATTTATTAGCTACATTTTATCAAAATTTCATAAATTTCTATCAACTAATATCTGAGATATTAATTATTTAATTGATTAACTCAAAAATATTCAATAGCTTATAACTCAAAAATTAAATATTTTTTTTTCCAAAATATTTTCAGAACCTAATTTTTATTCATTAGATCTACCTAAATATGAATTTTTAACAAAATCCGAAAACCTTGTGTAAATCAGTAGCACACTTGGGAAACTCTTACTCAATAGTTATTTTTAGGCGGCATAGCATTTTTAGGCATAGCATACCTATATTCTAATAGCACTCTCCTTAGATAATAAACTATGATTTATAAAAACATTGTTTTACTATAACAGTGGAGACACTTATTCACACGTGTTTATAGTAGCACTCACAAGGCAACAAGTGTTTAGGCGGCGCGGCGGGCAGACTGGTCGAGTGCTATCAAGCGTTTGCTGTCGAGCAAATTTCAAACAGATTTACTGCAACGGTGAGTGGCACATTGAACCACCGTTTACTGTCGAGTACTATCGCGTGTTTTGAATTTCAGTTTGGTTTGAATTTTGCTCGACGGTCGGTGCTATCGCACATGCGCATTTGCCCGTAAACAAATAACATTTGTTTTTTCGTTCTAAAATAATGTATTTGGGTGAAAATCTATCAATCTCTGTAACTTCAAATTTGTTACATATTTATTTACTAAATGTTAATGTAAGTTATGTAGAGACCCCACCTCTATTTCATAACTTAAATAGCATCAGCCATAAAGCTGTTATGCCCTCAAAATTTTAACTTTTAATATCAACTATTTTATATTCTTTGCTGACTTAGTATTTAGTTACTCTTTCATTTTATAAATCCGGATGTTTCGTGTTTCATTTCATAAATTAAATTGTATGAATTGTCATAAGATTCTCTTACCGATGAGAGTCGAATCCCTGAGAACTCGAAAACACTGAGTGGTAATTTTTATGCACGTGTAAAATTTTATAACCACGTATGCACCTATCTCGTTCATTTTTAATAATCATTCTGTACAAAACCTTCCAATGGAAAGGACATCATAAAACATATATACTACTACTACAATAAACTATCATATTATACATACACGATTTTGATAAATACCCGAAATATATATTCCTGTGTTCCTCTACAATTCTTGGGCACAACAAACTGGTGGCAAGCGGTGGAATTCTTACAACGTATTCAGAATTCGGTGTATTAAATACTTTGTGTGAGAAAACCAAATTAAAAAAGAAAATATATTTCGGTGGTGTATCGATTACGGAATTTCAACGTCGAAAAAGCAGCCATAGCCAAGCAGCCAAAGTCAAGCAGCCATAGCCAAGCAGCCATAGTAAAGGTAGCAGAAACGAAGATCTTACCAGATAATCGACATTCAAAATCATGCAAGTGATTTTAGTGTTTGTGTGAGTATTATAAAGTGCTTATGTGTGTTCTTTCCCAAAATTTTCATTCTACAATCTCATATTATGCAAATATCAATTCTATTGTAGATCATAACTTGTAAATCATCCTAATCTATGAATTCACGATTTACTCGTTCTTTAAACGACATAACATCCATATTTTTAAACAATCAAATTGGTTCAATTAATTCATTTAATAACTCAGACTCAAATCAAGAACAACTGCTTGACCAATTTCATAATAGTAATATTGAATACCAAAGTGATAATATTCCAATAAATATAAATATGGCAAATCAATTAGGGTTAGAAACAGCTCTAAAATTCATACCCTTTCTAGAAGGTAAAAGTTTTGACGAACTAGCAATTTTTGAAAGAGCTTGTGAATTCGTTATCAATAATGTTTCTCCAGAAATACTTCCCATTGTAACTAAGGGAATCCTCACAAAATTAAAAGGTAAAGCCTTCAGTTTAATTAAATTTCGAGAAATAAATACTTGGACTGAATTAAAAAATATCTTAAATGATGGAATTCGTAGTCAAAGAACTTTGAGCGATGTTCAACTCGAATTTAACAAATGTGTACAAGGACAGAATGAATCTGTAGCCGAATACACATCGCGATTAGAAAATTTGTATCACCAAATGTTAGATATTTTGTGTAAAAACAAAACAGACGCGCAATGCGCAACTGTCCGACAAATTTTAAAAGAACAAACTTTAACTCAATATACCGAAGGTTTTCGGTACCCTCTTAAAATATATGTAAAATCTCGAACATATGAAACTTTTGAGGATTGTACCTCAAGAGCCCTTGAAGAAGAAAGAATATTAAAATCGGATCAAAATCAATCAAAAAATTATTATTTAAATCCGGCTAATAAATTTCATTATGCTAATTCAAAAAAACCTAATTATTTTAACCAGAATCGTACCCGATATGGTACTCCAGTAAACAATTATCCATCGACTTCCAAAGAAATTAAAAGAGAACCGAATGTGTTAATATGTCGATATTGCAAAATTCCAGGTCATTCCATTGAGGAATGTTATAAAAGAAAACGAGCAAATGAACGCAATAACTTTAAGCCTCATTTTGCAAATAAAAACCAATACACATCTCAAAATCGAATAACAGACTCTCAAGTCCCAGAAAACTCTATTAAAAACCTGAAAATTGTAAAACCATTAATTCATCAAATTAGAGAGTTAAATAATGATCATTTAACCGTCCAAAGCAAAGCTTCTGATAATAGCCTTTTCGAATTATTAGTAGATACGGGTTCTGAAGTAAACATATTAAAAGTAACTAACATAAATGAAAATTTGATATATGATCCTAAGCGAATTATGCTTTTATCCGGCATAAATGAAAATCCAATAACTACCCTTGGAGCAATTTCTATTATCCTAGACGATGATTCAGAACCTACTGAATTTCAATTGGTTCCATCTTCCTTCCCTATCGCGAAAGACGGAATTCTTGGTAAACCATATCTGGTTAAAAACAATGCCAATATAAACCTAGCTCAGCAAACCTTAGAAATAAATTCCGCAGCTTGTTTAATTAACTCCAAGACATCCAATCCCATAATACTTACTCCTAGAAGTGAGACAGTTATCGCTGTAAACGTTAGTTCATTAAATACTGATAACCACTATCTAGTAACAAGCGCGATGCATATAAAAAGTGCTACCGTCAGCAATTCTTTAAATATAATCCAAAACGGACAAATTAAATTTCCAATTTTAAACCCTACACAAGAATCAATAACTTTGACTCAAAATGAAATCAATAAAATTGAATTTAATTTGCTTAAACCCCATGAAATCATAACAATAATTTCTGATGACACACATCAAAATTCAACATCTTGTTTTACAACTCGAAACATTACCAACAATCGCGTTAAATTAATAACGGAGTCAATCCGCACTGATCATATGAATATTGAAGAAAAAGAATCTATATTAAATATGTGTAAAGAATATTCTGAAATATTTCATTTTCCGGGTGAACCATTGACTAGCACAGATGTCGTGCAACATGAAATAAATACCTTTGAAAATACAGCTCCAATAAATATTAGACCTTACCGTCTACCGGAATCACAAAAGGTTGAAATACAAAACCAAATCAATCAGATGGAAAACGACGGAATAATTATTAAAAGTACTTCCCCTTATAACGCACCACTTTTAGTAGTTCCTAAAAAAATTGATGCGTCGGGAAAAAGAAAATATCGTGTTGTAGTTGATTTTCGTAAATTGAACGACATTACAATTGGCACTTCATTCCCAATTCCTAATATTTCCGAAATCCTAGACCAACTCGGAAACTCCAAATATTTTACGACACTTGATTTAGCTTCGGGATATCATCAAGTTAGAATGTCACCTAATGACCAACAAAAAACTGCATTTTCCACGTCCACGGGACACTATGAATTTTTGAGAATGCCCTTTGGGTTGAAGGGGGCCCCTAGCACTTTTCAACGGTTGATGAATACAGCATTAACGGGATTACAAGGCACAAAATGTTTCGTCTATCTTGACGATATTGTCGTTTATGGGTCAAATTTAAAAGATCACAATAAAAAATTACGGGACGTATTTGATTGCATTAAAAGAAACAATCTTAAATTGCAAATGGATAAATGCGAATTTTTGCACAAGGAAGTAAATTATTTGGGTCACCTTATCACAGAATCGGGAATAAAACCTGATCCTTCAAAATTCCAAGCTGTCCTTGATTTTAAGATTCCTGAAACTCCTACACAAATAAAATCCTTTTTGGGACTTTGCGGATATTATCGGAAATTTATTAATAATTTTAGCGAAATAGCTAAACCCCTTACAGATCTGTTGAAAAAAGATAAATGGATAAGTTGGAATGCGTTACATCAAGAATCATTTGATACATTAAAAGAAAAATTAACAAATGCACCCCTTTTGCAATATCCCGATTTCACCCAGCCATTTATAGTAACAACAGATGCATCAAAGAAAGCAATTGGTGCTATTTTGTCACAAGGCAAAGTCGGTCAGGATTTGCCCATATCCTACGCAAGTAGAACCCTTAATATGGCGGAAACAAATTACAGTCCTAGTGAAAGAGAACTCCTAGCTATTGTCTGGGCAATTAACCACTTTCGATCTTATTTATATGGACGTAAATTTTTAATAGTAACTGATCATAAACCCTTAACTTGGATTTGTAATTTAAAGGACCCGGGTTCACGATTAATAAGATGGCGGATTAAATTAGAGGAATATGACTATGAGATAGTACATAAAGCGGGTAAAATAAATACTAATGCGGATGCCTTGAGTAGAATGTATAAAATCGAAACAAAAACAGAAGACCTTAAAATTTTTGATAGCCCTAAAGGATCTACCCTTATTCAATCTCTCGCGATGCAAAAATGCAAGCTGGTTTAGCTCTAGAGACTGTCAGACGATATCCGGACATCAAACAAAAGATAAAAAAAATTCTTAAAGCCAACCCTGACTATGAGATTGTTAGCATTAAACATGATGACTTTAACTTTTTATTCTTGATAACAAAAGATAAGCATTTTCAACAGTCAACATTAGAATCATTTACCTCCGCAACTAAAACTTTAAAATTATTTTGCAACATGCAAGATATTTCTGAATTACATATTCCAAAACTCGGTTGTGGAATCGATAATTTGAATTGGAAAGAGATTAAACCTCTAATAAAAGTTATCTTTGAAGATACGGATATGAAATTAATATTTCATGAATTAAATAACCTCAGCGAGGAGGAAAAAGAAAAATTATTTTATATTATATTCATAACTACAGCATTAATTTTAATATTTGTATATTTAGTGTTTAAGCAAATTTTGTCAACTATAGTTAAACGTAAAAAAAATTCCAAACCAATTGTAAACCCTCAAGGTGTTATCGAGCTTTCGCGTTAATCAAAATCAGAAACCGATCTAATAACAACGTCAAAAAGTTCAAATTTAAGCACTCGTCAACTATCTTAAGCGTTGATACTCAAATTTACTTATCATATCAACCCTTTTTCCTAGAAGGGAGGTGTTATGCCCTCAAAATTTTAACTTTTAATATCAACTATTTTATATTCTTTGCTGACTTAGTATTTAGTTACTCTTTCATTTTATAAATCCGGATGTTTCGTGTTTCATTTCATAAATTAAATTGTATGAATTGTCATAAGATTCTCTTACCGATGAGAGTCGAATCCCTGAGAACTCGAAAACACTGAGTGGTAATTTTTATGCACGTGTAAAATTTTATAACCACGTATGCACCTATCTCGTTCATTTTTAATAATCATTCTGTACAAAACCTTCCAATGGAAAGGACATCATAAAACATATATACTACTACTACAATAAACTATCATATTATACATACACGATTTTGATAAATACCCGAAATATATATTCCTGTGTTCCTCTACAATTCTTGGGCACTTGTTGTGCTGACGCAACGAAAGACAATCATAATTCACGGAAAGTAGATAATCTATGTACAACTTAGAAGTAGAATATAATAAGGCATTCTGTAACAACCTCTGTACGAATCAACACGAAAATTTAAATAAAAGTTTTTTATTTTAAACTAAGAATTCTAATTATGGTATAAACATCTTTATAATTAGATAAAATTTGTTTTAGTAGGCATAATAATAGGTTTTAGTACTGATTATTTTCTATTTCTTATAGTGGGTTTATACAGAAAAAATTCACACTACATTTAACATTAGCGCTACATTTAAGGCTAAGAAAAAGATAAACACCATGTTAACCAATGTTGTCGTTTATACAGAATTTAAGACTACATTTCTTTTTAACGCTAAACTAACAAGTTGGCCAACTTTTATCTTTCTTAAAATGGAACAAATACCTCGTTATTTTTTTACTTAAGATCAGTTCAGTAGGGAAAACACATTGCGAAAGCGTGACCGGGTACACATGTGTTGACAAGTACAACATGGTTTCGTCCAGCTTCGTTTCGTTTATCGTCCGTTACACCACGTGCTCTATTTTCTTTTTGGTGTCGCTTTTGTTTCGTTAATATATCGTTGTTTTTCTGTTTTCTGTTATTGTTTTATTAACAATGGACAGCGATTTAATTGACAATGTAGAAAAATACTACCGCAATAAAGTTAGCAAAGAGAATGCATGGAGTATAAGAGTATAAGACGATGTTGTAATTTTGAATATATTCTACTTCCAGATTGTGAATCCCGGTGGGCATCTTTGCGGTCTCGCTATGCGACCGAGAGAGGTAGATACTGAGGTTAACATAAGTTTACTTCTAAATAATAGTTAATAATAATGATAATAGTTAACTTCTAAATAATCTTTAATAATGTATTGAACTGAAATAACAACTAAATTACTGTAATGTCAATCTAATAGTCCGTCGGCATAGAACCTCTATCAATGAGAGATTCTTGCCATGGTACTGAACCAAATGAACTTATAAAATAATTAGCCAAATGTTCTCTGTATTCCCTCACAAGTCTACTAGAGTTGTTTGCACCCACGCAACCCATCGATGTTAAACTTCGCTCTTCTCTCTAATGTCCATAGTGGAAAGTCCCTTCGTCGTCGCAAAAATAGCAAAACCTGTTGGGCAGTATTTACGCTCAGAAGGCGGCAAATCCATCTCACTAGATTGGATATAATTGTGTAATACCACAGCTGCTTTGGTGAATAATTCACAATTCTCCACGATAGCTATTATAGGCTTCCTGAAAATCCGACATCGTTGAGAAAATATACCGAACGTATTTTCAATACATCGCCTTGCCCTCGATATTCTATAATTAAAAATACGCTTTCGGTAATCCAAATGATCTCCGTGGTACGGACGCATAACTCTTGTATGCAAGGGGAAAGCTTGATCGGCGACTAAGAAATACGGCAAGAGTGCCTCACTTCCTAGTAATGGTTTTGCACGAGGCATATTGATTCCGTTTAATTTCTCATGCATAATCGCAGAACCAAAACCTGAATTTTTGAAAATAGGGCTATCGTGATTCGAACCCGCACCACCGATGTCCACCATTGTGAAGCGGTAGTAACTGTAGCATACTGCCATTGGTGCTTTTTGTAATTAAAAAATTCAGTACCAGAATATTTTGGTGCTTGTTTACCATCCAAGGCGCCTATGCAGTTAGGCATATTCCAGAGTTTATAAAAACCATCTGCAACGCGAAGTAAATCTTCTTTGGTAGGGGTTTTCACATACATAGGCACTAGTAATTCCCACAATAGTGCACATGTTTCTTTTAAAACTACGTGTATTGTTGTTTTTCTTATATAATACTCCCACGCCAGCTACTGCATGGAATAACCTTCCGAAAGATAACTAAAAAAAACATTCATGTTGAAACTACCTTATAGAAATATATTTCCAGTATTTCCTTACTGTAATGTGATGGTAAAACGTTCTCTAGGTGACAATGGATTATTTTATACAATCTTTTGTAAATAAGGCTGCATCAATGATCGTAGAGCGAGACGCTCATACGCGAGTATTTGAAGAATTGTTCCCCATCCAAGTGTCTCAATTGCTTGATGAGATTTGCGTAATGCCCCTGCTGTAACCGAACTCGATTTAGGGGCCGAACTTTATAGCACCGAGTTCTTTTTTTCGCAGCAAAATAAAAACCACAATATTCATCACTAGTAAAAAATGTTTTCGCAAATTATAAAAATATAGCCTCAAAAAACAAGTTGACACTTGCAAATGTCAAACACGGAAACTAGTAAGCGCATGCGTTAATTTTGTTAATTTAGCTGTATAAACGTCTGTTTTTCTTGTTATCAAAATGTAGCGCTAATGCTAAATGTAGCGTTAATTTTTTCTGTATAAACCCACTATCAATGTTATATAAAATTCAACACGCGACGGATCCTGGGTTGAAGTGAAATTGTTTTAACAAGTCATTACGTAAGAGCGAATAGACAGATTTATAAAAATTCTTAAAGGTTTGACATATAAGCGAGAAATTTACTCGACAGTAAACGATCGACCAATGTCACAAATTTTCAAACGACACGACACGACTCGACGCTACACGACACGATACACATACCACAGTAGTGATTAAGGCGGTTTGGGCCGAGACAGTCATTAGCGACTGGCGCCAGTGTGACCTTGACATTCCATCATGACAAACATTTTCTAAAAATCTGACGTCATAAATTTGGAATTTTTTCCAACATTCTTATGTGCATGACTGTAAATAGAAAGTCTCTATATGAATGGTATTCCCTAATATTATCATTGTATATCAGGGGTGGCCAACAAGTCGATCGCGATCGACCGGTCGATCGAGAGACCAATTTTGGTCGATCACTCGCAAGTTCGGGGTTTGCGAAAAGTATCTCATAAAAACTTTTAACTTAATAAGTACAAATACTTTTTATTCAAATGTTTTCTGTGTTTAGCTCATAGAAAGGATATAATTTTTATATTATCATTATTTTTATTAGTTTGTTTTGACATTTGAAATGGTTTTATTAAGTTCTTTTTCTTTGCACTTTTGCAATTCTGTTTTCTATTTAAAGCTTTTGTCGGTAGATAACTTTTTTGCTGCTGCTACTTTTTGCTACCTATATAAAATTTATTTGAATTGGGATATTACAAAATCAGCATAATACTTCGGCTTATGATAAAAACTTATACAATACAATGTATTGAATACATATAAAAACGTATATAAATGATGTTTATTTAATAAATCTGAAATACAGTGCATTTAAAATTGACTTGTATTTACACTTCTGAGTAATTTATGACTATTAAAATAATAACATTTGAATTGCATGCCATTAGGATTAATTCTTGGAATCTAATTTGGCAGAATATAGTGTTAAATTTTCATTCTGAAGTTAGTGTTTGTACGCTACAGTCAATTTCTCTTGCGGATTGTTTCATTTGTAAGTATTAATGAAATATTAGTGTTCTTTAAATTAATTGGGCAAGTATATAAGAGATATATTTTAAATAAAATTATTTGAATCTTAATTAAATATTTATAAGCATTATTTAAAATAATAATTTAATTATTCGCAACTATTAAGTATGATTAGCTATTTCGTTTTATCGGCTAAACCTACACCAGGTATTAATTGTAATTTATATTGTTACTGTTTAATACTTTTGGTTAAAATTTGGAGGATTACCCCCCTGGTTCGAACCCGATATAATAACTTTTTTTTAAATTTTTTTATGAAGAGGTTTGGGTTCAAGACCTAAGTTGAACAAATTTTTTTGTGTAAAATAAAGATGAAACTACGCAAATAAAATAACAAATGAATTTAAAATATCTAAATTAGACCGAATAAAACACCGAACTTAAATCCAATTTATTAACTCCGTAGAGCAATTAAAAACGCGTTCCATAGATTATTAATATTTCTTCTCCTCCAAATAAATTCAAATAAGTAGCCCTGCATTCTACCCCTAACTCTATTTTGAGGTTTTATTTTAATCTTCATACCATTCCACGTTTCCTCGATGTTATTTGTATGATATCCTTCAGAGTTTATAAAGCTAATTGAATGATTTACCCAATGATGCATATATAGGGAATTATCTTTGAATAAACAATATCCTTTCCACCCATCAGTTATGACTATGGAACCAGGGAGGACATGTTTTAAAATCAATTCGTTTAAAGTGACACTATCTCTCTTATCCACAACTACTGCGAACATTTTTCGTTTCTCAGAAATTTCCACACCTCCAAATACCCATACTCCTTCAACCCTATGTCCCCTGTGGTATTTTCTCTTACCAAATTTGCTTTCATCAAGTTGCACGATGACATTTGGACCTCCAATCTTAATTTCACTCTGCTCCACCTGTAAGGCTATAGCCTTTCTAAACAACTTAAATATCCTGTTAATTGTATCTGATCCATGGCCTGTTAGAAGAAGAATTGACTTGACGGATACTTCACAGATCCACATATGCATCAAATAAATTAGATCATTTATTTTTATTTGCAAATTTTTGAATATAGTTTGCGTATGAGCAGAATATATCTTTCTATGTGTTTTTTTTCTGCATTTATACCTTAAAGAAAAGATTTGTTTCATTGAAGAACCATCAACAGGGCAACAAGGAATGTAGCATAAAATATTTTTGTCGTAAAAATATTGAATTGCCAGTTGCTCGTCATTGAAAAACTTTTAATTTATATATTAAAAAAAATAAAAAAAAGTTATTATATCGGGTTCGAACCCGGGGGGTAATCCTCCAAATTTGATCCAATACTTTTATTACATGCCCTATTATTAAGTCGTATATTTTTTGCATTTTAGTATACCTATTTATGAACATGGCTAGCAAACCAAAAAAATCGAAAACATATCATTTCAATGAAGAATGGGAAATTAACTATTTTTTTACGATGGTGAATGATAAATGTTGCTGCTTAATATGTCTTAGCTCGATAGCCATTGCTAAAAAGGGTAATTTGGAGAGACAATTCTTATCTTTACATAACAAGTATCAAACAGATTATCCACCAAATTCCGAATTACGAAAACGTAAAGTTCGGGATCTTAAAACTCAATTAACAAATCAACAAAATATTTTCAAAAAGCCAATATTGAAGTCACAAGCAGTAACAACTGCATCCTTCAAAGTAAGCTATCTATTAGCTAAAAAATGTAAACCATTTTCTGATGGTGAATTTGTAAAGGAAATGTTCTTGGAAATCTCGAATTCCCTTTTTAATGATTTTAAGAACAAGAGCGAAATTACTGCTGCAATTCAAGATCTACAACTGTCCCGAAACACAGTGATGCGACGAATCGAAAAGATGGGTGGAAATTTAAAGGAACAGTTACAAAATGATATTAACAGATGCTCTTGTTTTTCTCTTCAATGTGATGAATCGACAGATATAAGTGATACTGCACAGTTACTTGTTTTCATTCGTTTAGTTTTTGAAGATTTTACATCTAAAGAAGAATTGTTGGGTATGATTTCTTTGAAAGAAAGAGGTGTAGATATATTCAACGGGTTTAAAAGTCTGCTTAATGATAAGAAAGTAGCTCTTTTTAAATTAGTTTCAATAACAACGGATGGCGCAGCTGCAATGATAGGCCGCAAAAATGGATTTATAGCCCTATGTCGAAATGACGATGAATTCCCAGATTTTTTGAGTTACCACTGTATAATTCACCAGCAAGTATTATCCAGCAAGAGACTAAATACAAAAGAAGTAATGGACATCGCGTTTGAAATTGTTAATTCAATTCGTGGAAGTTCTCTCAAACGTCGTCTTTTTCAACTAAAACTCGATGAAGGTCAGTCTGATTTATTATTGCATACTGATGTAAGATGGCTAAGTAGAGGTAAATTTCTGCAACGATTTCGTGATTTATTGCCTGAAATAATAGAATTTCTTAATGAACAAGAGAAAAAATATGCATATTTAAATGACAAAACCTGGCTTAGTGACTTAGCATTCCTTACAGATTTTACTTCCATATTAAGCCATTTAAATTTAGAATTACAAGGTAAAAATAAAACAATAATTGATATGATTAGCAGCATAGATGCATATAAAACCAAATTTATTTTGTTGATAGAAGATTTACAACAAAATAATATGAACCATTTTCCAAATATGGCAGACAACTTACAAAAAAATAAAAATATTATTTATGAGATTGACAAGTACGTGGCCGAAATACAAAATGTAATGGAAGATTTTGAGAAGCGATTCCAAGATTTTAAAAAAATTAAAGAAATTGTGGAATTTACATCTTTTCCTTTCAAAAAAGATTTAATTGTGAAGGAAATTAGCAAAAAAATTGCAGACTTATTTGATATGGAGCAAAACGCCTTGGAAAATGAAATTATAATTTTACAATCTGATTTAATCTTACAAGCCAGAAAATTTGAAGAAAATTTCTGGAAATATGTTAACCGAGAAAAGTATCCCAATATTATCACATGTAGCGAATATATTTATTCTTGCTTTGGATCTACGTATCTGTGCGAATCGGCATTTTCATATTTACAATTGACTAAAACTAAACTTCGTTCCGTCCTGACCGATTCTCATACTGAGGACTCATTGTTATTGTCTTTGTCAGGATATACTCCAAATTATGATGCACTAGTAAAGGAAATGCAGACTCAGGTTTCTCATTAATTTAAAAAGTTTGAATGAATAAATGTTATTAATAAGTGCTCATGTTGTTTTAATTCCTCTGGACATAAGTTTTTTAACCCATTAAATAAATACTCATGTATGTAGATTATTTACCCCTTAATCATGGAGCTCGCCAAAGTGCACGTCGGTATAAAAGCACATTGCAAAAACATCCCCTTCTTACCTAAAAAATAGGTCGATCGCGACACAATTTTAAAATAAAAAGTAGATCTTATGTGCACCATAGTTGGCCACACCTGTTGTATATGAAACAGGGTAAGAGAAAGTGATTGAAACTCTAAACATTCATTCCAAATATTAATTATCTATGATATTTATATTTGAGTGTAAACGTCTTATTTTATAGGTAATAATAATAATTTTAACACTTGATTAGTTTCACATATAGATATT
The DNA here is from genome assembly GCA_944039245.1 of Nebria salina. Taxonomy (NCBI): domain Eukaryota; kingdom Metazoa; phylum Arthropoda; class Insecta; order Coleoptera; family Carabidae; genus Nebria; species Nebria salina. The sequence continues at coordinate 819,603 of OX063286.1, forward strand.
TATTGACGTACGTTTCGACCTTTCGGTCATCATCAGAAATGATACAGTCTTATTTTATATTGGTATTTATATTTGTGTGTAAACGTCTTGAAAGTTCCTACTGTAGCAGTCGGGCCAGCAGTCAATCGTTTTCGCGCAGTATTACGTCGATAATTTTTCTTCTATTTAACGTTTTAAGTCGGATAGTAGTTCTGAGTTCTAGGAATTACTATCCGACCAAGTTTTGTAAAACGAACGTTGCACTGGTCATTGTGTCGACGGCGCACAAAGAACTCTTTACCTGCCTGACGAAAGTTAGTTTTTTTTTAAGGGAGTTTTATGCAATTTTCGGTAAGGTTTTTAGGGTTTCTTGAGCGCTGTCCAGCAACTGACCGGTGCAACACATGGTTCATGATATTATAGAGAGGGGGAAAACTGCCCTTCTTTATAAAAACTAAGGAAGCGCCTAAAAACGCTCTCTTACTCTTCAACGTTTTAAGCTGTACGCACTTATTGCGACCATGTAAGTGATTGTTAAGCCAACGCATATATTTGTACGCTACTATTTATTTAATTCAGGTTTATCATCTTTTCTTTCTTTCTGTTTAAATATATTTATATTGTCCTATAGTGCATTGATTATTCGTAACAAACCAAACCTCAATACCAATCATAAACTCGGATCAATTATTTATCAGATCACTAGTAAGTTTATAAAACAGTCGGACACGTATTATACTACAGCTTATAATCGCAATTGGGTAGCTCATTACCTGTATATGCGTTGTACATAGGCTGTTTGAAAATAAGAATGCAATTAAATAAATTCCTAAAGTATGACGTATATAATGTATGTAAATTATGTTTTTGTAAAGACATTTAGACTTTTTAAAAACTGTTTATTTATTGCAAGAACTTTAGTTTACAACAATGAGACTTAGAATTGAATAATTAGATATGCTACATTGGTTTTTATAATCTTATTTTACTTAACTATACTTATTTTAAGAGTAGGGGTAATCATGCGCAATATGGCAAGGTGTGATACTAGTTGTATAACATAATTTGTACGTATAGGACTGTGTATTGAATGTGTAACTTTTGCACGTGAATTTTAATGTTTTATTCTTAGTTATATTTACCTTGAAACTTCCATTTTTTGGCAAATAATCCCTCCTGTGAACTTTCTAATTTAATTAATCTCTATTTCAATATTATTTCGATATCATCATTATCATTTTGCTATGATACAATGTTTAAACTATTCGTTTAAGCTATATAGCATTTTTCTATGTTTATGTATTTAGAAATGAATCAAATTAACTCCGCTGGAAACATTGAAGAGTTTAAACCGATTAAGAAAATACCTGAATTAGTCATAGGCCAAAAATATTAAATACATAATGTTAAAGCTGTCTCCACCAAATTTGGTAGAAAAATCATCGTTGAATTAGAAGACTCTGTTGTATTTCTACCGTTACGTTACGCAAAATTATCTGATGAAGATGTGCAAGAAATGAATAACACTATTAAAAGTCAGAAGACGGCAATTGTCCACACAGGATCCAAACCCTGTGGCAGTGCGAAGGATGCATTACTAATTGAATTTGTAACAATATGAAATGAAATAAAGCATTTGTACTTATCAAACTGATTTTGTATTGTTATTATTATTATTATTATTATTATATTTTAAAAGAAAGTATTATATGTTATTGCATTTTAAAATAAAGTATATGTGTAAATACTGAACATTATTATTATTGTTATAGAATTTATGTTTATTCAAATATGTTCTATTCGTAGAAGTTATTATTATCATTATTATTATTACATGATTTTTCCATTTAAAATGTATGTAATTTCGACTGGAATTCCGTAAATAAAGATTCAAAATTATTTCCAACATTATTAATATTATTATTATTATAGAATTTACCTTTTCAAATGTATTTCTGCTCATAGAAGTTTAAAGTTATTTTAAAATAGAAACTACCAAACTTACAGATGATAGAAACGAATATATTTCATTTTACAATTACAGTATATACTCAAAATTCTGGGAATGGTAGTGAATCTCAAACTTTTATTTAAAGTTTAGGCTATGAGAAATCGTTTTATAAGACATGTCATCTTTTTGGGACCTCTGGTGTATACCCTTTCTACCGAATATCATTATTGAGAATTTTAATAGAAAGTTATATGGATACTAGTATATATATTCTCCTCAAATTTAAGGGCTATATCAGAATTAGTATGCGTACATCTAGTTAACAACAATGCCTGTCGTCAATATTAAGAGTGTCCAAATTTTGCGAGGAAGCCGTCGTGTGAAAGTCACCAAGGAGATGCTGAGTGCATATACTCCGGAAAAAAGGTAAACTAATATATTTATTTATTTAAAACTATCATCTGCTTAATTATTGCTAGTTTATAAATAATATATGTATATATATATATATATATATATATATATATATATATATATATATATATATATATATATATATATATATATATATATATATATATATTGTTAGAAATATCTGTATATTTTCCAATACACACTTTAAATGTCCCGCCATTGAGTGTTTTGACATAGGTCCGTATTTTTGTTTTATTAAGTTGATATACATGTTCTTCGACAAAAAAATGTCAACGGTAATTATATATAAAAATGTGTTTCGTTTTGTTTTATGTACATCTTTACTATTAATAAAGTTCATTACAATATCAAATAACCCTTTCGTTAATTAGGTTTAACCTAAATCTTAACAGGTTATGGGCCTAGGGCTATTTTTGAATTGTAAAAACTGAGTTAATGGTTGTTGTGTTATCTGCCACGTGCAAGTCTGTTCTGAAATGGCTAAACATTCAGTGGTTAGTGCTTCGAGACTCGAACTTTTATCGAAAGAGAACTATGATACATGGAGTATGCAAGTAGAAGCACTTTTAGTAAAAAATGACTTGTGGGGCAACGTAAACGGTAAGACCCCGATGCCAGCGGAAGACGCAGGAAAAGTCGCGATTGAGGCGTGGTTGAATCAGGACGCGAAAGCTAAGGCTGATTTAATTTTGTCCATTCAACCGTCCGAGTTAAAGCAGATACGTGGATGCGAAATCTCGAGAGATGTATGGCTCAAGCTGGAGTCCATCTACGCATCCAAAGGTCCAGCAAGAAAGGCGACCCTTTTGAAACAGTTGATGCTGCAACGCTTAGAAGATGGCGGAGATGTTAGGGATCATTTAGCGCGTTTTTTCGACGCAGTAGATAAGTTGGAAAACATGAATGTAAAAATTAATGGTGATTTGTTAGCTATTATGGTTCTTTATAGTTTGCCCTCGTCATATGAAAATTTCCGATGCGCCATAGAGTCGCGGGATGAATTGCCCAAAGCCGAAGTATTGAAGGTCAAGATAATTGAGGAATTTGAAGCACGAAAGCAAGCGTCAGGAAGCCTGGTTACAGCAATGGTTGCTGGAAACCGCGTAAATGTACATCAAAAGCACCCTTGGAAAGGAAAAGGGACCGGTGGTTCAAAAACTAATGTGATCAAATGTTTCAAGTGTGGTACGATAGGACACAAAGCAAATGTGTGCCCTACGAAGAAATTCGAAGATAGTCGGAGAAAATTTAGACAGTCGGTGAATAGTGTTGATGAGTCGTACGTAGCAAATCATACGATTATCTCTGGCGTGCACAATGTGAGTTGCGCGAAGACAGAGACAACTAGCCGAGCCTGGCTTCTGGACAGTGGATGTACCGCGCACTTGTGTGGTGACGAAAAACTATTTACGTCAATGTGTGCGTCGAGTAAGACAAAACTGAACCTTGCAAGTCAAGCATCTACCGATGTTAAGGGAAAAGGTGTTGTTCATGTATCAGTAGCGAGTGACAGTGGTTCTCGTTTGATTGAGTTTAAAGATACACTTTATGTTCCTGAGTTGCGAACCAATTTAATATCTGTTGCGAAGATCACAAATAAAGGACACGAAGTGACATTTCGTAAAAGTGACGCTTATATCCGAGATACAAACGGTAAAGTGTCGGTGATAGCAGATCGCAAGGGCGATCTTTATTATATGCGCGAAGATATAGAATGCGCGAAGGCGGTAGAACAACCCGATTGCTCCGAACTGTTGAAGTGGCATGAAAGGTTGGGTCATTTAAACGGTAAAGACTTATTGAAACTTGTTCGTGACGGAAAAGTTTTTGTGAGTGATGCAAGAAATGCTGAGCGTCTGTCACAGTGCGAAGTGTGCATAAAAGGGAAGATGACCGCGTTACCTTTCTCAAAAGGTAGAGTACCATGCGCAGAAACATTAAAAATTGTTCATTCGGATGTAGTTGGTCCATTTAGGACGGAATCCGCTGGTCGTGCTAAATATTTTGTTACGTTTATAGATGATAGCACGAGGTGGTGCGAAGTGTACTTCTTGCGACAGAAGTGCGGCGTATTTGACGCGTTTAAACTGTATCAACAACTCGTTGAGAAGCAAACCGGAAAGAAAGTGAAGTATTTACAGTCTGATAACGGTCGCGAGTACTGTAACGCAGAGTTTGATAGGTATTTAGCATGTCAGGGAATTGAGCGGAGATTAAGGATTCCAGGTCCTCCTCAACAAAACGGGGTAGCTGAAAGAATGAATCGTACCCTGCTCGATATGGCTCGATGCTTGCTATTGCAGTCTAGTTTGAGTGCATCATTTTGGTCGGAGGCTATCGCGACAGCCTGCCACTTGCGTAATAGATGTCCTGCAAGCACTTTAAATGGACTAATTCCATATGAAAAATGGACTGGGAGTAGATTGAAGATAAACCATCTTCGAAAATTTGGATCTAAAGCATTTGTGCTAGATAAGAGTCCTGGTAAGGATAAATTCGCACAAAGATCCGTGGAAGGCGTGTTTATTGGTTATCCTCGAGATCATAAAGGATATCGAGTTTGGATTCCAAGTACGCGACAAATAATTCACGCTCGTGATGTAAAAGTTCTTGAAAAGGCTCAGGAATGTGTACGCGACGACAGTGTGTTGGACGAATTGTTTACGTCAACCGAAAGGTCATATGTGGAGGGTCTGGTAGAAAGTGTTAACGGTAGTCCAAGGACAGTCGAATTTTCACCACGTCCGATGAGAGAGGAAATGGTAGAAACATCGCGACCTGATGTATCCGAAATCAGGATACAAACGGATAAGGACTTGCCAAGGGGTCCTGGTAGACCGCGTATAGTGCGTACAGGAAGCAGGGGGCGACCGAAGAAGTTATTTCGATCAAGAAACGCTGTAACGCATGAGCCAAATGTCGAAGTAGACGGTACGAGCAGTGATGTAGAAGACGATGTTTTTGCTGGAGTCGCTGAGGTCAGCGTTGAAGATGCTTTGAATAGTGAAGCGCGCGACGAATGGAAAGACTCGATGGAGTCAGAAATTGCAAGTTTACTGAAAAACGACACTTGGAACGTTATTGTCAAAAGTGACAATAAAAACATTGTTGGATGTCGTTGAGTGCTGACGAATAAGCACAGTGCGAATGGTGAAGTAGAGCGACGAAAAGCTCGATTGGTCGCTAAAGGCTTTAGTCAGAAATTTGGTGTAAATTACAATCAAACTTTTGCACCAGTTGCGAGATTAGAAACGCTAAGACTGTTGTTAGCGCTCGCGGTACAGTTTGGATTGAACATTTGGCAATTCGACGTTGTGACGGCATATTTAAATGGATCGCTGAATGAAGAGGTGATCATGAGAGTGCCAGAGTTGTTGAACGAAATACTAGAGAGAATTGGGTCCAAGCATGGATCTAGAGATGTTGGTGTTCGTGCAAGGAAGATGCTGAAGAGTCTTCGTGACGGTGGAAACGCATGTAGATTGAAAAAGGCGTTGTATGGACTGAAACAAGCCGGCCGTCAGTGGTATTCACGACTTAGTGAGAAGCTAATGAACTTAGGACTGAAACCAACGAAGAATGAACCATGTTTATTCTACAATAATGCAGGTGATGATATCTTCCTTGTGCTAGTATATGTAGATGATATACTAGTGGCATCAAGAAAATTCAACCGTGTGATAGATTTAAAAACAAAACTTCTAGAAGACTTCGAAATAAAAGAACTTGGAAGCGCAAAGTACTGTCTTGGTTTAGAGATTGATCAACGTGAAGGTCAAATTAAGTTATCACAGACAGGTTATGTTCTTGGATTGTTGAATCAATACGGAATGAAAGCGTGTAATTCTGTTGCGACACCGTCGGAGGTGAACGTGCGTTTTGACAGCGCAAGTGACGACGATTCGATTGAAAATTGTCCGTATCGCGAACTAATTGGTGCGCTAATGTATTTATCGGTGGCCACGCGACCGGACATTGCCAATGTTGTGTCGAGGTTAGCGCAGTTCTCGACAAAGCCACGCAAATGTCATTGGATTGCTGCGAAAAGAGTCCTAAGATATCTCGCAGGAACTGCAAATATAGGACTAAATTATACGAAGACTGATGATCCGTTGTTTGGATATACGGATGCCGACTGGGGTGGCTGTACCATTGACCGTCATTCATATACGGGGTACGCATTTTTACTCAGTGGTGCTGCGATTTCGTGGAAATCGCAAAAGCAACGAACTGTTGCGTTGTCTTCAACCGAGGCCGAATATGTGAGCATAGCGGAAGCGGCGAAGGAGGCGCTATATTTACGCAGTGTATTGTATGAGCTAGGTTTAGAAGATTGGACTGATATCGTTATTAACGTGGACAATCAAGGAGCTCAGTGTCTTGCGAATGATCCTGTGTTTCACGCGCGTACGAAACATATTGACATCAAACATCATTTCGTACGTGAGTCGATAAGCGCAAAAATGTTTTCGTTAGAGCATGTGTCAACGGAACAAATGATCGCAGATGTGTTGACTAAACCGTTAGTGCGTGTAAGTCACCAACAGTGTTTAACTTCTGCGAGAGCGTTGTGTGCGTAAATGTGTGTATTGAGGGGGCGTGTTAGAAATATCTGTATATTTTCCAATACACACTTTAAATGTCCCGCCATTGAGTGTTTTGACATAGGTCCGTATTTTTGTTTTATTAAGTTGATATACATGTTCTTCGACAAAAAAATGTCAACGGTAATTATATATAAAAATGTGTTTCGTTTTGTTTTATGTACATCTTTACTATTAATAAAGTTCATTACAATATCAAATAACACTTTCGTTAATTAGGTTTAACCTAAATCTTAACATATATATATATATATATATATATATATATATATATATATATATATATATATATATTAATATTAATATTGTTATGATTATTATTAATTTAGAATAACAACAAGGAATTATCGACCTATTTCGCCAATCTTTATCGATAGCGATAACGACGTCGAAGAAGAAGACGTGAATGTTATACCCGACTACAGTATGAATAACTTGGAGACCATCACCATCGAGAAGGAGGAAGATATGTTACGCGATATCGGAATCGACCTGCCGGTTCTAGCCGCCGCCGTCCTGGACGACCTGGAACGGACCACAGCGGCGACGGAAACATACAACACCGACGCTACACACTGCTCGATGGAAAATAATGACGACGACGACGACGGTGATCATGCCCAGGTATGTCCCGCAGAGGTTATTATAGATTACCGGGTTACCCCCAGAAGAGCTCCCCAGATGGAAGTATCAGAAATTAGTAACCAGGAGGTAGGAGACGTAATGTAAGAGGAGATGATCCTGACGGAGCCAGGTCTGTTTAAAATAGACGTCGCCAGTAACGAACGGAAAATATTTGAATTGCCCGCGCATGGAGACATCGACGGTCCTCTGGTTTCCCGTACAACTCTCGATGTCTCTGCAAATCTCCAAATAGTGGTCGGAATAAATCCCCATGGAGATTTTAAGCCGGAGATACGGATTGTTGCGGGAAATCAGAAGATAGTTGTTAAGAATGGGCGGGCTTAACAAATATTTTACAGCATATGGCGTCTAATTTAAAACTGAAACTGACCGGGAACGAGGTTCCTCAGAGATCGGAGGATATAACCGTGAATTACGTGGGTCGGCGTAAGCTTAAACTTCTAAAATATCGAAATTATATTCTTCTTCATGAAGAAGATGTAATTTTGATACCAACGATATTAACTTACGCTGATCTACTGAAGACGCGGTTAGAATCTTTAGTACCGGTCATACGGATTACGTATAGAAAAATGTTACAAAATTGTGCCTTAACTGAAATAAGGACCGGTAGATTGGCCGAAAAAAAAAAAGAAATTTTAAAAGAAAATTTGTCGGAAACGGTGATACCTCTGTGGGACATGATCTTAATATGGAAAAGGAAGATAAACTTTGACAAACTGTATATTAAAAAAAAATTATACTTAATAAAAATGTATTACTTGTATTTGATTAAATAAATAAATATATATATATATATATATATATATATATATAAAATAATGTAAATGTATAAATATATAAATAATGTAAATCCACATATAATAAATTGTTTCAATGAAAATTAAATTTTATTATAGTTTACCGAAAAATAACAGTCAAATAAACCCTTTACATATCTATCATTATCCACCTTATTATTATTTGCCAGTAGTGAAAAGAACTTGCAGCACAATCTAAACATTTGGAACGATGCGCTAAACGAATATGGGATGAAGATAAATGTGAAAAAAATAAAAGTGATGGTTATATCTAAGGAGGGGCAAAATATTAATATACAAATTGAAAATAATATGATAGAAGAAGTAAAGAAATTTGAATACTTAGGAGTACTAATAACAAATACGGGCATACAAGACGAAGATATAAACCATAGAATAGATAAAACAGCCAAAATATTCCATATGTTAAATAATAGCTTTATAAATAAAAGAGAAATATCAAAGAAAGCAAAAATCTCAGCTTTTAATACAGTTTACCGAGCGGTATTAACTTATGGATGTGAAACATGAAATATTTCGAAAAGACTGAAAAGTAAAATTCAAGCTTTAGAAATGAAGTACCTGCGAAGAGTACAAGGCGTTACCATGCTTGATAGAATAAGAAATCAAGACATAAGAGAAGAACTGGGAACGAAGCCTATACTTTAATTTATCGAGAAGAGACAACTGAGTTGGTGGGGACATCTGGTGAGAATGGATGACAAGAGACCGGTCAAGAAAGTCTGGACAGCCAAAATAAAAGAGAAAAGGGAACGAGGTAGACCAAGGGAAGATTGGGATGTGATCGTGGAGAAGATACTGGAAAACAAGGGAAAAACAGTGCAAGAAGCAAAAATCTGTGCAAGAAACAAAAAACAGTGGGCAAAGTTCGTGCATGAACTACACCTACACCTAACGGTAAAAGGGTATCAGACTATATATATATATATATATATATATATATATATATATATATATATATATATATATATATATATATATATATATATATAAATACATATATATATATATATATATATATATATATATATATATATATATATATATATATATATATATATATATATATATATATATATATATATATATATATATATATATATATATATATATATATATATATATATATATATATATATATTGTCACGATATTTTATCTTGGCGGTGAGAGGTTGTTGTTTTTTTTGGTTGTTGTTGAAAAAAAAAAAAACATTAGACTATTATTTTCCGTGACGTGTCGATAGTTTTTCTTCTTACTTTCGATATTTGTTGGATTCATTTCGTTTATCGTCTTCTTGATTTTATTTTGGTTTTCGATCGGTTACGTTACCATACTGGTACTGAAGACGGAAGGGCGTTCCTGCGAAGGAACTGGCGCAGGCCGAACATCTGGCCTAAAGTCTGAACGTCCACAGGAACAGTATAGTACGTATCCGTATCCTTTTGGTTTATTTATTGTTTATTGTTTATTTATTATTATTTAGATTAAATTGTATCGGCGCAAAAGCCTAGTTAAGGTATTTTATAATTTGTAATAAATTCTTAGATTTATTTTTGTCTCTTTTCTTGGGCAACTTTTATTTCAGCCATCGACGTCATACTTTTAAAGGGGTCTTAGTGTTTGGAACCTACGGTGAGTTAGCCGGCTTGCTAGCGCTCTGACAATATATATATATATATATATATATATATATATAAGTTAGGTCAACGTCACTTCTACGTAACCGCCGACATAGCAGTATTCCAAACATGATACGCTCATGTTAAAACACTTGTAGAGACCATGTTTAACGATAAGAAAATACTATGTTATCATTCTGATTTAACAAATAGAAATATTATACTTTTAGTTAGCAGTAGAGATTTAACCTCTGTAATAGTCAGAACTATTTGAATGTACTTAAGAACAATAAAACATTTTTTTATTACAATTATAAATGGAAATTGTATAACTGGCGCAGTCGGTAGGATTCTCAAACGAAATACATAGTGAAAAAAATTAAAAGTTTTAAAAACAAAACTTTTATCGTTCGACAACGTAAAGCATTGTGTTATTTTTGTTTCGTGTCTACGATTAATTGAGAATCGAACAAGAACTTCAAGTCCAAGAACAAGACATCGGGGATCTCACAATCTACGAGCGCACATTGTACGAAAACAAAAGACCACCAAGTCATCGTTCTCAATTCCTGCCACGCTGACCCGTCGGTAGATGCCAATGGACAAGTCGATCTTGATATTATTGCCGTAAGTACATATGTCCTTCAGAGATACGCGTCAAATAGAAACTGATACGGATTCAGATAAATCCTCTGACTCACCCCCATCTACCCCTACAATTGTTACTCCAATCAGTTCAGATTTAATTGCTCAAATCAGAAATTTAAATCTAGTCGAAATGGCAGTACCTACACTTAAAAAGGATTACTTAGAAATGATCCCAGATTTTTATGGAGACACTAAACTTCTTCCACGGTTCATTGAAATTTGTGAAAAGTTAGTGAATAAATTCTATAATATCACAGACACAAATGATTTTCAAAATGAATATCTTATGTCAAGCATTCTTGCAAAAATAAAAGGTCAAGCCGCGATTAATATAGCTAGTTGCACAATTACTCGATGGTTAGATATTAAAAATGCGCTACTCAATACGTACGCAGATAAAAGGGACTGTTATACCCTCAACATTGAAATGACAGAATTAAAACAAGGAAACGAAACCGCATTCGAATTCTATGACAAAATACAAGATTTATTAAATCTTCAAGCATCATATCTTAGTACACATATAAAAACTAGCGAAGCGACCATCCTTATTCAATATTTCAGAACATACGCGTTAAGAATACTATTGAGAGGTCTTAAAGAACCCTTAGGAACTTTTATGCGCACTAAGAACCCCACTGATCTAAGTACTACACTTAACATGCTTACCAATGATTTCCAATTGGAAACTCAAACAAAGAAACATTCAAATTATAATAATATGAAACAGAGACAACCTCTTAATTATATAAATACGAAACCTTTTCAATATAAACCGAATACAACAAATTCTCAACTAACATATCGACCAAACTTATCTAACACCTTTAACAAAACCTCATCACCACAAACAAACAAAATTAACGTTTTTAACCCAAATCAAAATCGTCAATTTAACAAACCAACACCTATGAGTATTTGTACTAAACAAACATTTACACACAAACCTGGACCATCATATACAAACACCACACCTCGTCCGCAACAATATGCGTATAGACAACAGCAATCTAAACCACCAAATTATATTTCCGAAGAACTTTTTAATACAGAAATTTACGACATACCCGATAACGAACAATATTCCGATGATACTAACGTTACAATTTGTGAAATAGACCAAATCCCGGAAGATTATGAAAAAATCGACTCTGATTCTTTTTTAGAGACAATAGCCTCGGAAACAGAATAGAAATTATGAATTTAACACATAACGAAAGTGAATTACCCTTTCTAATATTTCCAGAACACAATTTAAAAGCACTAATTGACACAGGTAGCACACGTTCGTTCATGAAACCCGAAATTGCAGAAAAGTATTTTAAAAACCAAATTAAGAAAGACCCATTTAAAATCACATCCGCACACGGAACATCCATTGAAAAATTTAGCATTTTTGTACCGTGCTCAAAATTATTTAAAAAACAAAATGTTATATTAAAATATCATTTATTCAACTTCCATAATCAATTCGATATTTTACTTGGCTTAGATAACTTAAAAATCCTAGAAGCTATAATAGATTTAACACGTGACAAAATTATCACCCCTTCATTAGACATTAAAATACACTACCATAAAATACAACCATATTCACATTACACCACAGTACCACCCAAAACTGAAAAATTATCAAAATTCTATGTGAAAAACATTAAAAATGGCGAAGCATTTATTCCAGAAACCCATATTAATAATCTAGTAATTCCCGAAGGATTAGCTAATGTTCAAAATCACGAAATTGTTTACCCACTTATCAACCCATACGATTATGAACGAATTATATGTTCAGTAAACCCTATACGTGGTCAACCCCTAAACAACTACGAAATAGACACCGAAAATTTTAAAAACAAAAAACAAAACATTAACTTCGACATATCTCAAATTCGTACCGATCACATGAACAAGGAGGAAAAAATAGCTATAACTAAATTAATAAATCAATTCACTGATATTTTTCATTCAAAAGACAAGCCATTGTCTTTTACTAACGAAATTAAACACCATATTCGCACAAAAGATGAAATACCGATCTATAGCAAAACGTACCGATACCCCGAGATTCATAGAAAAGAAGTTCGAACACAGATCACAAAAATGTTAGACCAAAAAATTATTAGACCCTCTCATTCACCCTGGTCATCCCCCGTTTGGATCGTACCAAAAAAACTAGACGCATCAGGCGAGAAAAAGTGGAGAATAGTAATAGACTAAAGGAAATTAAACGAGAAAACAATAGACGATAAATATCCTATACCAAATATAAACGAACTATTAGACCAACTCGGTAGATGTCACTATTTTACTACTCTCGACCTAGCATCCGGATTTCATCAAATTGAGATGAACAAAGACGATATCCCAAAAACTGCGTTTAATACAGAGAACGGTCATTACGAATTCTCGCGAATGCCATTCGGTCTTAAAAACGCGCCCGCAACATTTCAACGTGTTATGGATAATGTTTTAAAAGGATTACAAAACGAAATCTGTCTTGTTTACCTCGATGATGTCATCATATTTAGCACTAGTCTCCAAGAACACATAGACCGTTTAAAAAATGTATTTGATAGATTAAAAAAGGCAAATTTAAAAATTCAGCTCGATAAATCAGAGTTCCTTCGTAAAGAAGTTGCATATCTTGGCCATATCGTAACACCGGAAGGCGTAAAGCCTAACCCTGACAAAATTAAAGCCATAAAAAATTATCCTCTCCCGAAAACGACAAAACAAATCAAAGGATTTTTAGGACTATTAGGTTATTTTAGAAAATTTATCAAAGACTTCGCGAAAATAACCAAACCAATGACTAAGTGTTTAAAGAAAAATGTTGACATAAAACCAAACGATCCTGATTACGTAAACTGTTTTAATATTTGTAAAAACCTTCTTATAAACGAACCAATATTACAATACCCTGACTTTTATCAACCCTTTAACTTAACAACAGACGCAAGCAACTTTGCAATTGGTGCCATATTATCGCAAGGAAAAATCGGATCCGATTTACCCATTGCCTACTCCAGCAGAACCTTAAATGATTCAGAACAAAACTATTCTACCATAGAAAAAGAGTTACTCGCAATAGTATGGGCAACCAAATACTTTAGGCCATACCTTTTCGGCAGAAAATTCAAAATTATAACAGACCACAAACCTTTGCAATGGTTATTCTCTCTTAAAGAACCAAATTCTAAATTAGTAAGATGGCGGCTCAAATTGGAAGAATTTTATTTTGAAATTGTATATAAAAAGGGTATTTTAAATAAAAACGCGGATGCACTTTCTCGAATTGAAATAAATGTTAATTCGACAGACCAAGGCACAGACAACTTCTTTAATTATATGCAAAATTTCAATGACACTTTCCGACCAGCAAACGAATCACAATCCATGATTGTCGAACCAGATAACTCACATAAATCAGACACAGATAACACTGTTCACTCAAATTCAGAAGACCCTATAATTGGAATACCTGTCAGTGAAACACCCGTAAATATAGGTAAAAATCAAATAATAATTACCGAAGTATGACATTCACCCTCAAAGCCAAATATCTCCAAATTACACGCTGATAAAGTAAGAATACACATTCAATTATCTCAAAATGAATTCGAAAAAGACGCCATTGAATTTATAAAGGAATATATCATACCGAAAGTAAAATATTATTTATACTTTGAACAACCAGTTTATGAAAAACTAAGTAACGTCTTACAAAGCCATTTTAAAAATTCCGAAATTAAATTTATTAAATGTACTAATAAACTGATAGACGTAGAAGCAGAAGACGAAATATTAAACACAATAAAAAACTACCACGAAGGAAAAACTAACCACCGTGGCACACGCGAATCGTATTTTCAGATTAAAAAATTATATTACTGGCCAAATCAACTTAAAACTATCACAGATTACATTAATCAGTGCGAAATATGTTTATCAGCCAAATATGAACGCAACCTGTTAAAACCAAAATTTAATATAACACCAACCCCCAAAAAACCATTCGAAATAATTAACATCGATAGTTTAACATTAGAAAAGTGTAAATTCCTAACAATAGTCGATGCTTTCTCAAAATATGCTCAAGCATATAAAGTTGAATCTACAAACGCTTTAGAAATAACAAACAAGCTAATGAAATATTTCTCACACCATGGAATACCAAAATCAATAATCTCAGATAACGGCTTAGAATTTAAAAATATTATAATAAAGGAACTATTAAATTTACATAAAATTGACATACACTTTACTTGCTCACAACACCCCGACTCAAATGGAGTTGTAGAAAGGTTTCACTCCACATTAATTGAACACATCCGTTTATTTAATGTGCAGGATAAATTTAAAAGTGAACCAATAAAAAATAAGATTTACTATGCATTATTAGCATATAATAATACCAATCATACGTCCACAAACTTAAAGCCTATCGAAATAATCACAGGACATTTAGACACAAATTCGTCACTCAATGTAGAATTAGAAAAACAAGTCACACAAGACTACATACAAAATCATAAAGAAAAAACGAAAATAATGTACCAAAATATTAACGAACAGCTACAAAACAGGAAAACTAAAATAATAAACAAACTAAATGAAAATCGCGAAAATTTATTAGAAATACCGGAAACCGTTTATGTACAAAATAAACAAAAAGTTAACAAAACGAAAAACGAAAAATTAAGAAAAGAAAAAATAAAAAAGTTAAATTTGAAATTAAAAACCGCAATTATAGAAACAGACCCTAAAAGTAAAAAACAATCTAAAATACACTTATCTAATATAAAAAGACCCAGAAAAACTGCTCACAAAAATTCAACTTTTACAGATCCTTCTATTCCATCCACATCTACGGAATAAGTATCAGGAACATTACACACAACCCTGGACTATTGACAATTAAACTAGGACCTGCCAAATTACAAAGAACAAAACATACGTTTCTTCATTTTTATGACTTACAAATATTATTTAAAGAATACAATAACTTAAATGACCAATACAATAACCTCAAACTAGCAACCGCCAACAACCAAACTATTCAAAGAGAACTGCAAAACAACGACAAAATAATTAAATACGTTATATACTCAATCAGTAACAAAATAAATCATATAACGACCCATTCGAAAAAACATAGAAATAAAAGAGGCCTAGTAAACGGATTAGGATCCATAATTAAAGCTATCACCGGCAATCTAGACGCCGAAGACGAGAAAAGATACGACAACATTTTAAACCAACTACAAAAGAATCAACATAAAATAAATGACCAGTTAAAATATCAATATACCACTAACAATAAATTAATCAACGAATTCAACCAGACCATAGAAACAATTAGACATAATGAACTTGTTCTAAAATCAAGAATTATGCAACTAGCACAATTCGTGAAGAATGAAATTAAAATGCAAGATATTCTATTCGCAAAAGATATTTATAACCAACTATCTACACTATTTAATATAATCTTAAACATATTACAAGATATAGAAAACTCTCTGACTTTTTGCAAATTACACGTTCTCCACCCAAGCATAATTAAAACTCACGACCTTTATGAAGAATTAAACAGAATTTATAAACATTACAAAAACGAATTCCCTGTAGAACCAACCCTTGAAAATATGTACGAACTTGAAAAATTAATCACTGTTAACTGCGAAATCGAATCAGATAAAATAATTTATTTTTTAGAGATACCAATTAATTATGTAACTGATTTTCAACTCTACCACCTTGTGTCCATCCCCACAAAATATCAGTCTGAATACTTAACTATCATTCCTAGTAAAGACTACTTTATAAAAACAAATAACAATCAAATCAAATCTCTGAGCGCCGCATGTATAAAAGGCACTAATTATCAATGTTCAAACAAAATAAACGCAATGAATGATGACACATGTGAAAGAAATATTATTCTAAAAAATGACAATAAAAATTGCCAATATGTCAAACTATTCATTCTAAAGAACCACATAGAAATAATTGACGAAATTAATCAATATCTCGCCGTACTTCCAATGCCAGAAAATATTCGCCTAAATTGTAAACATGGTGAAGAAATAAAACCATTAGACGGAATCTTCCTCATCAAAGAAGACGAATGTCAATTAACATTTCAAAATCAGATATTAACATTCCAAGACAAAACCTACGGAAAACCAATCATAATGGAAGACTTCAAAATTCAAATCGATACAACAAAAATACCGAAAATCTCTATCGAACTGAACACAATTCAAGAACTCAAGTTGCCGATCAATAAATATCAAGACATCGAACCGTTCAAAAATAACAACAATAATTATAATATCATTATATTATATGTCATTATAATAATTACAGGAATTATTCTATCCGTATTATACGTAAGAAGAAAAGTCCATAAATCAAGAAAAGAAAAATCTACAGAACTGGAAACACCGATTCCAACCCCGCAACCCAGATTGAATCTCCCCGATGAAGCTTCATTCTAAGGATGGAGGAGTTAGGTCAACGTCACTTCTACGTAACCGCCGACATAGCAGTATTCCAAACATGATACTCTCATGTTAAAACACTTGTAGAGACCATGTTTAACGATAAGAAAATACTATGTAATCATTCTGATTTAACAAATAGAAATATTATACTTTTAGTTAGTAGTAGAGATTTAACCTCTGTAATAGTCAGAACTATTTGAATGTACTTAAAAACAATAAAAAATTTTTTTTATTACAATTATAAATGGAAATTGTATATATATATATATATATATATATATATATATATATATATATATATATATATTATTTGTAAAATTAAACATTTCAACAAAGGCCTGTAACGTATAGCCTTCAATTTTAAACAATAGAAATAGTAAACAGTAATTTCCGCATACAGACGTAAATAAATCTTGCAATACAGTTGAATTATAAGTCCAGATATTAGTGTTTCTTCTTATGAAATTCAGATGATGATAATTCTGCGGTGGCCTTCCATACGAATCGAAATATTCTCCGAAACCGTTACGGTCAATATAAACGGCAACCCAGTGAGTTCCGGGTAGGGTGTCGGGATCCGTGTTAATAATTACTGCACATGGATATTTAACATTGTATGGTAGTTTATTGGCAGCATACACTCCATATTCTTGAGAATCGTCGCAATATATTCCGCATTCATCTTTACAATTAGTATTATACCAGTTTCTTAGAATCAGAACGTTTGAAATAGCACATAGCTTGTATTTATGCGTGGATGGTATAACACACTTTGTAATAACACATTCGTTATGTGTTTGCAATTTTTCTAATGAGGGGCATTTGAGATTCGCTAAATCACAGATATCGTCACGTTGCAGTATTTGCGCAATAAACTTTTTCTTTTCCAGTCCCTTCACAAACACGTCTTTTATATCGTACGTCACAATATCGTGTAATAAAGGTTGAAGATTTTCATATTCAACCAATCCGTTATCCCAGTCTAAACCATGATGATTAGTTTGCAGCCAGTTATTTGTTGACCGCGTCTCAATATTTAATACGTGTTTCTCGTACGGTGCTTTAAACATAAAGTGAGGAAACAATTCATTATCCAGTGTTATTATCGCTAACTCTTTAACTACGAATTCTTTATTATTTCCGTAGAAAAAAAGAAATCTATTATTACACCCATTTCATTTTAAGGTAGCAATTTAACTAATGTGAAAGTAAGAAGCTGTTTATATTTATACAATTCGTGTGAACCACCAAAATCCACTACCACATTCCGGTTCTTATCAATCTCGATAATATTATCAAATTCCGAATAAATAATACAGTTTACAGTTTCTGTAAGAGGGGAATCAAAGGTAACTTCGAACCATAACGATCCGTGACGAGTTAAATTCCAGTGTGACATACTATTCGCTGATAGATCCGGAGTTAAATCAAATGCAATTAAACAAAATCCTTCTGGATAGTCTTCTCTATTTATAGAGTTTCCTTCATTTGAAAAATGAATACCGGTCGCTGAGAAAAGTGTATTGTACATTTGAATATATGTTTGTCGAGTCTTAAAACATGGCTGCGACGGTTTAGACGGAATTTGCTGACCATTTATACAAATTGATAAAAAATTCGTATTATAGTGTTGAAAATTAAATGGATTTGATTTATAGTCGTCATTGAATGATGTATTAGCGACAAAACCAAATACACATCGTTTCGGCAATTGTCCAAGGAACATATCCAGAGATTTTCCCTGAACTCCCGCAGGTATAGTAATCGCTTTGCATTCGGCCCTTGTAATAGGGTACTTAGCCGTGGTCATTTCGAGAGTTTTATTGTGTGCTAATAAGACAGTGGGATTAATATTCATACGTCGTACCACAAGTGTAGCTTCTGTTATTTGAACTTTATAACCGGATGCATCTGATGGCAGATTAAA
Organism: Nebria salina; assembly: GCA_944039245.1. Taxonomy (NCBI): domain Eukaryota; kingdom Metazoa; phylum Arthropoda; class Insecta; order Coleoptera; family Carabidae; genus Nebria; species Nebria salina. Next base: position 838,742 of record OX063286.1, read on the forward strand.
ACCATCCCTCGAACGTATGAGTCTAACTCGCATTTCTACACCATTGATTAGAAACTTTTCTTGGTTAAAAATGTCGACATGTAAATGACCTATCATATCAATATTCCTACTCTTTGCAGCGAATTTTTTACGCTTCTCATACCCCTTATTACTGTCTTCTTTAGCATCCATTTTACCAGGAGAGTCAACATACCATAAAGACGTTGTAAGATGAGAGGTTTTAGCATCACGACCATAGTTGAGAAGTGTTTCAATATATGAACGATACGCGTATGTGTTGTTTGGGGGTGACACCAGTTTTTGATTTAGATAAACATCCACTTGACTAAATAGCGAATAAAGCCAATTATTTACAGGTGCTACATTATCATCTACAGTCAAATCTTCGTTTGTATCCTTCACTATTTTAGCACTTAAATAGAGCATTGTCTGCGATAAACCTATATACTGATCACCATGACCGGGGATAACAAATTCTATGGGACTGTCGTCTGTTAGAGAAGATAACGGTTTATAGTTAAGCCACTGTCCATTTTCAATACTAGTTTGAGTCGGAGGCAATGCGAAAATGTCTAATTCTGATTTAACACATTCACACGACTGAGAGTGCAAAAACGCCATTTTAATTAAATATATCGCGAGTAGTTTTAGATTTGTTATTTACACGTCTGTTAGATGGTCGCAAATGATTACGTTTCACGGATAACTGCTTCTTTTTATATCCAGACCCCGTCAACAGCGTGTCAATTTTACACTCTGCTTTGCGTTTTAAATTGTTTTTTGCTTGAGATAGACGATTTTGCAGGGCTTCTTTGATTGGTCGTTGCTCATGCAGAACCCCCAGAATATTTACACCTGTACTCACTGCTTCTCTACCTACGGCTCCTACGCCTTTTCAGATCAAAGGCATGATACGTCTAAATAGTCCACTAAAAAAGCTTCCTAAACCGTGACCTCGTTGAAATGATGCTCCTCTATAAAAGACTGTACCCAATTCGGATCCTGCTTGATGGTTATAATAAGTTTGATACGGACAGGAATGCATTTTAATTGTTTAACCTGCACTGTCTAAAATGATGTATCACACACAATGTACCCGTTTGAAATGATACAGGATCTCCAGTGTGTGTTCTTATATCAATTTCTACGCGATCAAATGCGGTTCTCAAGAGAGGAACATGGTGTGGTTTAGTAAATATAACCGATTTATTTGCTCCATATACATAGTCGTTCATATCTATGCTTACGATTCTTATTAAGGGTGCCGCAACATCACCGACAAACTGTGGCTCAATCAGATCACAATAAATGAACAGTTGAGACGGTATTCTAATTAAAACATTAAATATATTTTGAGCAATAGGTTTATTGACTGTCTTCATTTGGATCGTATCCTAGCTGCTGCATTAATCACGACGAAAGTTTGATAGAACTTATTGTATTGGGACCATAGAACGCTTGAACTCGCTTCAGGTTTGCAGTATGTGAAAATGTTATTTTATTTCTTTGAAGAATATCACTGGTATTAAGTTCATTCATGATATCGAAAATCGTTACATAACCTCCCTGTAGCATTTTGCCAGCCTCTTTAACTTCCATATCGACCCGCGCCTTAATACTGCCGTCCGTCTGTGTATTAGCATATTCGTCATACTTGTCTAATTCTTCAAGTCTTGATACATATACGCCCCCTGCGGGTGGGGGTTAGAATTCACCCGCAGCACCTCTGCTGGTCGTAAGAGGCGACCAATGGGCGAGGAAGGTACCTCGTAAAAAACACACTGTTCCATCTGAACTTTTACCAGAAGATTAGTGGGCCAATCTTCTGCGGACTTTGCTTTCTTATTATTTTGCTCACCCGCGTGTTTGCCGTGCGTGGAGACCCGTAAGGAAGGAGAAGATGATCCTGGTGGTTGAGCTTAAACGCAACACACCTCTTTGGCTTCGGATTCTTGCGAAACGGGCGGTCAGATACTAACCCTATCTGACCAATCGGCTTGCCGTTACGTTCTGTGCCGGTAAGGTGAGTCCCACGACCCTGGAGGTAAGTCTTCGGACGTTGGAGAGAGTGGCTCGCAGCGTTCTGAAGCTTATTGCCAGGTGAGGGGGACTATATCTCCTGGTTAGCCCTGGCGATCACACCAGTTTGTGGTGTGACGCCCCAAATTGTGGCTCCGTGGTGGGTGGGGAGACCAGGAGATGAAACGTTCTATTTGTTTATGGCAAACAAAATCAAAACCCCGGGGGCCCCTCCCCCAAAAAGATCTCGTCCGTTATCGGACGAGGGAGAAAGTTTTCTGAAGGGCGAAAATAAATTTTCGCCCAAATTTTTAATTGTCAAAAGGACGGAAGAGGGTAAAACCATATCTGAAGTCTCTTGCTTTGGTTTGGCGAGGAGCCTGAACGAACTGGCTGGTGGAGAACCTAAATCCACCAAACGGTTACGCGACGGTACTCTTTTGGTTGAAACAGCTAATTCTTTGCAGACCAAGTCTTTATTAAAAGCGACAGTTTTATTTGGCATGCCTATTGTAGTGGAGGCGCACAAGTCCCTCAACTCATGTCAGGGCGTAATATCATGTTACGACCTGCTATTTGTTGAGATGGACGAGTGCAAGCGGGAACTTGCAAGTCAGGGTGTTATTGACTGTCGACGGCTTACTTCCAAGAGGAACGGCGAAGTTAAAAATACAACGTCAGTAGTTTTAACTTTTGGACTAGATAAGCTTCCAGACAGGATTAAGGTTGGGTTTCACAGTTGCTCTGTGAGACCATACTTTCCTCGACCAATGCGATGTTTTAAATGCCAGAAATTCGGGCACACTGCATCCCGTTGTGACGCACAGGCTGTGTGTCCACGGTGCAGTGAACAGGAGCATTTGGGCGAGGAATGTAAAGGTCCGGCCCATTGCGTTAATTGTTCTGGCAATCATCCTTCTTTTTTTGCTGATTGTCCACGCAATCAGGAAGAAAAGAAGATAATTGAAATCAAAATTATGGATAAGATTTCCTATTTCGACGCCCGCAAGAAGTTCAAAACACAGACCAGTCCTGTCTTTAGCCGTTCTTTCGCCACAATCGCTGCAACTCCCGTTTTAAAAATATCCATTGCCGTTCAGACTGATGACTTTCCTTTCTCTAATATTTCTACAAGTGTTTCAAATTTACCTTCTGTTAAAACTAACATTCCAAAATCTAAAGTTAATCAAAATTTAAAATCCAGATCGAATGCAGCTGTAAAAATCATAGACCAACCAAAATTAAAATTGACCGTTAAACCAAAGCAAAAAATTATTCATATAAAGACAAGCCCTAGTTCTACGCCGAAATCTATTTCGAAAAAACATTCCATGGAGGTACGAGAAACATCTAGTGTTTCGAGTTCTTCCATCTCCAAATTTTCTCCTAGTAAGGGATCTCAATCTTCGAGATCCTCTTCTCCTATGGAAGTCACTAGCTTTAAACTTTCTAGGCCAGAGCGAGATAAATCTTCCACACCCAAATAATGCCTCCCATACTACAATGGAATTGTAATGGTTTCTACAGCCATTTTGAGGAATTTAAAGCTCTTAATGCCGAGCAGACTCCCTCTTGCATATGCTTACAAGAAACACATTTTCGAGACACCAGAGCTGTTTCATTACGAGGCTTCTCAGTATTTCGTACTGATGTGCCTACTGATGGCCAAGCTCGTGGTGGAGTAGCGATTCTGGTTCGCGAAAATGTGTATTGTGAGGAGATTACTTTGAATTCTGCATTACAAGCTGTAGCTGTCCGTGTTGCTATTCCTTTTCTGGTCACTTTATGTTCTATCTATCTTCCTCCAAACGACAATGTCGATATGCGTGATATCGTTGAATTGATTGATCAATTGCCTGCTCCATTCATTCTTATGGGCGATTTCAACGCCCATAATCCTGAATGGGGATCAGGTACGATTAATCAACGCGGTAGACGTTTGGAACACCTATTCACCGCAAGTACACATGTCATCTTAAATGATGGTAGCATGACACATTTTTCTGCCGCGTGGAGATCTTTCACTGCGATTGATCTAACGATCTGTTCTGCAGCAATAGCTCCATTGTTTGAGTGGCATGTGCACTCAGACTTGCATCAAAGTGACCACTTTCCGATCGTTCTGAAAGTTTTGCAGAACTCAGATTCTGATGCTCGTTGTCCGAAATGGGCTTTAAAGCGAGCAGATTGGAATCTGTTCTCGGAGTTGGCCGTATTTGGTGAAAGTGTTTTCGTTGACGTGGACGACCATGTTCGGTATTTCACGGATGCAATCAAGTCTGCTGCACAAGAGAGTATTCCTCTAACACCTATTCATTCTAATAGAATACCCGTTCCCTGGTGGAACGATGAGTGCAAGATTGCTATCCGAGAAAAACGACGTATTTTTCGCCATTTCAGGCGATTTCCAACCACCGAGAATATGATCCATTACTTCCAAGCCAAGGCAAAAGCTAGAAGAATTGTTCGAAAGAGTAAGAAAGCGTCATGGCAGAAATACATTTCTTCCATTACAACCTCCACTCCAGTTTCTAAAGTATGGGAGAAGGTCAGAAAAATATCTGGCCGCTCAAAATCTAGCACTGTTTCTGGCCTAAAAATCAATGGCAATGTCATTACCTGTCGGTCTGATGTTGCTAATATTATAGCATCCACTTTCGCGGATACATCAAGTTCCAATCACTATCCAGCTGAGTTCCTCGCTCGAAAATCAATCTTGGAACGTCAATGTCTCAATTTTGTTTCGGCGGGCGATGAAATCTACAATCTTTCTTTCAGCGTGGATGAACTTGAAAGTGCGATTTCAGATTCTCACGACAGCGCTCCTGGACCTGATTCTATTCACTACCAGATGCTTCGCCATTTGAATCCTGCTGGAAAAACATTTCTTTTACAAATGTATAATCGCATTTGGTTTTCCGGTATCTGCCCAACACCATGGCGTGATGCGATTATTGTACCAATCCCAAAGCCTGGAAAAGACAAAACACTGCCATCTAGCTATCGCCCAGTCTCGCTTACCAGTTGTGTCTGCAAGCTCATGGAACGCATGATCAACAGGCGTCTTGTTTGGTTCCTGGAATCAAACAACCTGTTGGATAACATCCAGTGCGGCTTCCGCCGTTTCCGTTCCACTGCAGACCACCTGATAAGACTTGAATCAACCATCCGGGATGCTTTTCTCAACAAGCAACATATGGTAGCTGTGTTTTTTGATATTTCCCGGGCCTATGATACCACTTGGCGTTTTGGTATTATGCGCACTTTACACTCCTGGGGCTTAAGAGGTAATCTTCCCATATTTCTTGAAAGCTTTCTTTCCTTAAGGAAGTTTCAAGTTCGTGTGGGAAATGACCTCTCCAACATTTTTACTCAAGAAAACGGAGTACCGCAAGGGTCTATTCTGAGTGTCACGTTGTTTGCTGTGGCCATCAACGGTGTTGCACAGTGTATTCGTTCACCTGTGCTGGGTTCCTTGTACGTGGACGACTTGGCAATTTTCTGCAGTTCTCGCAATATGGCTTCCATAGAGCGTCAGCTGCAGTTAACAATCAATCGTCTTCATACCTGGGCTACTGAGCAAGGTTTCGTATTTTCTGCGGCCAAGACAGAGTGCATTCACTTCTGTCAACGCCGTCACCTTCACTTAGATCCTGTTCTCTCTCTCAACGGTACTGATCTTCCATTTGTGGAAACTGCCCGTTTTCTTGGTCTTCTATTTGACAAGAAGCTTAACTGGCGTGCCCATCTTGTGGCTTTGAAGGCAAAATGTCGGCTTTCTCTAAATCTATTGCGAGTTCTTTCTTCCAAATCGTGGGGTGCCGATAGAATTTCTATGCTGCGCCTGTATCGGGCTTTGATACGCTCCAAGCTGGACTATGGCTGTATCGCTTACGCGTCTGCCAGGCCATCCGTTATCAAAACCATTGATACGATACACCATACTGGTATTCGTCTTGCTACTGGTGCTTTTCGTACCAGCCCAATACCAAGTGTATTGTGCGAAGCTGGCGAGCCTTCTCTGTATGATCGTCGCAGGCTTTTGACCATGAACTACACGGCAGCCATGAAGTCGAAACCATATCACCCGGTTTTTGACACTGTCTTTGGTCAACAGTTTGCGGAGATTTATGACAGAAGAGCTCGTTCGGTGGGTTCCTTTTCTATCAGATCTCGCAATACTTTTGGAGAAGTTAATTTTGAACTTCCTTCAACCCCAGACACTTCTTTCAGCCCCTTTCCACCTTGGACATTCTCCCGTCCGAATACCAACTATGCGCTTTCAAAGCTGGATCGATCCGCTACTCCACCCATTCTGTTCCAACGTGAGTTTGCTCGAATCATTGCCAACTATCGGCAATGGATTCGCATTTACACCGACGGTTCGAAGAGCAACGACAGGGTTGCATGTGCTTTTATATCGGCAAGAGGTGCATGTGAGTTTCGACTTCACAAACTCTCGTCCGTATACACGGCAGAGTTGTATGCACTCTACCAAGCACTTCTCTATATTTCTAGACTCGCACGTAATTCTTTTGTTATTGTGTCGGACTCGATGAGCGCTTTGAAAGCGATTGATTCTTTGTACCCCAAACATCCTCTCTTGCAACAGATACAAGCAACCTTGATGACATTATCGTCAAAAGGGTCTATCGTGCGCTTTATTTGGGTACCGAGTCATGTTGGTACTCGCGGGAATGAAGCAGCTGATGCAGCAGCTAAGCGAGCTTTGTCCAAGGCCACCATTGATTATGATCGGGTGCTTGCTGATGACCTCAAAGGTCATTTTAAGCATCTGATCATGAATCAGTGGCAGGAAAGGTGGAGTCATATAGCTTCTAACAAGCTTAAAAATGTTAAGCACAACGTGAGGTCATGGGATTCTTCCCATAGGGCATCCCGAAAGGAGGAGGTCGCTGTGGCGAGACTCCGGATAGGGCACACCTGGTGGACGCATGGTCACCTTTTGCGCCGTGAGGAGGCTCCGATGTGCGAAACGTGTGACACTGCTTTGACAGTGGCGCACGTTTTGTTGGAGTGCTCCCAGTTTACCGAGCAGCGAAACAGGGCGGGTCTGTCACTTGACCTGTCGGTGGCCCTTGGTGACCATTCGACACTCATTGACAGGGTCGTCCTGTTCCTCAGGAATACAGGTCTATTTGCCTTTATTTAAAAGTGCTAGCTTTGTCATTAATTTTATTTATACACGTATTTTTTTTTTTTTAGCACTCAATAATATTTTACAATATTATTTATTTTTACAATTTTAAACCTGTACATTTTATTTATTTATATATACATTTATTAATATTTTACATTTAATAGATATTAAGTTTACAATTTTATTTTTACATAACATATATTTAGTTAGTTTCTTTCATAATATAGTTTATGGCGTGAATAGCCCAAGAGGCTGATACGCCTTTAAATTTTAATCCTACTACTACTTGATACATATACACATATGGTTCAAGTTTTTGTTAATGGTGTCAAAAGGCGACGGGTATTGAACTTCTGAGACGGCGACCTCCCACTCTCCACTCAATCGGATATTTCTTTGTAACAATGTGTAAAAACTTGTCGTTGTATTTCCTGGAAAATAGTCCATAGAACTATTGCTAAGCAGTGTTAAATGAAAATTCTTCATATTTTCTTTAATTCTGATGCTAGTATCCACGAGTTGAATGTATCACTACAACATTTCCATTTAACAAGTGCCAACTTTCTGACACCTGTACCGCGCGTCTCTATTAGTTTATATATTTTATATACTGCATTTTCTTTTACAATAACACGTTGTAATTACGTTTCATAGAAGGTACCCTCGACAACCTCATTATTTAAAGCAACTATTCTGTACACAGGTGATGGCGTTCGTTTTATTGCATGGGTTATTTTAAAAATTTCATTAGACCAATTACTTTCGAAATACGTAAAAAATGACCAGGTTTAAGTTTTAATCTTATCTTTTTATCAGACTGCAGCGTGCAGTTCCGTTTCATAGAAGGTACCCTCGATAACATCGTTATTTAAAGCAACTAGTCTGTATACCGGTGCTGGTGTTCGTTTTATTGCATGCGTTATTTTAATAATTTCATCAGACCAATTACTTTCATATCCCTTCGCAAACGTGTGTTTTGATTTCGAAATACGTAAAAAATGACCAGGTTTAAATTTTAATCTTATCTTTTTATCAGACTTATCTTTTCCATGCTGAGTTCTCCACACTTCCAACACATTACGGTCATTACCATCTTTAGGCGGGATTTTAATTGCCGAGTGTTTTGTACTATTGTAAGCATCCGTAAGTTGTGCTAATATGTCAATATATCTGTAAGTATTATTACGCGTGAAATAACGGTACACTCGTGTTTTTAAAGTTCGATTTAACCGTTCAACAAGACAAGCTTTTACATCGGGATTCTGGGTGACGTAATATTTCACATCGTTTTCTTTCAAAAACTTTCTTACGGAGCCGGCAATAAAACTCTGATCCTTTATCAGTCTGTATATAAACCGGTTTACGTTTACTTTCATTGAATATTGTTTCAAATGCAAGTATGATAGTTGATGGTTTTTTATCTGGTATTGCTACAGTCCAGGCAAAACGGCTAAAAACACCGATAACTGTTAAAATGTGTTTCATTCCGTCATTATATTTACTAAAACTCCTCATATCATTCAAATCTGCCTGGTACAAGTCGTGAATATTATTGACCATATATTTATTTCGTAAAAACCGTTTTCTTAAAGGTTTGTGCAAAGTATAAGTATCCTGTGACGCTAACCATTTCTTTACACTTTTAGCACTATATATCCCTTTTACGGCATTAATGAGATTCCGAGAACCTGTATATCCAGACGGATTCGATGGATCGTAATAGTAACGGGCTGGTTGTTTATTCAAGATTCAGAATTTTAGTCTTCACCCGACACTGAGGGAATCACCATCCGGTTGTGGAAGGGATTCAGAATCACTCTTGCGATTAACCCTTGGAGTCCTGTACATGAAATTTCTTCGCCGTTGGTTGCCTACTAACTCTCCAGGTATATATTAATTTTCTTTAGCTGATAAGCAAACTCAGCCCATCCAGTAGGATTAATATTTTGTTGTGATCGTATAATGTCCCCCACTAAATCGGCGATATTTGAATCGGGAATAACTGTACCGTCTATTTGAACTAATCCTTTCTCATTCCACGAAACACCTGTACCATCGGCTGTCAGACGTTGAATTATACTGCTTGCTTGATCGTGGTATTTTTTTGGTAGCATGCTTAAAATATCTTGTGCATCATACGGTGCTCGTTGGAATTTTTCTTCTTTTACTTTTTCAATCATCGCAATAATTGAAATTTGTACAGGCTGACGTTGCAGATCCTTGAAATGTAGATATCTCTGCAGAGTTTCCTGATATCATTCATCCATATAATCCATTTCTCGTGATCAGATAGTTTTTTAGAATTTATTACTCTTTTCATATCGCCATCAAGTCCCGTAGTTATGTCATTATCATCATCATTATTATTATTATTTTGTCGAAGCCTTTGTAGAGTCTCGGACGAAATAAGAACCATTTTCTTCGCATGTTCCATTATAATTTTTAAATAAACTACTAAGTACTCCTGTGAGGAGAGGAGCTAATAAAAGAGGTAAAAAAGCCCCACCAGATTGTATTAAAATTTCTTTTCTACCTTCCCACCCTCTTCCCCTTTGCACGAGTTTACGTAAAGTGTGCTTATGCCGTGATAAACGTAATCGTTGATTTATATTTATGGAAACTTGACCATGCAAAATATTATATACTATTTCACATAAGCAATGTATCTCTTTCTTATCTGCACTTTTTAACAAGGATGCTCGATGAGACGGTTTTAGCTTATGCAATGCTCGCAGATAAGTGGCGTTGTTGATCACTGTTTTAGTCATTTTATGAAATAATCGGTGGTAAGTTTATATCGTTGTATTTATACTTTTTAACAGGCAGATAAACATACACTTGATTATCACGTGATAGTTCTAAAACGGCACCAGTCCGGTGTAGATTGTTTGAGATCAAAAATTAAATAACCATGTGGTTGAGAAGTAGCATCATTGTATGCATTTTGAATAAACTTTGTGTTTTCCGGACATACTTGTCGGGATAAATGTTGAATTTGGGCTTTATCACGTGGGTTTTTAAAATAAACAATATTGTTGGCGTTAAGTGAAATATCTCTCTGCCCCTGGCGAAACAGATTTTGCGTGAGAAAGAAAACCGATACATTTTTATGATGACTTTCCTTCGTGAATATATCCACAACTTGCCCGTTACTCTCTCTCATTAGATCATCGATGATAATAAGTTGAGGATTTACTCCGTCAAAAGTATCCATATCGGGTAACCCTTGTTGAAAATTTACATCCGGAATACGGTCATAAAACTTTTGCCACGTACCGTAGAACCAAGTAACTTGAGAAAAAACTGTACCACACATATTATGCATTTCTTTAAGAAAATTTACAACAAAATAAGACTTTCCGCATCCGGATGGCCCCGCAACTATTGTTGAAAAAGGATGTTGAAACTTAGGATGCATAGTAACAAAAACAAATGGGTAATGAGTAATATGTTTAACTGAACCTCTTTATATACCGTATAAATAACGTAATAATTTTCGCTGTAATCTATTAAACAATTCTCTATCTATCTCCCTCACACAATTTTACATATAAATTACATGTTACCTAGTATAAATGAAGATCAAATAAATATTTATGCTTTTATACGCTCACAGGTACTGACCGCTACGTAATCATACAGACATACAGACATGCACACACGCACACACACTTCGCATCACACTTATATATTGAGAGAAAAAAAACAAAAATTTATGAATAAAGTAAATAGTATATTTTAAAATATCAAAAAGAAAAATACCACAAAATATAACAAATATATAGTGTGAAAAAAAAAACAACAAGAACAACAGGGGCAATAATAACAAGATGAGCATCAACAATAACAAAAACAACAGTAACAACATCAATAAAACATCAACAATAAACAATTATATAATTTAATTTACAATTATAATTTAAAACAATGACATAACAAAGAATTAATACACTCTACGACGTTTAAAACCGGCGTTTCATAAATTTAATATTAAATGTCTTTGTTTCTAATCACGTTACTACCGTATGGTTTTTTGTGATCCGTATAGCCTTCGATGATAGAACAGGCGGCGGTTTTGTCTCAAAATCATCACTTAACACCATACTTTTAAGACAATCGAAATTAACTATTGTCGAATTTATATAATTTAAAGTAAACCCCTTCACTTTGCATACCTGTACAATCTGCCCCGTTGCCGCACTGAAAACTTTATAAGCATAGTTCTTTGCTGGAGAACGCAGCCGTTAAACTTTTAATGACACAATTATGATTATGGCTATGTAATAAATTAAGGCGAGGTAAGTCTCCTCCGCGGCGTCCATCGAATAAAACACTACCTCGCCCATTAAATTCGTACACAACGATATTGTATCCAGAATAGTAACGCTGAAACTCTTTAATTTCTTCGATGCCTGCTCCACCCAATGGAATGTTTACGCGTGCATTATTCAATAATTAGCGTGCTTTGAATCGTTGAATGTTGTTACAATCCGCGGCAATTATCTTAAAGCACGGATCTTTATCTACCCATGGCTGTGCAACCACTAATGCTCGCGCTAGGCATAAGTTGTCTGTTTTGTTGTAATGTCACCCATTTCTCATAAATAATTATTTATAGTTTTACTAATAATTGTATTACTTTGTATTATTTTATGTCTAACCATATAATCATATTTCATATTATATTACTACTTCTGAGACTACACATCCGTTCTAAATGTTGTTATCAACCTTTTCTCAGCTGAATTTACACTAAATGTCACGTTCGCCAAGATGGAAGGCGACTTGGTTGTCTCACGAAAGACGCTGAGTCCGTGTGAAACATAAAAGTTTGTAAATGAACGATGCAACATTGGGTTGATGTTAGAATCAGAAGTGTCGCGATCACCGAGTAGAACAGACGTCCTACCAATGTAATTAAATTGTACCGAAATTTCGTTTGTTCAATAAATCTCTTTGTTACAACAGACTACGTTGTTGAATATTAACCAAAAACCTTAAAAACCTCTTATTGAGTTAGTAACGAAGTCTCGTCACTAATATTAGACACGAACCACCCATTGCGTTGTATCCGACAATACAACAAATGGAAGCTTATTTCCGTACTGGCGAACGAGATGAAAATGGCATCTGGAATTTTTCCACTGTTTCTTGCCATAATTGGTTTATTGAACGTTTTCCAAATGATAATGTTCCATATAGTGATGTGTTTGTACAATATATATTCGCCGGATTGTTGCACGTTTCCGAGAAACAGGATCCGTGTCCAAAGGCAAATCGACGGGAAGACCTCCACTATTAACTGGAGAAGTAGTGCAAGACATTCAACAACGATTGGAGGTGTCACCCAACAAATCGTTGAGACAATTATCTGCACAAACAGGTATCATTTAATTTCTTTGATTTTACATTGGAACCAATTATAATTTAAAGCATGTTGATTTTAGAAATCTCATACGGATCATGCCAAAGAACCGTAAAAAAGGTTTTTCATATGCATCCATATCGAATTATGTCAGTGCAAGAATTATTACATCTGGACCATCAGAAACGAGTCAATTATTGTGGGTGGTTTAATGATTATTTAAATGATAATCTTTTATATTTAACCTTTTTTTTTCGACGAAGCGTGGTTTTATTTAAGTGGCTACATCAACTCCCAAAATTATAGGATTTGGTCCACAGAAAATCCAAATGAGTTCATAGAAACTTCTTTGCACCCAATAAAAATAGGAGTGTGGATTGCGATGTCAAGAACAATAGTTATAGGGCCAATATTTTTCGAAGAAAATATTAATGCTAATATTTAGCAAGAAATTTTATTAAGACCCTTCATCGAGCAACTGCACGACGACGAGATGCAAGATGGATATTTTCAGCAAGATAGCAATAGCAATAGCATAATTAGTCGAAATCTTTGGCCACCACGGTCACCAGATTTAACGCCTTTGGATTATTTTATGTTTGGATTTTTGAAAAACAATGTATACAAAAATAGGTTGCATACTTTGCAAGATTTAAAAAACGCTATCACAGATTCTGTAAGCAATATAATAGGGCAAATACTTATAAATGTTTTTAATAATATGACAAATAGAGTTAATTTATGTTTACAAGAAAATGGTGAACATTTTCAACACTTACTTTTATAAAATCTTAAAACAATTATCAAAAGTAAATATTTATTTTTTAACCCTTTCATTAAATAGATCCATAAATAAATTATAGCTGTCATGGTATAATATGCTTTGGAATATTGCATTCGTTATGTGTTTGCAATTGTTCTGACGAGGTAAATTTGAGATCCGCTTAATCATAGATATCATCACGTAGCAGTATTGTTTTAGTAAACTTTTTCATTTCCATTCCTTTCAGAAACACGTCTTTCATGTCACACGTAACAATATCGTGAAATAAAGGCTGAAGTTTTGAATATTGAATTGAGATAATTCCAACCATGTTTGCTGTCAGTTATTTGTGGTTTGCGTCTCAATATTTAATACGTGTTTCTCGTACGGTGGTATAAACAAAAGAGGTGAAAATCTCCATTATCCAATGTTATTTTTGCCACTTCTTTAAGTACGAATTCTGTAAATGTTGTATTGGATACAAAACCAAATACACATCATTTCGGCGAACAGTAACCGAGGAAATATCAGCGACGCAAATGAAACGAGAATAACAAACCCTACCAAAGTCTTTCTATCTTCATACCAATCCGACAAAACCGGCGATCTACCTTTAAAGACATCAACATTATCGGCTACCACATTAAGTACACGAACAACAACACAAACATATACATACACAACGAACAAGAACGACGAAAACTAATTACAATCAGTGGAACGTCAAATATTGAATAATAATAAAGTAATAATTAATTGGAACACTAGGTTAGTTTCACATATTTAATAATAAAGTATTCAAAACACACCACAAGATTTTACGTTAGTAACCTATCGCGATATATTATCGTATATATGAAATGTAATAACAGCAACATTGTTGATATTTGACTTTGGTGCAAGCAATAAGCGCGTTAATTTCAATAGTATTACTAGAACTAATTACTTGGAAACCTTAGCCTGTTTGCCACAGGCGCTAGTGCTGCAACTAGCTGCCTATGGTAGCTGCTATTGCCCCTGTTTCTACTAAGCACATGACGTAAGGTTTACACGAGAGGTGGCGTTTCGATTCAGGGCCGAGCGTCAGTATGGTTGGTGTACCTGGACAGGGGAAACCGGAATACCCGGGGGAAACCTGCCGTTCACTAGAGTCGCCACTAGTGAACCGTACCGGCGGGCTGCTCCACTAGGACGGTAACCCATCCAAGCTCACACAGCACAGCGCGTCGCTTAACTTACTTATCTCGCGACAAGCAAGCTACCAACGAACCAGTCCACCGGCTATTGAATCCCCCTCCAAATCACCGCCTTTATAGTGGAGTCCATCGGTCTATATTTTATCTAGTCGGACAAAGACGTCACACGACGTAGCAAGGTTTGCATTCACATGACTCCTTACTTGCACATGTCTTGTAATATGCAACACCTGATAAAAACATGTGCATTTGCGAGTATCATTAACGAGTATCCTGCGTTTTATAAATTTCATAAATCAGAGTAAGTGCTTTTATTATTTTAATGCAACTGTAGTTTTGTTAGTATCATAACAAAAGTATTAGGCATATTTAAAATGGGCTAACAAGCCTTCTAATTTGTAGAGATTGCTATTTATTTAGCAAAACATTTGAATTCGGTTCAAGATTTACTTGGCGCATGTGGCAAGTATGATGTTCCATTTCAATTAGAAGCGCGCCGTTGCCTCTCTAAAATTTATCTAAACTTAAGAAGTTAGATAATAACTGTACTGTTGGTGCTGTCTTGATTCAAGTGTTTGGTAACTCAGTAAATAATAATGTTTGGTTCGGTGCTGAATACTGAATACTTAAAAGATAGACAGAGATTTTCTATATTGGAAACGAACCATCATGTTACTGTTAGATCACTAAAAACCATGTTCGATTATAAGTATGAGTTTCTTAGAATTACTCAATGTGCACTATTATTCTTAAATGATAGGGACACAGGTACAGTGTCTATGAAACAAATGATCAATTGTATGATAATTGAAATGGACAAGATAATGTTAGAGATGGAAACCCCAACAAATATAATGGGGTCAGTCATCGGTTCAACATCACAATGCATAGCCATAGCTGTGTGTAAACATGGTCAGTGAAGACTCTTTAAGGGGTTACACCTGTTTGAGAATTTTTTGTCCATTTTTTTTTATTGGCTTAATTGAGGTAATAACATCCCAATAATGATTTCCAATAGCATTTTAGTCCACAAAATTTGTTAAATGAACTTCACAGCTATATTTCTGAAGCAATCTCAGATGTTCCGAAACGCTTTTGAACGCTTAGCGCGTCTGTAGCAGCAGTTTGGGGTTGCTTAGCTCAGGTAATACTTTCGAAACGGTTTCATATTCTAAATATAGATAATACTAGTACAGGTGTGCTGCAATATAATCGAGTGGTCGATCTATAACTGTAAAAGTAACACAAATACGGTTACAACGAAGCTTCTCGACTGCAAGTGCTTACTGTATACTGTTGATTTTTGTAGTGTTGTTACGTGCTATATTCGTCCTTAGGGACCAATTGCGCAATTGGCAATCAGCTGCTCCGTTCGTCCCTTTTTATGTCCCTGTCTTGTCCCTTTTTTTTGTTGTTTCTGTTGTTTCGTCTCTTTTATTTATAAACAAGGACCTGATTGAAGGGTGGAGATTTTAGTTAGCAGCATCCCTCTTACCGTCACGCGTTCATATGTATTTAAATATATATCTATATATTAGTAATGTTTTGGATCTTGCCAATCAATATTATTGATGCTAACCTCGTTTCCAAACGTCAACACGTATCTCACGTGACCAAGAGCGGTTTACATTAGGAAATAGATGGAGTCATAGGTTATCGATATCATATTATCACCACATAGGAATATTTAGGTATTTATTGAAATCCGACATTGACAAACCCTTTTAAAAATAAATAAAATCATTCGTGGTTGCCCCGGCAGATAGAGAAGTATAGCGGTTGAGCATACCGTCAGTGGAGTAAACAGTGCTTGACCTTCTTGTGCATATTGGCGCGCAAGCGTATTTTCCATTTCTGTTCTTCTCGGCTATCTGGCTATTTTCGTTTTCTCTCGTTTGGCGAGAGTGAAGAAAAAGAAAGGTCGACACTGGTAGATTTTTCTGGACCGGTGAACAGAGAGTGTGTTTTATAGCAAAAAAAGAGAAAAAAAAAGTTACGGTGAGACGGTATTTTTGTCATTTACTTAATTTGAGTAATCCGTATTCGGGATCAAGGAAAGTACCGTTCATTTTCTACGCGGAGTGAATTGTTGCGCTGTGCATATTTTCGAGATAAAACTCCGGTGGATTGCCCGTAAGGGGATTAGCACGTGGCTCAGACTTTTTCTTTTCTTGCTGAAAAGTAACCGTTTAGTGCGCTAGTGATCCGGCGATCATCGTCCGCGCATCCAGCGTCATTAAATCTACAATTTCCTGGAATTGCGTCCAGAAATTTCAACAGGAGTACCTGACCCGCCCATTTTGTATCCATGCACAGCGGAACCCTCGTCGGCTCTCGTCGAGTCGAGTCAAGGTGACCTAGGGACAAAGTGGAGTGAATAAGCTAGGTACCGCCAGATATTTCCATTAAACCAGATTTAATTTCTCTTAAGAATATCAATTCAAGAAAAATTCGCCCACTTCGAGACTTATTTGATGTTATAAATTTCACTCAGTTGTGAGTGAGGTGCACACTAATTGTAGCTGCGCCCGCGCAGTATCGCTGTAAAGATAATATTGTAAGCACATGCGACTTGTAATATGTATACATATCTATATTTACGTTCAGATTCCATGTATTCCGTGAACGTTTTTGTGTTCGTTGTCTCCATTTGATTGAGTTGCTGTAAATAATCGCGGTTTTTAATACGCACTCGATTTGCGTGTAGTTATTCGTACCTTGGGCCGTTCCGTAACGCCTTCTTCTGTGACTCACCTTCCTACGAAAACATATGTACTTTTGTGTGAACCGAGTTGATCAACAAGGGCATTTCAATTTAGGTAAATGTTTCTTACCGGGTAGTGTCACGGGTAGAATTCCAACGGCACAAGCACTATCGCGTTACTTCGCGAACATCCGCGCGTATTACGTTTAGAAAACCAACTCGCACATCGTGGAATACTTAGAGGATTTCAATTGTATTAATTGTTGTAAATTTGTATTAAGGGATTACCCTTATTAGTGTAACTTTCCTTAAGGATTACTCATTTATTTAATTCAGTTGGGTGTTATATTATATATTGTATTAAACTCCACATTTAAACTTACTGGCGTATTCGACCCCCCGCTGCCCTCTTTTTAGGCCGTGCGATACGCTAGGTGCCGTCAGAGTATAACGTTGCCCACCGTATCGATCTTGTATTAAATCCTAGGGATTTTCGTGATTTAGTCTGGTTGAGGTAAGCACTACATTTAAATTACGTGGCGCCCAAACCTACAGGTTTTTTTTTTTTGAACCACCCCTTCTCCGCTGAGAAGCCGGCACCCTCAGCCTATGCGAGGATTTTCGGTACCGTGTAAAAAGGCACGTTACAGTGTGCTAGTATATTTTATTATTTTAGCATGAGTAATATGGTGTACAGTGGCAAGAAAGGCAATAAAACATCGTGCTTCGGTAGTAGTAAGAGGACAATCAGAAATAGAAAGCCGCCCAACCGTCATGCCTTCGAAAAAGAAGACGCGAGAACATCAGCACTCGCAAAGAAAATGAAGCAATCGACATCCGCTGATGATATTGAATAGACTTATCTTTTGGTTATACATTTATTAATTTTGTTGCTGTTGTAGTGAATTTATTCACTTATCAAACATAGGCGGCTGTCAAATCAATTGACAGTCGCATATCAATGCGCAAAATTATGCGCATCTTTCAGTAGACAAACATAGGCGGCTGTCAAAACAAGTGACAGTCGCATTTTAATAAGCAAAATAATGCAGATACCCCCACTATAGCTCAGCAGGCACGGCCACGGGTATATAAACCGGTGCGCCGTCGCAGCTAGCCACAGGCTAGCCGCAAGGTCAGGAACAGCACATGACAACTCTCAAACAAATAACCTCAACAATACACCTTTCTGTACCGCAAGGTCGGAAAGAAACAATCAGCATTTCACTCTCATAAACATAAATACAAAACGACATTTACGCATATACATATCACATGGCCAACATATTCAGCAACCCACATCACACTCTTGTACATACTTCATACAACATCCACGAAACATAAAAACAGCAGCACTTCATATTAATCAAAATGTCTTTGACAAAGAAAACACATGTTATACAGCAAAAATGAGAGATTCGAAGAAAGTAAGAAAAACCTATCGAAGACAAATACAAATAGAAAAACAGTTCCTCTGGACAATTCCAAAATTGATATCACCGCTACCGCCTTCACCAGAACCGTCCCATCCCAGCAACAACTCCTCATTTCCTGCATCCATCCCATACCAGTTGATTACCATAGAAGTTCTTCATCCTAGACCACAAACAATAAATAGAAGCCGCATCCATCCATCAGATCCTCGTCTCCCTATCATATGTCAATTTCATATAAAGAATCCTGTAAATATTTTTAATCAAGACTGCGAATATATGTATATACTGTACCCTTGTTTTTTTATTGTTTTATTGATTTCAACAAACTACACGCAACCAAACTGTTTTTACTGCTCTCTCCCAATTACTTGTGTGCAAACCGTGCGGAAGTGATGTGAATTTCACGCAGTCAGGCCAGCGTGGGCTCGGCTTTAAAATAAATGTTGTATGTAATAAATGTGTAAGTAAAACGATTCCTAGCTGTTCCATTATTAATAATTCTCATGCTTATGACATAAACCGACGTCTTATATTTGCAATGCGTTTACTTGGAATCGGGCATTACGGAATTTCAGAGTTTTGTGCGTGTTTGAATATCGGAAAGCCTGTGTATCAGTCAACATACGAGGCAATTATTAAGATTGTGTTAACAGCTACTGACCATTGTTACCTTGCACCTGTCCTTTTGTAGCGGTGCCCTTTGTGTCACAGACCTTTTTATGTAGACCCTAATAAATGTCATTGTTTTTCTTTGTCGGCGCCCTTTGTGGTCGGTGACCATTGTTACTTTACACCTGTCCCTTTGTGCAGGTGCCCTTTGTGTCACAGACCTTTTTATGTAGACCCCAATAAATATGCCATAATAAACATGTCATTGTTTTTTTGTCGGCACCAGACCGACACCCAAATAAATATGTCATTGTTTTTCCTTTGGCGGCATTGACCATTGTTACTGTCCTTATGTACAGCGGCCCTTTGCGTCAGACAAAAATAAAAACACCTTTAGCCCGAAGGCGTCAGGTTGTACCAGACCCTAATAAATCCGGAGAAGAAAAACTCCGAAAACAAACCCGGAATCCAAGGTGTTCTGCCGGACCGTGCCGAGGGATGCATAGCGACACGTGAGCTCGTTGCAAACGGTGACCTACAGGTGCAGTGGCGCGACCTGCAGTATAAAGCCTAGCCGCGGTAAGGGAGCACTGCCGCGGTGGTCCGCTTATTTCTACCCAACTCGTGGGACTATTATGGAAGATAAACAAAAAACTGGGTTAGCGGACCCTAAAACCGACGCTGAAAAGCAGAAAGCGGCTGCCAGACCGGTGCATCTGGCAGTAACATGGAGGAGGCCTTTAGGAGAAGTAATTCTCTCAAGAGGACCCCTCCTCTTAATAGAAAGGTGACGATCAGTCTCGATCGTATAAATCAGAGACAAAGATCCGAGTCAGCGGGAGATCTAACTACTGAGCTCCCAACGACCGAAAAAAGAAAGAGGTCAACAGGCCAGGATGAGGAAGACACTCCCTGGACAGAGTTGACAAACATAATTAAAGATCTGCTGGAGGGCATTGCAGAGATGACTAACAAAGTCGACTCTGCAACAAATATCAGAGGAGACGTGGTCGCTAGCGTCTCGAAGCTAGAGATCATGACCAAAAAGCTATCCGGTGGAAAGCTGGAGGCCATGATAGAAGAGCTTAAAGCCCAAAGGACGTCCAAGAACGTCAAGACCGAGAGGGCGGTCAAGAAGGCTACCTGCGATGCTGCAACGCAGTGCGAGCCTATGGTGTGGGTAAACCGATAACACCCAAGTTTACTCACACCAAAATAGTGGACACAAATCCACTACTGTTGGGACCAGAATGGGACCTCGCGGTGCTGAGGACCCAAGCTGACCCAGGAATGGAGATTGGCATCCAACGTCTCTTCAAAGATAGGTTTGAAGGGATTGCGGAACTGGAAGAAGTGGCACAACTAAAGACAGCCACATGGGTTGCCGGAAAAGAACCGGAACCACGATCCATCTACAAAATCGCAGATGGTGAAAAAGTAGATATACGACGTCGAGCAGAGGTAGTGCTAAACGACGTCGTAAAAAACAGCAGGAAAAAGCTTGCGATAACCTGGGACGAACAACTGTCCATAAAAATCGACGAACTTCGGGCAATGCTGGAGGAAACCGCAGCAAAACACAAGGTTGAGGTGGCAATCCACGCAAAACCCAAGCCGAAGGGAAAAAGCAAGACGACGACGAAGAAGGTGGAAACAGAGGCCATCTTCGTCAAAAAAGCAGAAGGGGCGACGTATGCCAGTACCCTAAGATCTGTGAGAGAAGAGGTCCTAGATAAGGGTCTCAGCGACACAGTTCGAGGGGTACGAGAATCGAAAACTGGGGACCTGATACCTACAGTTATCAGGAAACCAGAAGGAAAAGAAATGGGCCTAATAAGAGAAGCCCTAGAGAAGAAAATGGGCTGTGACAAGGTACGATCCACCAAGCGTAAGCCAGAGGGGATCGTACACATCAAAGACATTGAAGCGGTAGCAACCAAGCAGGAGGTGAAAGCCGCAATAAGCAAGCCACTGGGCCAAAAGGAGCCCAGTAAAATCGAAGTAGTCTACCTGCGACAAGGCTTTGCTGGTACACAAAATGCCACTGTGTATGTCAGCAAAGAAGAGGTGGGAGACTTACTTAAAATGAAAACCATAAGGATTGGATTTCCATCTTGCAGAATAGTGGAAAATAAGAAGGTCCAATCCTGCTTCAAGTGCTGGATGCCAGGACATACGGCCAGAACCTGCCAAGGCCCTGACCGCACAAAGGCATGCAGAAACTGCGGCAAGGAGGGACACATCCGCAAAGACTGCAAGGAAGAGAGCTCCTGCGTCATATGCGGACAGAAAGGGCACCCGGCAAACACCACCAAGTGCTCTATCTATAGGGACGCCCTGGCAAACCCAGGGAAAAAGAACTCGAGACCAAAACCTCCTCCAAAAGTGAAAGAGGCAGCAACCCTAAATAAGGGTAAAACTGCCGAGACAAAGAAGACAAAAACCAAGTCTCCGGCGGCAGATAAAAATAAAAACAAAAATGCCTAAAAAACAAGGTAAATTGACAGGAAAGCAGGTGTTGGACCGAGCACTCAAAAAAGCAGAGTTGGATAGACCCATTAGATTCGTGCATGGAGGAACGCTGTGGGGGCAGGGGGAAACCCAGACCTCACAAAACGCCGATAGGCAAGAAGCTAATGGGGAAACAACTTGATTACACCCGCATAAACCAGATGCAGTTAGAAGGCCATCTGACGACTGCAGCCAACTTCGATATGGCGAGGCTCTTTCTCGCCTATCTCTGCAAAAATAAAGAAGGACACTACCTGGGACAAACTTACATGTCGGTCAAAGTAAAGCTAAGAGCCTTGGGTTTCCCTGAAAACGGCGAGGGTATCAAAAGCGCATACATGCAATATTGCCGCTCCCAAAGTATAACTAGAGAGGAAACGGAGAGAGATCTCCAGATCCTGGAAGGTTATATTAGGGAGAAAAAGAGGATGGATTACCAAGCAACGGAACGGCAGAGACGGGAAGCAGTGGAACGTATCTATCGTGATGGAGCGTCTAGCTGTGACCCAGAATGTGTAATTCTATAGTTCTTCAAAATGGCCACCGTGAAGAGGACCAACCTCAGATGCCTACAAATAAACGTAGGTAGAATGCGGGACTCTCACGACATTATCGAAGCAACAGCGTTGCAACACAAAATCGACGCAATACTCATCAGCGAACCAAACAAGTCCTTGGTCAAACAAAAACTATGGCTGGCAGACAAGGACGCAGATAGTGCTATTTTGCTACCCAACAAGCAGGTCCCGATTAAGAACCAAGGGACAGGCAAAGGGTTTACATGGATTGAGACAGCGGTATACCGTATATACAGCTGTTATATCTCACCCAATGTAGACATTGCCAATTTTGAGGCATTCCTAGAAGACCTAGGGAATAGCGTAAAGGGTACCCAGGCCAAAATAATCCTCGGAGGGGACTTTAACGCCAAGTCCTTCCTCTGGGGAGATAAACAAGACAGAAGAGGAGAGATTTTGACCGACTGGATGTCACAACACCAGTTAGTGATCTCTAACATAGGTACAACACCTACCTTCGCTAGAAAGGAGACGGAGTCAGTCATTGACCTGACAATGACCAAACAACCATCTGAGGTCCAGCTATGAGAGGTATTAGAAGACGAGACCCTTAGCTGGCATAAGATGGTAGTGTTTAATATCAAAGAAGCTGGCATCCCCGAGTCCAGCAAAAGCGACCGGCCTGCAGGCTGGAAAATCTCTAAAGAACTTATGCCTAGTTTCCTAGAGAAACTGGACGGAAGTCTGAAGAGAGAAAAAGAAATAATAAATGCAGCTACACTAACCAAATGCGTTAGAGTAGCATGCGACGCTATCTTCCCACGAAGGAAAGCTCTAAGCGGCAGCAAAAAACAAGCATACTGGTGGACAGCAGAGATTGGGGAACTACGTAAAAGCTGCCTTTAAGCACGTAGGAGGTTCACCAGATTACAACAGCCACCCTCGAAGACAAAGAGAGGGTGTGGGAAGAGTATAGAGAAACGAGAAGGTCTCTGAGGAAAAAGATCAAAGAGGCCTGGAATAATGTCATCAAAGAAGTAGGCCAGGATATCTTTGGTCAAGGATACAAAATAGTGGTCAATAAAATCAGGTCGCACAAAAAGCTGGATGAAGGGAGACAATTTGAGATTGCCAAAGGACTCTTCCCTCAGATGGAATCGGTGAATTGGCAGGCTCTGGAAGAACATCTCCCAGGCCTGACAACGCCACCACCTTTCGGGGAGGACGAGCTCCAGGAAGCGGCCTCAAGGCTGAAGAACGGCAAAGCAGCGGGCCCGGACCAGATACCTCCGGAGATCGCTAAAGCTGCCGTTACAGGACAACAGGAAATCTACCTACAAATCGTTAACCAAATGATCAAGTCAGGTAGATTTCCTGATAAATGGAAAGAGACAAAGCTAGTGCTGATCGAAAAACCAAAGAAGGATACGATAAGTATACCCTCATACAGACCCATATGCCTGCTTAACACCCTAGGCAAAATCGCAGAACAATTGATTTGCAACAGAATCAACAAAGACCTAGAGGCAAATGGGAGACTATCGCAACACCAATTTGGTTTTAGAAAAGGAAGGTCCACAATCGACGCAATGAAGGAAGTGATAAACTGCCTCCAGAAGGGTACCCGATTGAGAAACACTCGAGGTTTCTGCGTCCTCGTGACACTTGACATTAGAAACGCTTTTAACAGCGCAGGCTGGAAAGAAATTATTAATGCAATGATAGACAAGAAGATCAGTGCCTACCTTATCAAGGTCACAATGAGTTATCTGCAAAACAGATTCATCTCAATCGGGGAACGGACGAAACTTCCAATGACCTGTGGAGTGCCACAAGGCTCTAAACTTGGACCCCTACTGTGGAACATCATGTACGATGGGGTCTTTGACATCGACCTACCACAGGGGGCAACACCATAGGCTTTGCGGACGATATAGGTATTGTAGTGACGGCCTGGACGGAGCCTGAGCTCAACCTTAAATTAAAGACGGCAATCGAGAACACCATCAGCTGGCTCAAAAGGAAAAATCTGACTGTGGCTCCGGAAAAAACGGAAGCCGTGATACTCGCTGGTAGAAGGACACTGCTGGAAATGGACATAACTGTCCAAGACCAAGCAGTGAAAACCTCGAAGAGCATAAAATACCTGGGAGTACACTTTGACAAAGATCTCCAGATGCGGGAACATGTCATACGCACAGCCAAAAAAGCAGGCGAAGTTACGAGAAATCTCTCCAGACTACTGCCAAATATAGGCGGCCCAGCCGCAACAAAGAGAAGGGTTTTGGGCGCAGTAGTAAACTCAATACTACTGTATGCAGCCCCGATCTGGCATAAGACCATGGACCTTGCAAAATACAGGAAACTGTACGAGCAGGTCCAAAGACAAATGGCAATAAGGGTTTGTAGCGCATATAGGACGGTGTCGACAGAAGCAACCCAGGTACTGTCGGGACAACCTCCTATAGAGCTACTGGTAAAACAAAGAGAGAGGATGTATAAAAAGGAAAAAGAAGAGGCCCGGGCAATCACACAATCAGCGTATGGCAGTCGAAATGGGACAATGAAACAACGGGCGAGTGGACGAGAGATACAAGCTTGGGTGGAGAGGAAACATGGAGAGTTGGACTTCCATCTCACCCAGCTTCTAACAGGACACGACTCTTTCGAAGCTTATCTCAAAAGGATAGGAAGAAGGACCTCAGCCTCCTGCCCCTTTTGTCAACTAGGGGAGGACACAGCTGAGCACACCTTCTTCCACTGCCCTGAATAGACAAATGAAAGGGCAGTTACTGAGAATGACTGAACATAAAATTAAGCCCTGAAAATATTGTGCAAACAATGTTGGAAGGCAACGACGAGTGGACTTCCATCAAATCCTTCGCCAACGCAGTAATGCGCGAAAAAGAATAGAGAGAGAGAAGAAAGCAGAAGAAGAAAGGAGAACAATGACCGCTCAGACATGAGCAAAGAAAGAGGGGCAACTTGGAAAGCAATGCCGAAAGGTAGTACTTCGGGTTGAACTCCCCCTGACATACTGGTGGTTAGGTTTTAGTGGGTATGGCTGAAAAGCAGGCGAGCCCCACACTCTGTGCGTAAATGCATTTCCCTCACCAGACAAAAAAAAGACCCTAATAAATATACGAATGTCTTAAAAATTCTAAAATAACTTTAGTGTAGTGGACTCTACGAGAGAGTCTTTACTATTTTCAAATACATTTGACCATTTATAAGAAGAGTCAAATAAATAACGTATTTGTATTATTTCTGCTATACGATGGAGTCAAAAGCTATGTTTAAAAAGGTAAAGCACAATGCGTAAAACATCTTTTCGGAAAAAAAGGGATCATTGTTATTTGGGCGGTTTCTGAGATTCCGCGTGGTATACCTGTGTACCCAGTGATTTAACATGCGTTTTTTTTCAATTTTACATTATCTAATACAAAAATATAAAATTGAAAATTTTACATTTAAATTAATAAACATAAATAAATGTGGATGGTTTTTATTACTGCAGAAATTAGTTTCAAGTGGGAAAAACTGTTACCATACGGGTACGAAAACATGTTACAGTACAATATACTACAGTACAATATAAATAAATAAATAAAGAAATTGCGTACTAAAAATAAATAAATAAAAATAACTGATTATACGTTGAAACCATAGCCTTGTTTTAAAAGTATAACACCCGAAACCATGCAATATGTGTAGATTTTATAAAAAAAAATATCAACATAAATAAATGAAAGCAATTGAGGATTAAAAATAAATAACTTATTTGTATTATTGTTGATATACGATAGAACCAAACGCTATGTTTAAAAGTTACCGAAAGAGCATAAAATATCAAATCTTTTGTTGCGAAACGTATATAAGCGGCCCGTATTTTAAGGGTAGGTACTCAGTGTTATTCAACCAGCAGACCAACCATGAACCCGCAAAACAAGCCGATGCAAGCTGTGCAGCCGTGTCGTATTCGACCAGTCAGGTAAATAAAATTTAATAATTTCAATGTTAAGATATATTTTTATTTTACATTGCTAATATTTATTATGATTATTTATTTATGTATCTTTTTTTTACTTTGTTTATAAGAATCTCGGAGACGGTGTATGTCATAAGTGACAGCGAGGAGGAGGCGGAGGAGACCCCAGTCGTCAATGATGACGACGACGTCTCGATGGAGGGTCCGGCGTCCCCATCCGAATCAATGGAGTTTTCGGCTCCATCCACCACCGACGACGACGACGATGGCGATCACGCCCAGCCCGATTTTACGGCACCGGGCGTGTGGGGTGATCGAGTAAGTCCCAGTACGGCAGACGTGTGGTCGTTACCCGCCGGCGAAGGTTCCGAAGCTGCCGTGGTGGCTTCAACGCCCGACAGGTTGCGGAACCTTGACTCGCCAACGGCTGACGCCCCCACCCCCCCCAGGTAGATTCAAGCTACCTTCGTTTAGGGGGCTTGATGCAGATAAATTGCTTCGTCGTGTTACGCTGCAGGTAACACTCACTTTATATATAATTGTAGGGATTAGTCCCTACAATGATATGAAATGTGAGGTGAGGATTGCACGGGGTCGGCAAATTATCTGCTTCAAGGACTGCCGTATACTAGCTGGGATGATGCGGTACATTCGCGATCGCCTGAGGCAGGGACTCGGGGAAGCGATTGTATTCTTCCACGAGACATGCGGCATCGGCATGACACTCATGGACCGCATCGGCCTCGAGCTAAGTAGGGACGAGCACAAGATCCTCCTGGACGAGGAGGATATTAATATGTGCGAACAGGTGTTGTGTCGGGCGGCGGTGGCGGAGGACAATCTAGTGAGTGAGGAAGACGCATTTTTCAACGGATATCTTCGCTTCGTGCAGTACTGCGCGCTGTACGAAGTGAGAACTGGTAGACAGTGTAACGCGTGTGAAAAGTTATGTGATTGAGGGGGTTTGCAAGGATTTTTAAAGGATTTTTGGAACATGAATAGGTTGTATAGTTTTAAATTCAGTCTAGATATAAGATTTGTTAAGGATTTTATTAATAGTGAGAATAGGTTAGTTATTTAGATTTAGAAATAATTTTAAGATGTAAATAATAAAAATTTGATTAGATTTAGAATTAATTTTAAGGTGTATATAATAAAAATTTTATTAAGCATATTTTGACGCGAACATTATTGATAAGCTCACAAACTTTTCTAACAGTTTACTGAAAA
Organism: Nebria salina; assembly: GCA_944039245.1. Taxonomy (NCBI): domain Eukaryota; kingdom Metazoa; phylum Arthropoda; class Insecta; order Coleoptera; family Carabidae; genus Nebria; species Nebria salina. Next base: position 866,242 of record OX063286.1, read on the forward strand.
ATAGCATTCGAATAATCCCTTAGCATACCTATCATTTTTCAACTTATTATTATTGCAAAATTTAAACAATTTTACGAATTCCTTAAGTGTATGTCCTTTTATTTTAAATAATAGAAATAATAAACAGTATTGGCCGCATACAGTGGAATACAAGTCTTGCAATAAAATTGGATTATACGTCCAGATTAGTGTGTTTCTCCTTATGAAATTCAAATGATGCACATTTCGAGGCGGTCTTCCATAACTGTCAAAATACACGCCTCGTCCTCCGCGATCGATAAAAATAGCGACCCAGTGCGATCCAGGTAGGGTGTCTGGATCGGTATTAACGATGATTGCACATGGGTAGTTCACTTTATGAGGCAGTCTATTGGCAGCATAGATTCCATAGTGTGCGGTATGACGGAAGTGATTCCTGAGAATTTTCTCGACATAACCCGCATTCATCTCTGCAATTGATATTGTACCAGTTTCTGAGATGCAATACGTTTTCTACAGCACATATCATGTGTCTATGACACGGACAATCCCTGGGTGGGAGAACTAGAAGACGAGTTGTGGATGCAGGACGCAGCCCAGTATAAATATACCACCGGCTGGCAAAAAAAGAGAGCCCGTACCTGAATATGCAGGTAGTACCTGGTTGACGTATAAATCTCTCCGAAGGAGGTAGCGTTGCTGCTAGACGGAGGAAAGTGCGTGCACCTCCTCCTGTAGGAACCCTACCCTGAGAGAATTATGAACCAAAAGGGAGCACAAAATATCAGGTACGCCATACAGAACCTACACGGGTTGGCCTGGAAGGATGGCATCGCTAATCAAAGGCGTGGCACGTCTTGAAATTGGCAGGAGTAAATACAGTATTGTCACGCCCGTGCCAGACAATAGGTCATCGATGTCACGCCCGTGCCACAAAATAGGTCACCCACGTGTAGAAAACGCCACTCAGGTCATCAGCGCGTAGCAAGCATCACACTTAGGCCTAAGCAACAGGAACGATGATCCAATAATACCTGTCTACGACACGAGCATACTTATTTCGTAAACCCTAGTCCAAGCCAAGGTTACCTCCACATACCACAAAAACCAATACTCGGGATAACCAAATGCTATATGAAGTACGAGGAAGAGACACTTGGGACAGTCTCTCAGTCGAAGCCTTACAGATACTATTCAAACTGTGTATTATTAGAATCAGTGCATCATGAGCTCAATAAGCTTAAGCCTGTAAGTACTTATTTCCAATAAACACCAAATTAAACGTATAACACGTATCTGTTTAATGATATAAGTGCTCTCGTGCTTGACTCCTGATGTGATCCAAACCGTACAGGAGTTACAGTCACAGCCAACCCGCAGCCGTGACAATATAGCCCCACATAATCATGTTAAAATACTATTTACAACAAATAAAGATGTTGAAATATTTGAAGAGAAAATAAGAAATTTTCCCTATAAAATCAGTATATTTAAATTGGGAATAAATTTGAAATTAATAAAAAAGGATACAAGCTAGCGATTACGAACGCAGGAGAATATTATGGTATTATCAGATTGTATGATCCATAAATATAGAAGACTTTTGGGAATCCATATCCCAATTATAAGAGAAGATATTGAAAACATTGAACTTAAAATTCCAATACCAACCTCCTCTCGCATGGGAAAGGAAGACATGGAATTTTGGCACAGATAGCATCGATCTAGCTATGGTATCACTTAAGGGTGAACAAAACATGGAAATATTCTCACCTAGATGTGACCCACCCCGTGATCGGTTATGTGCGTTGTCAAAAACGTACGATATTGACGCCATTCCGTCAGCATACACAAAATTCCTTCTCATGGGCGGAATAGTAAATGAAGTAGCTCAATTTTGCCCAATCTCTTGTCAAACGATTGTTCAGAAAGCTACGCTTATAACTCCACTAAGTCAATTGACAGAACGTAAATTACATTTAGTTTTTACAAATTCTGAACGATTTTATGAATTTTTATCTTAAACAGAGTCATATTGTTGGTAATGTAAAAGACAATTATATTTATGGCGTCACTGATATAATTGCAGTATGTGTCATTAATCAGTATTAATTTTATCTGAGACAAAACAATTATGGATTTATTATTTGTGATAAACCATACTTATGCTACATTTTTCAAGTGGTGACGACAGTCACTTGCTTGTGAAAGACCTTGGGGCGACGAACAGGATATATACCTTATTCCCAGCAATGAAGAAATATATATTTCCTTTTCTAAAATAGTAAAAGGCATTTCTCTTCGTTTCCTCGATTCGTTTAGGTTATATAAATATATATATATATATATATAAATATATATATATATATATATATATATATATATATATATATATATATATAAACTTGTATAATGATTTAAACAACCCTTCTTACCCTCGTGTGTTTGACTCCTGGTATGATCCAAACCGTACAGAAGTTAGTCTTGGACGGTACTAATGATAATAAAGAAGAATCAAGTAAAGTAACGTCACAGCGAGCCTCCAGCCGTGGCAATATGAACAGTTCTTTAAGTTGACCTATTAAAAGGAGTAACGATGATGAACTTGTAGACCAAGCCGATGATGACTTAGATTATAATGATTACATATTGGAAGAATCAACAACTTTATATTGTCAATAGTAAACTTCCCACTGCCACATCAAAAGTGAAGTGAGTACTAGTGAGTGATTTATTTATGGCAGAATCATTGGCTATAATTGGTACTGACTTCAGCGTTCTTATTGGTATAAACTTAAACGAAAATTAGAACATGGAATTTTCTACTGATCGGATTCAAATTTTAAATAAGTGTTCTTGGGAAAAATAAAGTTGTGCTTATTAATATTTTATGAATTGCGGCAGTATACATGTCAACTATAACCGGAATCCTTAACAAACGATATAACTATAAGCATCGCCGTTCTGGACAAACGTAAGGAACTGGCTACTGTTTCCCTAACAAATGAACTAATCTCTTGAATAGATATTTTTCATGTAAGCAAGCATTAAAAGAGACATCACAAAAAGAAATCATGAAGCCTTTAATAAGTTACAAATAACAATCACAAGATATTTTATCAAGTCAAAAATTCCTTCAGCTTCTGATATAACACTACCTAGACTACCAATGGTATGCCCATTCAACACTCTTGTTGATAAACAAGATTCGTTTTCAGTAACAAGCAATAAAATCTAAATTCCCAGCTCACAGTTCTGTTTTCCTAACTACATTTCTTCTTTGCTTGATTGTAATTGTTTAAAAGAATCAGTAGTGTGTGTATTCTTCATACACAATGTTTATCAATGTTATCCTTCATACAAAACTCAGAAGCCTAGCTCAGGTAAGGATAATGTTAGTTCACAATTAAATAAACACCCCTCGAATTTCTTCAGAGATGCAACAAAATATTCGGTCTTGGCTAGTAGCAATACACTAGTCGCTTCATCAACAGCAATGAATTGTATTGAAAAGGTGAGAAATGGCGTCAAAGATATTAACCTTATTTTACAGATGGACAAGGGTTTTCTTTGATGTTGTAGAACTTTTATTAGACAATATACGTTGAATATAATTAAAATTTCATACAGTGACACTATTTGGGAATATGAAATAGTATAATATCCATCTCCATCTTTATTATCCTTTAATTAAATACTGTTCTTTATACTTTAAATATAACTTAAATAAAAAAATTGGCGAGAAATACTAAATACATGAATGATGTGAATACTGTTAATCAAACATTTACATATATACTATGCAAAAGATCTGCTATAATTAAATTAATTCAGTGTGAAAACTGTGATATTGTTCCCCATAAAAGTTGTTGAAAGAAGAAAGGCTTAATTATTAAAGAACCGCAACATGATGTTGCAACGACGATGACTTCTTTGATACCCAGTGCTCAATTCGAACTCTTCAATAAGTGGAACAAGAGAATTCCGGAATGAAATTGAATTATTAAAACAGATTATTAAAGAAAAAGTCTCAAGAGTTAGTAACATATATGTTATGATTGTAGATATATCAACAGTAATAGCATTGTTGCAAATGCAATTATAAAGTATACCAATTGAGTCACCTATTTTTAATAATGACATCACAGATTGCAGTAAACATGTAATTTCAAAATATTTCTCAAGTCTAGATTTGTATAGTGGTTACTGGCAGATACAACAATAGATCCGAAATCAATCCGCAAATGTTATCCTTTGAATCGCGAGACGCAAAACAAGAGCGCTAGATTTCACTGACACCGCATTCAACTAGTGTTGTGGACTCATGACAGAAACAAATGTAAAACCATTAGTGATGAACGAGAGGGCACTCGAAAATACGGTAAATAGTTTTCAAGCAGGAATGCATTAAGAATTCAAACACTTACTGAATATAAGCAGTAAAATTATAAAATACGACGCAGATGTGCAAGGTGCATTCACGTATTTTGTCGACAGGGTCCAGGACGTAATTAGGATCTGGAGCCAGTTAACCGTTATAAAAGATGGCGCAGTTGTAAGGGACGACTATGACGCCATCGCATTATTCCCGAGACACTTTATGCGTACGAATATAGAGACGTAAACCAAATTACGCTTATAAAAATTAATACACATATATTTGCTAATTTAAAAAGTTTGAGAGAAGAAATGTCACTACGGCTCAATGTAATTCTGGATATTTATATGGTTACCACAAAGTAGAAGAATTGTTGCATTCTCATAAATTACTAAGATATTGTACTTTTAATCATTCGAAATATTTCTTGAGAAATATTCTACAACATGTCTCTAAAATAAGCAATAATATATTTTCTTGGTTATATAATTGACCTATACATGTTGAAATGTTATAGTTTCAAAATTTTTACAAATTATTTGTGAGTGCAATCACAAGCAGAAACGCTCAATGTAATTCTGGATATTTATATGGTTCTGGCGACCACCATGTTTATGGAGGATGCCACGTGGACAGCTACCATATTGAACATTGAAACATCGATCAGGTATACTGGCTTTGTCATGAAGGCCATGATTTCAAAGAATAAAGAATATTTTTCCTGACGCCAAAGAGATGACAAACGCAGTGACAAGATTAATTATTTGGTTCATCGCTAGAGGTGCCAATTTTCAAAAAGCCATGTTGAAGACTTCCGAAACAGTATACAAGCATGAATATGCCACTCTGTTTGCAAAAGTCGGTCTCTCACTTAAGGGATCCAAATATAATGATATCACTCTATCAAGAGTTTCCGCATCATTCCCGAGATTGTCATTAAGAGTGGCTACTATGTTCAAGGTGCTACCTTGCCCTATTACATCGATGGAAATAGGAATTTCCAAGTGTGAAGTTCTATTCTCAAATAGTGTACCTGGACTAGTCAAAAATACTGATGATGTTATAGAATCATTTAGCTTTGGAGCTATCTTATTTATACACAACATCTATCAAACATTAATGACCTTGAAGAGTGCAAAAAAATCAGATAAGAAAAGCTTCCTCGAAACATTTGAGGATTCAACACACTACTAAACAATAAGTATGAAAGGGACTAATCATACTCAAGAGGGTGAAACAGATTTAATTGAGGTTTGTGCAAAACTGGGACTTATGGATAAGTCTATCAAAGCTACTGCATTGTTTTAACTAAACATTTTAAAGGAATAGCCAGAAGCCTTGCATACGAACCGACAACTATTCATCTCTTCATTGGAAAATAGCCAAACCTAACCAAAGCAGAATTCACAGCTATGACAGCAAAATCCAGAACAGAATACATATTATCTTAAGATAATATGATATTCTTATAACTTACATTCAAAATTCCCAAAATTCATTTTATTATTTTAGATTCAACAATTTTAATTTTAGATATTTATAATTTGAGTATTCATTTTAAATTTTAAATTTAAAAAAAAAAAAAGAATTGTTGCATTCTCATAAATTACTAAGATATTGTACTTTTAATCATTCGAAATATTGCTTGAGAAATATTCTACAACATGTTTCTAAAATAAGCAATAATATATTTTATTGGTTATATAATTGTCCTATGCATGTTGAAATGTTTTTGTTTCAAAAATTTTACAAATTATTTGTGAGTGCAATCACAAGCAGAAACGCGAATCCATCTTCTTTTTGCTACAAAGCAGCGGAGATTTGTATTTGACAATAATAGGTCAATGATATAGAAAGATACAACCGTCGTAAATATTGAATTCTGTTGTAATTCTGTTATTTGGTTTAAGAACGGTAATATTGTCTTGTAAGATGTATAATGTTTCTTAAATATGTTAAATCATTCGAAGTTCTATATTTTTTATTTGATTTTTTGTGTTGGTCCAGTTAAAAATTAACTTTGTATAATAAATGAGTAGTAAAATAAAGAAACATATTTGGAATTCGTTTAGAATAATCGAAAACTTTTGTGTGGACGTAGTCAGGCACATTTTAGAATTCATTAATGGTATCGATCTTCTACGACATAACTACAAAATAAATAGGAATAAATCACACTACTCATTACAATATGGACTTAACGTTACGCAATGGAGATAACAATAACAAATGGGATTCTAGGAACGATATACTTGTTCACTGTTGATTTCTTGTCTATAGAGTAATACATTCTATACTAGCATATTCACAAGTCGATGACAACACCTTATTCGGCTTTGTCAACTGATATAGTTATTTAATTGACACAATTCATTTTAAAATATATTATATATGAAATAATAGTTTGTATATTAGTGTTTTTGGTTCACTTTCGTATCTTCCTAAGTCGCTTGGGAGGAGATTGCAAATTTAAACAGAAATATCATAAACAGAGACTACAGGATACTTTTAAATTAGGTTTTTTATTTTAATGAACTTTCGTAACAGTGGATTGCGACAAATAGAATTATAATTACAAAAAATAAAGGAATCTTATATTCCTTTGATTGAATTTGTAAGAATGTGTAAAATAAGAGGAATAATAAATTACGAGATATGCACATTATATTTGAAACTTGCAAATTACCGTAGGATGTTCAACGTGGGTGAGCCGACTATATTTCACTCTAATAGATAGATTACACACAAACAAGAAAACCTTATCATCGGTGTGTCGCTCGATATATTCTAGAAGTTCTTGTCGACAAAATTATTTACAGTATATTAGAAATATGATCCAATTTAAAGTATTTAATTTATCATATAAATTAATTTGAAAATCTATGAAAATACGACAACCTTGTATATAAATATATATTTAATACCCTTTGAATTTACTTAATATTCAAGGCATACAATTTTTATTTATGTATAAGTAATATCAAAATAAAAATGATAGCTCTCATAGCATATCAAAGACTAGCGCGTTAATTTCTGAGTTTCGTACCTTGACATTTTTCTATGTAGTCTCTTTTCTTCAAAGATGTTCATGAAGCCTGCAATTCCTCATCATGTTATCCATTGTTCCACAATATAAAATTGACTATTGATGTAAGTTTGAATGTCGCAGTGTCCAGCTCAGAATGCACGTACGCCATTTTCAACTAAAAAATAATGGAATTATTAAAAATCGCATAACAATTAATTTAATGAAAACTACTATTACATGACAAATATATATCTTCAGAATAAATTATTGAAAAAATATTCCTGTCTAGAGTATTTTCTGACGATTGAAAATCAACTTTACCACTCAAATTTAAAGCACGGTCTCCTAAACTCGTGTACAGTAATTCTACTTAAGATTAGGTACGGGAAACAATTTCATTTTACATGGATTTTGAAGAATAGGCAGTTTTGTTTTAAATTGACAAAACTGATTCGGTAATAGTTCCAGATAAATTGTTCTCACAATGGTAATTATTTAAAACGGTTTCACGCAGTATTCGTTTATTAGCGAACATGTTATAGTACACGCGTTACAATTGAGTACAGAGAACTGAATTTAAACATTATTTAGTTGATATTCAAACAATATATTATGCAATCGCAATCATGTGTCGATTGCCAGCTACCCTGTGATATATTCTAAGAATATATTTGAACTTGATCTTGTAACAAATAGTTTCATTTATAATGGTTATCGGTTACAGATACTCATATTGTGATACTAAGTATACATTGACTTACAATTACTTCAAATTGTGCAAGATGCAACTGTTCACTAGCAGCAATACTTAGAATCGACCGAATAGTCGTCATCTTTGCAACCGGACTAAATGTTTGATTGTAGTCAACACCTTCACGTTGATTGAAGCCTTTGGCAACAAGTCTAGCCTTGTACTTGTTTATACTGCCATCTGCATTGGTCTTCAATCGAAAACACCATTTACATGATATTGCCTTAGCTCCCTTCGGTAAAACTTCGAGTTCCCAAGTCTGATTTTCCATCAATGAACTTATCTCTTTGTCCATTGCCTCTTTCCATTCAACACCATCTTCATGTCTTAGTGCATCTTCATAAGTTTGAGGAGCATTAGTTGTAATGATGAGTTTCTCTGAATTCATTACGTACTCATCAAAATATTTTGGTTTTTTTAAAGTTAAACGATTCCTCAGTTTAACTTTGTCAGTTTCATAGTCTTCTGAACTATCTTCTATGAGTGAATCTTCATCAATGTTTGACTTCTTTTCCTTGACATTCTTTTCCTCAATCATTTCTTGATATGCCTTTTTTCTTTCAACATCATGAAATGGTAGTTTGATATGTTCAATGCAGCAGCCTGGCTTTTCTTCAAATTTAACATCTCTTGAAAGAATAACTTTGTGGCATTCTTTTATCCAAATCCTGAACCTTTCATCACCATTATAACCAATAAGATGCCCTTTAATAGCCTTTTTATCCATCTTCATCCGTTTCTGTTTTGGGATGTGGGCATAACATGTTGAGCCAATAATCCTAAAATGTTTAGTTCGAGGCTTTTTCCCTGTCCACAGTTCATAAGGGGTAACACCTTCTACAGATGACTTTCCTGTTCTATTTAAAATGTAGATAGCCGTTTTAACTAACTCAGCCCATATTCCTTCTGGATAGGTTACATCTGGATTCGAATACTTCAATGTTCTAGCCATTTCGACAACTGTCCTATTATCCCGCTCGCAGATGCCATTTTGCTCAGGAGTGTAGGGGGCTGTCAGTCGCTGTGTGATTCCATTTAAGCGTAGAATTAATCTAACTTCTTCATTGTCGAACTCCTTACCATTGTCACTCAGAATCTCCTTTACTGAATGACCCAATACTTTAGCATGCGTGAGGAAGTCCTTGAGAACTTCGCTGACCTCTGACTTTTCTGCAGCTAAATAACCGTAGCGAAACTTTGTGTAACTGTCTTTGAACAGAATAAGATAACGTTTCTTTTGGAATGACTCTTGAAAAGGTCCACATACATCCATTGATATCAACTCAGCAGGCTTAGTTGACTTTTGTCTAGTTCCAAATGGTAAACGATGTGCTTTCCCAAACGTACATGGTTCACAAATTTCTGCTTTGTGTTTGACTTCAATATTAAATTTATTTTTAAGCATTAATTTTACATGACGTTTATCTTGGTGACCCCATCTTTCGTGATAAAGTTGAAGCAGATCAAATTTATCCTCAACAGCAACATTCAGACTAGCACCCTGCTCCGGTACTATAGGTCTAATAGCTGCTTTGAACAGAGTACCATTTACTTCACGAGTTACCACCAATTTTCAACGAACAATATGTTGAACTTGACTCAAACTTGCTATTTTGATTACAATCTTGAGCAGCTATACAGAAAACAGATTTTTAGAAATTTTTGGTACATACCATACATTATTCAAGGTAATTTCCAAAAATTTGTTTCCAATTGATGACAAGATTTGAATTGATCCTTTTCCTATTGCATCTAAAGACTCTTGACCAGCAGCCTTGATGCTATGAGGTACGTCAAATGCTTGAAAACTAACAAAATAGTCTGAACTATTTGTCACGTGCTTTGTTGCACCGTTGTCGATCCACCAATTGTTTGTATCAACTTCCATTGTATAGGCCTCGCTGCATATAGATAGTAACATCACATTTGTAACGGCAGTTTTGTTCTTGTCTTTTTCTGTTGTGCTTTTGGCCGGTCTACCATCAGCAATCCACTTTTTACAATATTTAATCCAATGACCCGCCTCCTTGCAATAATTGCATGTGCCTTTAAGTTTGAACATCTTTTTAGTTCCTTTTCCTAGGTTTTCTGAACCTGATTTTGCCAACAACACCTCTTGTTCGACTTCATCAATATTTTTTGTGAAATTTCTTTCAAACATACACAATAGTTCTTTTAACTCGTCGAACGTTTTCTTATTGTCTTTGGTTAACAACATCCAACTTGATTTGAATGAATTAAAACTTGCAGGCAAAATATGTAAAACTTTACATACTAACATCAAACTAGGTAAGATATTTTCATCTTTTGCCTTAAGCCCGTTATTCATCTCATTCCATAAGCCTGTGAGCTTTGCGATATGCGTTGAAACATCCTCTCATTGTGTCCAACTAAAGGCAAAGAAATCTGTACATATTTTAAACAACTGATCTTTAGATGACGCCTCAAAGTTCTGCTTCAATGCCTCCCATGCTTCATGTGCCGTATCCTTGTCCATAATCTTCTGATAAACAGTATCTGTAACTGCACTTGTAATCATAGATTTGGCATAACTGTTAGCTTTTCGATACAAGTCTGACTTCACTTTGTGATTTTTCACTCTTGTTTCATCAGCATCTATGGCCAATTCCTCCGGTTTAGTCAACTTGCCTTCAATTGCATCTAATGCTCCTTCATGGTAGTCAAGCATCTTACGTTTCCATACAGGCCAGTCGGATTCACAGCTTAACAACTTAATATATTTTACTGAATCCATTTTTATATTCAGTCACAATAAGACACTCTTTCTGGCAAAATATATAAAGGCTTTCAAAAAATATCAGAATTCTTTAAATTAGTAGTTCTGATAAATTTGTAGTTTATTTATTAACAAAGCAAATCCTGTTTATAAAGCAAAAATGACAGTTTTAAAAAGTATTAACGATTATATATTAGATTGTCTTCTATTTATTTATATTATATATATGTTATTTGTTGTAAAAAACAACGAAAGGAAAAGCACTATTGATTTTCTTTAGACACATAAATATTCTTCAACAATAATATATAATATCTTAAATTCAAAATCCCTCAATTTACGCATGAGTTACGTAAAGTAAATAGAAATCACGATAAGATTTTAATAAAACATAATCTAGAGTGAGATATGTTTTAGTGTTGTTTTTATAAGCAGTAATGGAAGTTAATATAGTATATGGTTTTTATTTTCGTGGAAATATACGGCGAAAATATTCGGAAAGTAAGTATCCAAATATTTGAGACATTTTTGAACGAATTAGATATTTTTATTTTTAGGGGGTTTTCCACGGTTAAAGCCGTAAAATGAGATCTTTTTTTAAAATCATTACTAGATGAAGAGGAATAAAGATAGAGACACGATTTTCGGTATACATATTTATTTTATGTGAAATTTATGTATTGTTATAAAATTTTTAAAAAAATACATATTTGCGGTCAGGAGGACTGATTGATAAAGCGCGCTCGGCAGAAATTCTTCATCTGCACGGCACAGTGCAGAGATCACAACTTCAATCTTCAAAATAAAAACAAAAATTTTTCTATTAGTGGGCAATATTATTGACGGTAATATGTTGAGTTTTGAACAAAATATTGATTTTTACTACGTTTTTTGGAGTGTTCAAAAAGTGATCACGGCTTCTGTTTATTTAATATAATATATATTTAAAAGTAACTAGATATACCTACTTTGTGTAAAACTCTTCATTTTACCGTCAATGATATTGCCCACCAACAGAAAAATGTTTGTTTTTATTTTGTAGATCAAATTTGTAATCCCTGTACTGTGCCGCACAGATGAAGAAATTCTGCCATACGCGCTTTAACAACCGGCCGTCCCGACGCCAATTTTTTATTTTTATAACATAATACTTAAACATATAATAAATATGTGTACCAAAAATCGTGTTTCTATCTTTATTCCTCTTCATCTAGTATCAATTTTCAAAAAAGATCTATTTTACGGTTTAAACATTAGGAAAACCCCTTAAAGTAATCAGATTTAAAAATGACGAAATTTTCTTTTACTTATATAAATATGAATATATCTTCTTGTATAATTTTGGTGATCGTTAATAAAGTAAAGCAAATGTTCAAACATTCATTAAATCTGTTAGTGATGCTAAATGTGATATTTAAGATTGTTATGTCATTCTAGAAACTAATGTACACCAGTAATAAAGCGGTACTATGCAGCTACCGCTGTTAGAAAACAGTTTTGTTAATTAGTATTTAAATAAGACAGTTATTTGTAGTAATATATCTGTTATTATTGGTGGTCGATTTCGAGCATGCACATTGTGCGAACATATTTAAATCACTTTATTTTAGCAGATACATTTTTCCAACTAAACCTCTATAATCTAAATGTCTACTAAAATATTATTGAATTGAAATTTAAATGAACAATGACGTCACAATAGTGAAACGGGCCTGTAAAATCTTTTAATACTTCTATAATCCCTAGTTCGCGTTATTGTTACCAACTAACTTATTTGTATAGACTTATTTTTGTTCTTAATTTGGCATTATATTTGTAATTGAAATTTATTGGAATAACACAAAATATTGGCAAAAAAAATGTTTTAACTAACTGCCAATTTCTTTACTGATAATTTTTTCGATCTCACTACCTAAAGAAGCAGTGAGAACCTTTGGATAGGTGAATGAAATCAATGACTTCATATCATGTGTGCAAAACGAATATAATAGATAGCAGGTGTGTTTTAGAGTGAAATCTGACTGAGCTACAGGAGTTGGAAAACTTATCTTGTATTATGTTCCAAATTGAGTCGGCTTGAAAAACTTCTCGTAATTCTTACCGTAATACAATACACGAAAGAGAAAGTCATATTTTAAAACGTACCAAATTTTATCGGACTAGTTTCATATAGAATTCAATATTGAAGCTGCGCAGACCGCTTGCGCCGTGATTTATTATTAAAACAAATATTCAAACAATCCTCCAATGCACGAAACAATAGTAGATCTCGGACACTATAGAAGCTAGGAGGTCGAATAAATAGGTAATGTTGTGCAGCTTTTAATGCTTATTTGTATTAAGTTGAGAAACATTTAAATTTCAAACATTTTGAATGTTATTAATAAAAAAAACTGAAAATCGTGATTTTTAAACTACTCAAATAAGTGCGTTGTTATAGAAGATATAAAAAAATTTTTCCTATAAAAGTTGCATTAGGTTACATGTTGTCAAAGTTAACTATTCCCAGATTCGTGTAATTAGCGTTAGGTTGGTACTTGTCGCGCGGCTGCGTCCACGCCTGCGAACTAGTTCACGTTAGTGAATTGTTATAAGTCGAGTGAAAAATATTTGTTTTGAAATGTCATTAAATATATAACGAAAATGTGTGTGTAAAATATTATTGAAACCTCATCTGTTCGAGTTCATTGCCGCCCCACCTAAAATAGTCACGACACATGTTGATTTTTAAATTATTATCTGAATAAATTTTTAAATGGATATTATCTTAGATTTTCACATGGTTGAAAAGCATTTTTTTACGATGCATTGCAGTATATGTTTGAATTAAAGTTATTAAAGATATTGATTAATTTTAGTTAAAATCAAATCTAGGATATATATATATATATATATATATATATATATATATATATATATATATATATATATATATATATATATAAATTTAATGTAGTAATTTATAATATATTAAAGTGGAAATTCATACAAGGAATTCGATACATACGCGAACGTTCAAGAATCGAGAATTCAAAGACGGGTCGCTTATATATTCGATACTATTACAACAATATACGTAATATCCATGATAAACCTTTTTTAATTTCTTATACGCAGTATAGGTAAGTATTGTAATCATGAAATATTTCGATCTTGAGATTTTAACGGAAATATACGTTTTGACCTTCCCTGAATCCATTCCAACTATTTTTGGAATGACGTCCGTCTGTGTGTGAGTGTGTGTATGTGGGCGCTCTACAGCCCAAACGACTAAAGGGAAAATTATGAAATTTTAAACCTAAGATTTGTATGTGCCTGGCAAAAAAAACCTCCTATTTTTGAAAACAATATTCCGACCGGAAGTGCATGTATATATAGTAATATTTTGCAGTTTCTGCAATTACTCAAAAATTGTTGCAGTTACAGAAATATTATTAAATTAAAAATTATAGATATTAGCATTTTGAACAACTTTTATTTGAAACTTTTTTTCCCCGAACGGTACCGGAAACAAGAAAATGGCTATTGAAATTTTTTCATATTATATTTATTTTTACATAAATCGTATCATCTGCGTCAATTATTTATCAAAAAAAAAACCGACTTAAATAATTTGAAGTTTGACATTTTATATTTATTCTAAGAAATATATTTAGTTTTAAAATGCTCCAAAGATTAGAACAAGTTATAAATTAGAAATATAATGAAAATAGGATGTGTTTTAACCCAAAAGCGTATAAGAAAGTTCGGTGCATGACACTGCTGATGTTTTCCATCTTACTTACACAGAGCTCATCGCTCCCAATTATTCTAATACTTCAAAAATAATAATTTATCTATTGTTATACAATGTTTAGTCATAAACTATGAAATTAAATAGTACAGATACTAAAACATAATCGATTCATTTGATATGTTTAAATACTATGCCATATAAAATACTGTAATAAAAAACTCACTGTGCGTTGTGGTTTGGACACTCGACTATATTATCGACATCGGAAGATGTATATATGCTCCTCTGCATCCAGTTGTTTTCTTTCTATTACAACTCTTAATTTTTGAACTTTTCCATGTGTCTCGTCTTCCTTTGGCAAAGTGATAAAACTCCTTGTAGCGCTGTTTATATATTTGCATCTCAAAACGCACCATTATCAAAACTTCTTTTACTGCAATATATAAATTGTCCAAAATTCTGCAACAAAAAATTTATATTATCAAATAATCGCTCAAATATGTTATAAATCACGCAAAATTAATAACAATTCAATCACTTAAATGTTACGGGATGTGCCGGACGGCGGTTTGGTGCACAAAATCAAACACCGGGTGATTTTACGTTGATGCGATTCCGTTGAATACTTTATTGAATAATAAATACACTTTTACTCGAAATTGATATAATTCTTTATTGCAGTTTTTACAAATATATTTATTAAGAGCTTGTGAAATGAATGTTGGAAGAGTCGTGTTTTCAAGTTGAGAGTTGGAGAGCGAGTGTCTTTCAAAAAGGTTCTTATTTTGTAGCAATTACATATTGGTGGGAGGAGGGTAACTACCCGTCCTGTCCTTGTAATAAGCCAGGCTAGAAAAACATGTATTTCTCTTGAATTCACCACGGGGTGGTTCAAGGGTGTTCTTTCTTTAAATATTGACGTTATTTTTAGGAATTTGAAGTGAAAGCTAAACAGGGTAATAAAATAATATTTTACGCGGGAAATGGTTCTGACCTGACTTCTTACTTACAAAAAACAAATAATATAACTTAAAATCTAACATGTTATGGGGATTCCATGACACCTTCCCCCTTAAACGAAAGACCTGAGTATGGAGATTTAATTGGACATATTAAATCGAAGTTCTCGGTCTTTTGAAGTCGTATCCCGAGTTGGTCTGCGTCCTATGATTCTGGTCGGTGGATCGGATATGATTGACTCGTGTTCAGGTTCTATATCGCTATCGCGATAGTCCGCGACTTCTGTAATGGTCTGCATTTCCATTGTCGGTGAGAGATGAGTGGTGCGTTGTCTTCTAGTGTTACATTGGTTAAATATTCTGACACATGTGCCAGAATTCGATGTTGACCATCTCCGTAAGAAGAATTTCCCTATTACATAAAAAACATAGATCATAAATACTCCAAACAAACCTCCAATAACAGTTTGGAACGTCGACGGATATCTGACGATGTATGGCCTGGATTGCATTTTAATGATCTCCTCATTAAACTTGTCTAATTTATGGGATGCAAACTTGAGGTCATCTAATCGCATATTGGTTAGGTGAATTTGTGACAAATGTATGTCTTCCGAAATGTTTGTTTTCTTCGCGAGACAGCAGTCATCTTCCACAATGTTGACTTTTTGAACTGGAGTTGTATAATTAGAGATGTATTCGGTTCTAGCGATGAGTTGAATAAGTCCGGCATATGCTTTACAACCAGGACTTAGTTGTAGAATTCCAGTTTTGCTCAGTTCTCCATCCTGTAGTTCTATATTTTCACAATCTACAGTTAACTTAACGGCGTTACTGTAAATATATATCCATTTGTTATTTTTTAAATCTTGCCATAGTTCAATGGTTCCATGGACTAGTTTCGTATCGCAAGATGTGGGAATCCTATTGCTTAATGAAGTTAATAACAAACTTTCGCAAATTGGTTTTTGAATTGTTGAATACTGAATGTGGTTTTTACATATGAAATGTTCTTTCGTGATGGGTTTACATTCGTCCAAATTTTGTAGTGGTACATACAACAATCGATTGTTGGATACAGCGATAAAAGGGGTGCTGGGTTGTATGAATTTGTTTTATTTTAAATAGTTTTGAAATTTCTTTTAATATATCAGAACAAAATTCGGTTCCTTGATCAGTTAATATTGAAGTTGGTGTTCCCATAAATGAAATAAATTTGAGAAGGCTTTCCGCGACTGTACTTGCTTCATGATTCTCAAGTGGAAATGCTTGCGAATATTTTGTCAAGTCATCTTGTAAAGTTAATATGAATCTATTGCCATCTACTGTAATTGGCATAGGGCCTACAATATCAAGTGCTAATTTTTGAAATGGTTTACTTGCAGTTGAAGTAATTTCCATTGGGGCTTTGTAAGTAAATCTTTGTGTTTTATTCTTTTGGCAAGACGAGCAACAATTTACATAATCTTTAATTTCTTTAAACATATTAGGCAATGTGTAACTATACTTTATTTTATTATACATTCTATGATGTTCATTGTGTCCGCCCACAAGAGTATTATGATTATCAAATAATATTTGCTTAATTTCTTCAGAAGTTGGTTTTATAATTTCAGATATACAAAGATTGACACTAATTTTAGTTTTGTAGAAAATATATTGTATTAAATTGAATAATTTATCTGTTTTAATATTGCTATAATCATCTTTCGGTTGAATTATATTTATTGAATATTGATTATCCAAGGTTAAACTCTCCCTTAGATTTTGGATAGTGTAATAAAGTTCTTGGTAACTAAATTGATCAAAATGATTTAATTTACTGATACAATGATATATTTTAGAAGTATTTTGATTCGAAATTATTACGGAATTTAATTCATGGCTTTGTTTTTGTAGAATTCCGTGATTATCACTCAATTCTAGGAAATCAATCAAGTGAGGATTAGATTCATCTAAATCTAAAGATATAAAATAAGCGACATTGCTTTTGATATTATCAATGTTAAAAGAAGTGGTTTTTATGTTGGAATTATCATGAAAGTTTTCGTCTGTATTTATGGCTTTGATATAATCATCAAATGTATGTTTAACAGTAACTAAATTTATATTTTTTATTTGAATGCGAGAAAGTGCATCTGCGTTTGCGTTTAATCTTCCTGGTTTATATACGACTTTATAGTCGTATTCTTCCAGTTTCAAACGCCATCTAATTTGTCTCGACCCGGGGTCTTTGACATTGAAGAGCCAAGTTAAAGGTTTATGATCAGTCTTTAGGGTAAAGGAACGCCCATAAAGATAGGGTCTAAAATGTTTGGTTGCCCATACAATAGCAAGTAACTCTCTGTCGGTTGTATGATAGTTCTGTTCTGCAATATTCAAGGTTCTAGAGGCATATCCGACAGGAAGGTCATTGTCTCCTTGTGAAAGAACCACACCGATAGCGTATTTTGAAGCGTCAGTAGTTAGTGTAAAAGGTTTTTCAAAATTGGGGTATTGTAAAATTGGATGTTCAGTGAGTTTTGACTTTAGTAATTGAAAGTTATTTTCTTGTAGTTCGCTCCAATTAAAATTGACATTTTTCTTTAAGAGTTGAGTTAGAGGTTGCGCAATTTGTGAAAAATTCGGAATAAATCTCCGGTAATAACCTGCAAGTCCTAAGAAGGATTTAATATCTTTAGGGCTACAAGGGGTAGGATAATTTTCGATAGCATAATTTTTTTCTGGGTTTGGCTTCACGCCTTTATCTGAAATGACATGTCCGAGATAAACTACTTCCCGTCTAAGAAATTCACATTTATCTGGGTTAAGTTTTAATTGATGTTCCGAGAGTTTTTAAATATTTGTTTTAGTTTTTGCGCATGATCTTCTAAAGAATTTGCATATACAACTATATCGTCGAGATATACAAAACATTTAATACCTTGTAATCCAGTTAACACGTTGTTCATTAACCGTCGGAAAGTTGCTGGTGCATTTTTTAATCCAAAAGGCATCCGGGAAAATTGGTAATGACCAAGAGGTGTCGAAAAGGCGGTTTTGTCAGAGTCTTCGGGTTTAATAGGAATTTGGTGAAAACCTGACGCTAAATCTAAGATTGTAAAATATCGCGCATGTCCTAATTGGTCTAAAATATCATTTATATTCGGTATAGGGTATGCATCACCTATTGTGATATCATTAAGTTTACGATAATCTATCACGATTCGCCATTTTTGTTTTCCAGAAGCATCTGGTTTCTTAGGTACCACCCATAATGGAGAGGACCAGGGACTACATGAGGGTTTTATTATGTTTTGTTGAAGCATTTCGTCGATTTGTTTATTTACTTCTTGTTTATGAACCTCGGGGTACCGATATGTTTTAGTACATAGGGGAATATTGGATTTTGTCGGTATTTCGTGTACAACTGAATTGGTATGTGTTAATTGATCTCCCTGAAGGTGAAATATATTACTGAATTCGTGACATATGGATAAAAGTGATGACTTTTCTTCTTCATTTAAATGATCGGTTCTTATTGTTTTGTTTAAAGTATGAATTCGTTCTTTGCTAGGTTTATATTGTTTAAATTTGTTAATTGCCAATACCTTTACTTTTGCTGGAATAGGTTCTAGTTTTAATTTTATTTTATGAATTTTAATTGGTTTTTCTGTGGTGTTTAAAATGGATATAGGCGCTTTGTTACTGTCGTTAACTGAAGTTATAGCTTTGCAAAGATAAACGCCTTCGATTAAATTAATTTCAGGTGTAATACCTTCTTTTATCTGGGGGTTTACAATTTCGACATTCAGGTAAGTTTCTGAACGTGGCGAAAGAGAGAAAATTGAGGCATATTCTTGATTAAACAAAATTTTAAATGTATTATTCGTTACTTCGAGAGTAGAATTTTTGTAATTAATCGTTGCTTTATTTTGCTTCAAAAAATCGTTTCCTAATATTCCGTCAAATGGTATATTAGAAGTTTCGTGTATTACATGAAAGGTCTGATCATTGCCAGCGATATTAACTAGAAGTGAACCGATTGTTGGGATATTTTGTTGAGTAGAATTAATGCCGTTTAAAGATAAAATTTCCGATGTATCAAGGTTACACAAAGATCTGATAAGGGGAGATTTTAATATTGAAATATTAGCACCCGTATCTAAAAGCAATTTAATTTGATTTTTGTTGAGATTCGTATTTTCAACATTAATTAATAAATACATAAAGTTATCATCTTCTGATTTAGAGTTGAAATGTATGATTTTTCTTTGATTATCGATTGGAAAAGAACTAGATACTGAGGAAGTTAGATGTAGTTGGTATTTGATATTGAGTTAGATTTATAGACTTTGACTTGAGATTTGAATTAACAGTATGCGTCGTATTAGAGTTAGAAGCATTAATTGTACTGGGTAGATGAGAATTTGTTGAAATTTTTATGACATCTGGATTTGGGACTGTTCTTCTGACTCGATGTTCGAAGTCGAAGGTCCGTGAAAGTTTAAATGTCTGATATTGCTTGTATTATTAGATCTAGCTTGATTTTGAGAATATGAGGTCGTTGGATTGTTATGAGAATTTAGATTTCGCATTTTATTATTGTATTCCCGTTTTCTACATTCGTTTATGACGTGTCCGGGCTTTTTACAATAATTGCATGTTTTCGTGGCATCATATGAACTAGTTTGATTTTGATTGTTTGGACTTGGATTGTTACGATATTGATTGTTAGATTTAGGATTATGGTAATTTTGAGTATTTCGATTAGATTGAAACGTATTGATTTGACGCGATTTATTTTTATAGCATTGGGACGAATTATGACCGATTTTATGGCAGATATTGCAAGTTCGCTGATTTGTTCTTAAAAGATTTTGGATTTTTTCCTCTTCCAGAGAAGTTGAAAATGCTTCGTTTAAGTTGTGTATTTCTTAAGAACGTAGGATTTGACTAATTGGACTAGATACTCCAACAATGTAAGTATGTAGTGCTAAGTTATTCATGGCAGCTATTTTACCAGGTAATTCAGTCTCATTTACATTATTCTGACGAACTGAAGTTAATAATCTTTTTAGACAAGACTCGACTTTAAAAATATATTGTGAAATAGATTCTGAATTTGCTTGACGACATTGTTGCAATTCTATGAGTAAATGATTATAATGTTTTCTTTCGCTATACATTAATTTTAAGAAATCTTTTAATTCTTCGTAATCAGAAAATAAATGATTAACGCAAGCTGCTTCCGCTTTATCTTCTAATTGAGATTGAATATAGGCAAAAATTACTGGAATTTGTTCTTCTGTTGCTAAGTCTATAGCTCGATCACAGTTAGTTAAAAATGAACTAAGTTTTTCTCTGTCTCCATTATATGGCTTAATAAATTTAAGTAAAATTGATAAGGGAATTGTTTCGCTCATTTTGCAAATAGAATATGGCTAGTCAAGTTATAAAGGATATTGGAAATATAATTAATTTTTGTTTGATTTAGGAAATTACTGTATCTATCAATCGAATAATTGCGCATGTACTCACAGTAGGAACAGCAGTAAAATCATTACTTCTTGCTTCGTATCTGGACGCTAGAGTTGATCAACCTCTTGACGAATGATTGACGCTGAAGTCTTCCTTCTTCGGGAGCTTTCTCAGATCAAAGAGTTAGGACTCACCTTAGGTTTTAAGCCAAGTTAATTGAGAGTATCCCACTTCTGACACCAGATTTTGTTACGGGATGTGCCGGACGGCGGTTTGGTGCACAAAATCAAACACCGGGTGATTTTACGTTGATGCGATTCCGTTGAATACTTTATTGAATAATAAATACACTTTTACTCGAAATTGATATAATTCTTTATTGCAGTTTTTACAAATATATTTATTAAGAGCTTGTGAAATGAATGTTGGAAGAGTCGTGTTTTCAAGTTGAGAGTTGGAGAGCGAGTGTCTTTCAAAAAGGTTCTTATTTTGTAGCAATTACATATTGGTGGGAGGAGGGTAACTACCCGTCCTGTCCTTGTAATAAGCCAGGCTAGAAAAACATGTATTTCTCTTGAATTCACCACGGGGTGGTTCAAGGGTGTTCTTTCTTTAAATATTGACGTTATTTTTAGGAATTTGAAGTGAAAGCTAAACAGGGTAATAAAATAATATTTTACGCGGGAAATGGTTCTGACCTGACTTCTTACTTACAAAAAACAAATAATAATATAACTTAAAATCTAACATGTTATGGGGATTCCATGACATAAACTACAATTTACAATAAAAATAATATCATCAGCATGGAAAATTAATTAAGTACAAATACAAGTCTTTAAGAACAAAATAGCATGGCTACTATTGTAAAGAATTACCAGTACATACTAACAATCTTATTTCAAAACTACGCATAAAAGAGCTTTTACTATGAATCGGTAATTTCTACATGAACGTATTGTGTGTTTATGCACGCAACGATGCAAAATGAACTAGATATTGCCCATAGAAACAAAATGGAGTAGCATCCATTGCAAACACCTTATATTTACACTTAATTAATAAATAATTTTACCCCATTCCCATCCTCAATTTACTCGCCATATCTAAATGCAACAGTTTTATTTTGTTTACATGTTCTCACGTAATATTTAATAACAAATACAAGAAGATATTTAAGCCAGAGATTTATAAATGTGAATATAATATTTATTTCGAGGTAGCATAGCATACCTATATTCTAATTGCACTCACCTTAGATATTAAACTATGATTTATAAAAACATTGTTTATTATAACAGCAGAGGACACTTTTCTGCACGTGTTCACAGCAGCACTCACAAAGCAACAAGTGTTTAGAAAACAGCAAGCAGCGCCAGAGATCTGCGCGTTACCGAATAAGGGATGCACAAAGTTATGTGCCGTGAAGTTGAAACAATTCGAAACAGGAGGGTTATTCTGAGTGTCTGACTTTTATTTTGTACACATGACATTACGTCATGGAGTTCATAGCCCTACTGAATCTCACTACCCAACAAGGTAGTGAAATAAGAAAAGTTATTGGTGAATATTTTGACGGTAATGCGTATCGTTTGTTTTTTTATTTGTTTTCGTTTAGTTCAAAATATAAAAATAAATCTAGAATAATTATTTAATATAAATGACATAGTACATTTTTAAACCACTTAATATTCGTATTTAAAGTCGTTATCAATTTATTATATTCATCATTTGGTCAAGCGTAAGGAAGAAGTGATGTATAATCAACAACTGAAATATTATTGTCAAGAATAAGGAAATTTCATTAGAAATACCGACTTCGACAGTGCAAACAGCTCATCGTTCCTGGTTACCCAAATGAATAAAAATATAAGAATGGTTGCTTTATAATTATAAATTTTTATTGTGTTGGATCTAAATGGTTCATTTTGAAAATGGAATTATCTTCATAATGTAAATAGTGCGTAGATTACGAAAATAATATCCGTTTCAAAATGAGCCATTCTGAAGTTTTGCAAATTAGGAAAATGTAGTAAGTGACGCATACTCCTTTTTCTGTTCCAATGAATTTTACAACGAATACCCTATCAATTGCTGAGTATTATATAATTTATGTAACCCTGAAGATTTTCGACAATAAAAACATAACTTTCTTGCAAATCAGTTAGCTTTATAGGAAAATTAATAGAAAATTGTAATTTTCATAATATTCTACAGAATTATTATAGTTTACATAATGCAAATGTGTAGACAAATTATAACCTCAGCCGTCTGTCATGTGGAACAACTCCTTTTGAATGAGATTTTTGAAGGATCTGCCTAGCGAATGTGCATGTTTTATATGTTGAATTAAAGCTTAGAGTATGTAAATTAAAAGAGACATTTCCATTTTTTCAATTTAGGGCGCGCTGTTTGCACCTCTGAACATGGTCTTTTTGATGAATTTTCATTATGCCAGTGAATATTCTTGCAGTTCTTGCTTTTATAACGCTAATTATTTATATTTTACATAAAATGAAATACAATTGCAGCTTGAAAATCACGTATTAAGCGAAATAAAAATCTAGGGTATTTTAGTTTTTAGGTTGGCAACACTGAATTTCCGTGGCTTTGTTTTTCGTGGATAACTTTACCGACATTCACTGACGTTGTCAGTGATTCATTTTGTGTAAAATTTAAATAATTAGCGTCATAAAATTAAAAACTGTAAGACAATTCACTGGAATAATGATATTTCATTAAAAATACTATGTTCAGGTGCAAACAGCGCGCTGTTCGACATTTCCCTAATTTGTAAAAATGGGAACAGCTCTTTTTTATATATTTACGAGTTTCGTAATCACAATACTCTAAGCTTTAATTCAAGATATAAAACATGTACATTCGTTTTGCAGATCCTCCAAAAATCTCATTCAAAATGAGGTGTTCCACATGACAGACAGTAGTTGGGAAAGACCAATTCTAGAACACTTGAAGGTCGCGTCTCTGATTGGTCGAACGACGTCACGTGGCCAGGAAGTTCCATTAGTTGTGTTGTTTGTGTTAAAGCATCATATGATAAATTATAGTAATCTTGAAATGCTTTTATCGCTGTTAAATATTTCACATTACTCTCATTTATATGAATTAATTCATTTTCCTCAATTTGTATGTAGCCATATGCATCTAGATAATCCAAGGTATCTTGAAAATTGAATGCATTAGCAAGACTAAAACAAAATAAAAGTAGTACAAACATGACTGACTAGCAAGCTACACTTCTTTATGTAAACTAAAATAAAAGAATAATTACTTACCAATATATTATAAATAGTCTTTCTTATTTGAAAGATATTTATTAATATCCTGCAGGAAATCATATCAATTAATAATCTCCAATTCATTCTTCAGAACTTCGATTGTAATTTTGCCTTTCGTTGTAATCTTTACAAATTTCCATTCCTTTAGAATAACGTTTAGACATGTCGTTTAAAATGTCTACCACTAGTCCAAACTTATTATCGTATATTATAACGTGTTAAACATCTTGCTGTAATATTTCAAATTGTTTGAATAGCGGCTATTGAATTTGTTTCTTATACCCCAAACACTTTTCTTTATTATTATATTCTAGTTTATTATTTGAAATGTTTTTCTAACCTACAATTCTTATTCTTATAATTACGAATTCATATATACCGTAATTGACAACAAGAAATTATCGTCTCGATATAAAAAGTCTACCTTTTCGTTCGTGTGTTTCTTTTTGGTTTTCATGCCATTTCAATATCGTTTTCTTTTAAACAACTTTCATTTTTCGTTAGACTCCCTACAAAACTGGTGCTGAAGACGCGAGGGCGTTCCTGCAAAGGGACTGGCGCAGGCTAAACATCAAACCTAAAGTTCGGACGTCTAAAGAACAAGAGGAGTAGGTTTTCCGTATCCTTTTGTTCTTTTTATTATTTGTGTTCGTTAACTTATATTTATATATATTAACTTATATTTTTCTAAATTGTATCGGCGCTAAAGCCAAGTTAAGTTTTCTTATTTTGCTCTAATAAATTTGTTAAGTTGACTTTCTTGTTTTTCTTTTATTTAAATTTCAGCCAGTGACGACATATTAATAGGAGGCCTAGAGCCAAACCCGCGGTTAGCTACCCCGGCAACAAAGTTACCTTGTCAGTTTTGGCGCCCAGCGTGGGGCCTATTTTGTCGTCATTTGGCCATTTTTTTTTGTATTTTATTTCATAAACTTTTTTTATTTAAATATATATATATATATATATATATATATATATATATATATATATATATATATATATATATGGATTTCGCAGGGCTTGAACACGATGAATTATCGTATGAATTATCTTTACGTGGTGAGGGTAATACAGATTATTTAACTCTTCGGCAGAAAAATGAAAAACTTGTCGCTCTTTCCGATTCTGCTATCGTTTCTGTTTCTGTTAAGTCTAGAGCCGAACTTTCTCTGTGCCAAGAAAATTTTTTAAAACTTACTACGTCTGTTTCTGCCTTTAGTGAGGCTGAGCTCTATCAAGGATTTTTGCAAATAAATAATAGACATGGTCATATATTAAGAAGACTTAGTAATATCAAGTCTGATAAATATACTGCAGAAATAAATAAGTTGGTCCATGAAATTCATAAATTTGATGTAAAAATTAATATATTTTATAATACTTCTTCATCCTCTACCGTCAATTCTGCTCCAATTATTTCTAGTACTTTTGTTGAAAAAAAATCTGTTACTGTATATAAATGGGGTATTACTTTTAATGGTCGTGAATCCGTCATATAATTTTTAGAACGAATTGAAGAATTGCGTGTTGCCCGATCGGCAACGAAAGAATATCTGTTTAACGCTGCATGCGATTTGTTTAAAGATGCAGCACTTCTCTGGTATAGGACGGCGAAGATTTCCTCGTGGGATGAAGTAGCAGCTCGTCTTATTGAGCAAAATCAACCAGTCGACTATGATCATATGTTGTGGCTAGATATTTTATCTAGGAAGCAGCAACATTTTGAGAAACCAACAGAATATATAGTTGCAATGAAGACCCTTTTTTCTAGATTGTCGGAAGTAGTTAGCGAAAAAAAAACAACTTTACACCATTCGGTTGAACTTGGCTCCCTTTTATTCACAACATGTAGCTGCTCATAATATTTCGATAATTGATCAACTTAACGGTGTATGCTAAAGGTTAGAAGCAGTACATAAGCCAACCTCAAGAAACATACCAATTCAACAAACGACGTCAAATCAACAATTCCGCAGTCGTCAGGTAAATTTCATATCTAAATTATCTTGCTGGAACTGTCATAAAGAGGGACATAGGTACCCTGATTGCCCTCAAGAGAGACAACGTTTCTGTTTCCGATGTGGAAAAGAAAATGTTTCTATTAAAAATTGTATCAATTGTTCTAACGTTCCAAAAAACGCTGTCGAAGAGATGTAACGTATCGGCATGTCTCTCGGCCAGCGTATTCTAACGGTACCTCTTGGAAAGAATGGTTAGTTCAATTATCACATTTTTTTAATACCAGTAGTCTTAAACTACAAAACGTTGCTGGTGACCCTCGTCCATATTTAAAAGTTTCTATTTGTAATTTAGTATTATCAGGTTTACTTGATACGGGATCATCTTGTACTTTAATTAACTTGCGTATGTGGGAACGTATTAAGCTTATTTCTTTTAACTTCGAATATAAACACGTTCAACAAAATATCACTACTGCCGGTGGTCATACATGTACTACTATCGCTTCCGTATATATTCCTTTTAATGTGAATGGTAAAGTTTGTAAAATTGAGACTCTAATTTTTGCATCTCTTTCTTGCAACCTTATTTTAGGAATAATTTTTTTGTCTAAATATTCAATTATACCTAATTTTTCATCTAGGACTTTTACATTTTCAACACCTCTTATGACGTGTGCTCTCCAAGATATTTCTACTCCTTCCAAAATTGAACAATCTCAACTCAATGTGATAGTTGATAAATATTTCTCTTCCGTTAAATTAGCTCTTGAAGCTACTAATGCAATTGAGCATGTTATCGATACTGGAGATGCAGAACTTGTGAAACAAAGATACTACACTGTCTCTCCTAATATTCAAGAGTTTATAAATACCGAACTGGATGATTTGTTGAACAAGGAATAGTGGTACCTTCGAAAAGTCCATGGAGCTCCCCTATTGTTGTCGTAAAGAAAGGAAAATGGTAAATATCGAAAAAAAGATGCATATCCTTTATTATTTCTAGTATTTTGGATCATTTAGAGTAGTGTATAATTGGCGGTTCTAACTCAAAAAAACCTGAACGTACTCCGTTTTTCGCTAGAAATACCGTGAAAATGCCCATAAAAGAGTACTTTTGCCCTATTTTTACGGTTTTTCGCCAGAAAAACCATGAAAATGCCCATAAAAGAGCACTTTTGCCCTAATTTTAGTAAAATGTACAAAAAGTGTAAATTGACAAACCTGAACGTATTAACAATTTTCTTCCCTAATAAATGGAGAATAAAAACGAATTAGCGAGTATGCTAAATAGTAGTAATTCACAATTTAGAAAATTGTCAGAGTTGGAGAATAAAACGTATAAAATCGAATATTTTGAGGTAATTGAAGGAAAGTATGGTGAGCAAATAATAGTTGGTATAGAGAATTTTTAAGTATCATTACCTGAACGGTATAATAGATTTATACCAAGTATTGAAGAGTTGAACAGTAATCCTCCTAGTTTAAAATATAACGGTAAGAAGAAAATAGGTACTAGAGAGATGCATGATATAGAATTTGTTTAAAAATATAAAAAAAATAGAAAATAAATATTGAATTTGTTTAAACAAAATAAATATATAAATTAGGTAAATATAATTAAATATAACAAACAAATGATGATAATAATTTAATTTACTGTTTACTGTTACTACTTCACATTGCATCATAACCGTTCAACTTTTTACTTTCTTATACGCAGTATAAGTAAGTATTGTAATCATGAAAAATTTTGATCTCGAGATTTTAACGGAAATATATCTTTTGACCTTCCCTGAATTGAGTCTGACTATTTTTGAGAAGACGTCTGTGTGTGTGTGTGTGTGTGTGTGTGTATGTGTGTATGTGTGTGAGTCTGTCTGTGTGTATGTGTGCGCTCTACAGCCTAAACGGTAAAAGATACAGTTACGAAACTTCAAACTTAAGATTTTTATGTGCCTGACAAGAAAACCTCCTATTTTGAAAAGAATATTCCAACAGGAAGTGCATGTTTACTCTATTCATTTTTTGCATTTTCTGCTATAACTCAAAAACGGTAGTTTTTACAGCAAAATTTTTAGTATAAAAATAAAAGATATTGATATTTCGTATAACTTTTATTTGAAATTATTTTTCAAAAAAAGTACTGGTTACAAAAAAGGAGTGCTTTTTTCAATATGCTGCTTTAACTCAAAAATGGAAGTACTTACAGCAAAATTAGTAAGAATGAAAATAAAGATATTAAAATTTCGCATATCTTTTATTTGAAAAGTATTTTCAGAAAAGGTACCGGTTACAACAAAAATTAAGTTATTTTCAATATTAGATTCAATACTTCTCACGTCTACGAGCGGAGGTAATGTCTATATAATTGTCCCCCGGCAGTAGTTGATCTACTCGCCACGGCATGTCTGGCGCTGATCCACAGACAAGTATACAGTGACGAATAACGTAATGCAGCGTTTAATATTGTAGTGCTACCTCCGCACTAAAGGTGGCTACCATCAAAAATTCAAACGCTATTACACGACTAACTAACATCATACATGTTCAATAATTTCGAAAAGGAATATGATCTTATATTGAATGGGTCGTGTATTTTTGCTGTTTGTTTTCATTTGTATACAATGGCGGATATATCTAGCGAACGATAATTTTGTTATGTTAAACAAAATTTAAATTTCTTAAAATTTTATTTAAGATATCAGTGCGTGAGTTTTTTTTAATTCTTACTAACTAATTAACATGCGTATAAGAAAGTCCAGTGACAGACACGTCAGCTTTTTTTCTTTTAAATATTTCGCAACGCAAAAGTAATTAATGTTTTTAATAAACTCGCGTTCCTTAATAAATATTTGAGCCTCTAATATTTCACCAGAATTAAATGTTAATTGTAAATTATTATAAAAATCATAGCATTTCTTGAATTCAATCATTTTTTCTTTTATATTTAAGAGTTCAGCGACACACATAAGTAAAGGTGACCCGACAGCGATAACTGATAATAAGGGCATTGCTATCGCTGATAAACTACTGCCTGTAAATAAAACTTCGCCCAAATGCATACCTAGATTAATTTTACTATAATGTTTATAAGATTTGCGGTAAACATATTTACGTTTTTCAAGATAATCTTCCATTTAGAACGGGAAAATGTTTCTTTATAAATGAGGAAAAAAGAAGGATCTGGATTTGTAAATAGTTTAATAAATAAATTACCGCTTGAAGTACATATACCAGGTTATAATTACTGTGGTCCAGGTACCAAGTTAGAAAAGCGATTAGCAAGAGGTGATAAAGGAGTTAACGGATTAGATGAAACTTGCCGAGAACATGACATAGCTTATTCTAAATATACAGATGTATACAACAGAAATAAAGCTGATTATATATTAGAAAATAAAGCATGGAATAGAGTATTAGATAAAAATGCAAGTTTTAAAGAAAAAATAGCTGCTCGATCAGTTACAAGTATAATGAAAGCGAAACGTAAAATGGGAATGGGTCTTAATTTTTATACTAATAAATCAGTTGAAATGGCAGATTTATTGAGTAAAAGTCAATTAAATCAAATTCAAAAAGATAATCAGGAAGGAGTAGGAGCTACTATAAAATTATCTGCATCTCAGATAAAAAAAATAAGTCCTCCATCAACAATACCTATTCCTGTCACAATGTTAATGGCGGCATTACAAAATTCTAATTCAAACAATGTACAGGATATTGTAAATCAATTAGCAAATGTAAAAGGCAGTATTGATTTACCAGCAACGCAATTATTAAATAGTTTAACAGACAAGAAAGGTGGTGTAATACTTTTGCCAGCAGCACCAATAATAAAAGGATCATGTATAAAATTAGGCGGTGCATTGTCTGATATTGCTGTAAAAAATGGCGGCTTTCTTCCATTCGCGATTCCAGCTGTAATGACATTAATTAAAAGTGCATTAGCCGCTCTAGGAACAGGTGCAATGTTGCAAGCAGGTAAAAAGGTAGGCGAGAAGATTTTTGGTAATGGGATGTATATAGGCGATCCTGCATATAATAAACAGAAACGTGGAGGAAAAATAAAAAAAATTGATACCAGAGAGACCATTGTCAAATATAGAAATATTGAAATATGCTAAAGAGTTAAGACTTCCATATTTTAGAGGTGGATTTATGGATGACACTTTGCCTAAACTAATAAACAAGAATGAATCAGGTATAGTTAATTTAGATTCTAATTCGGGACCAGGTACTCACTGGGTAGCTTATATAAAAATTGATAATAAAGTTTACTATTTTGATAGTTATGGAAACGTAAACCCTGAAATAAAATTAGTAAAGTATTTTAATAAGGCTGAAATATATTATAATTATGACAGACAACAGTCATATAGTGAAACAAATTGTGGAAGTAGTAGTAGGATTAAAATTTAAAGGCGTATCAGCCTCTTGGGCTATTCACGCCATAAACTATATTATGAAAGAAACTAACTAAATATATGTTATGTAAAAATAAAATTGTAAACTTAATATCTATTAAATGTAAAATATTAATAAATGTATATATAAATAAATAAAATGTACAGGTTTAAAATTGTAAAAATAAATAATATTGTAAAATATTATTAAGTGCTAAAAAAAAAAAAAAAAACGTGTATAAATAAAATTAATGACAAAGCTAGCACTTTTAAATAAAAGCAAATAGACCTGTATTCCTGAGGAACAGGACGACCCTGTCAATGAGTGTCGAATGGTCACCAAGGGCCACCGACAGGTCAAGTGACAGACCCGCCCTGTTTCGCTGCTCGGTAAACTGGGAGCACTCCAACAAAACGTGCGCCACTTTCAAAGCAGTGTCACACGTTTCGCACATCGGAGCCTCCTCACGGCGCAAAAGATGACGATGTGTCCACCAGGTGTGCCCTATCCGGAGTCTCGCCACAGCGACCTCCTCCTTTCGGGATGCCCTATGGGAAGAATCCCATGACCTCACGTTGTGCTTAACATTTTTAAGCTTGTTAGAAACTATATGACTCCATCTTTCCTGCCACTGATTCATGATCAGATGCTTAAAATGACCTTTGAGGTCATCAGCAAGCACCCGATCATAATCAATGGTGGCCTTGGACAAAGCTCGCTTAGCTGCTGCATCAGCTGCTTCATTCCCGCGAATACCAACATGACTCGGTACCCAAATAAAGCGCACGATAGACCCTTTTGACGATAATGTCATCAAGGTTGCTTGTATCTGCTGCAAGAGAGGATGTTTAGGGTACAAAGAATCAATCGCTTTCAAAGCGCTCATTGAGTCTGACACAATAACAAAAGAATTACGTGCGAGTCTGCAAATATAGAGAAGTGCTTGGTTGAGTGCATACAGCTCTGCCGTGTATACGGACGAGAGTTTGTGAAGTCGAAACTCACACGCACCTCTTGCCGATATAAAAGCACATGCAACCCTGTCGTTGCTCTTCGAACCGTCGGTGTAAATGCGAATCCATTGCCGATAGTTGGCAATGATTCGAGCAAACTCACGTTGGAACAGAATGGGTGGAGTAGCGGATCGATCCAGCTTTGAAAGCGCATAGTTGGTATTCGGACGGGAGAATGTCCAAGGTGGAAAGGGGCTGACAGAAGTGTCTGGGGTTGAAGGAAGTTCAAAATTAACTTCTCTAAAAGTATTGCGAGATCTGATAGAAAAGGAACCCACCGAACGAGCTCCTCTGTCATAAATCTCCGCAAACTGTTGACCAAAGACAGTGTCAAAAACCAGGTGATATGGTTTCGACTTCATGGCTGCCGTGTAGTTCATGGTCAAAAGCCTGCGACGATCATACAGAGAAGGCTCGCCAGCTTCGCACAATACACTTGGTATTGGGCTGGTACGAAAAGCACCAGTAGCAAGACGAATACCAGTATGGTGTATCGTATCAATGGTTTTGATAACGGATGGCTTGGCAGACGCGTAAGCGATACAGCCATAGTCCAGCTTGGAGCGTATCAAAGCCCGATACAGGCGCAGCATAGAAATTCTATCGGCACCCCACGATTTGGAAGAAAGAACTCGCAATAGATTTAGAGAAAGCCGACATTTTGCCTTCAAAGCCACAAGATGGGCACGCCAGTTAAGCTTCTTGTCAAATAGAAGACCAAGAAAACGGGCAGTTTCCACAAATGGAAGATCAGTACCGTTGAGAGAGAGAACAGGATCTAAGTGAAGGTGACGGCGTTGACAGAAGTGAATGCACTCTGTCTTGGCCGCAGAAAATACGAAACCTTGCTCAGTAGCCCAGGTATGAAGACGATTGATTGTTAACTGCAGCTGACGCTCTATGGAAGCCATATTGCGAGAACTGCAGAAAATTGCCAAGTCGTCCACGTACAAGGAACCCAGCACAGGTGAACGAATACACTGTGCAACACCGTTGATGGTCACAGCAAACAACGTGACACTCAGAATAGACCCTTGCGGTACTCCGTTTTCTTGAGTAAAAATGTTGGAGAGGTCATTTCCCACACGAACTTGAAACTTCCTTAAGGAAAGAAAGCTTTCAAGAAATATGGGAAGATTACCTCTTAAGCCCCAGGAGTGTAAAGTGCGCATAATACCAAAACGCCAAGTGGTATCATAGGCCCGGGAAATATCAAAAAACACAGCTACCATATGTTGCTTGTTGAGAAAAGCATCCCGGATGGTTGATTCAAGTCTTATCAGGTGGTCTGCAGTGGAACGGAAACGGCGGAAGCCGCACTGGATGTTATCCAACAGGTTGTTTGATTCCAGGAACCAAACAAGACGCCTGTTGATCATGCGTTCCATGAGCTTGCAGACACAACTGGTAAGCGAGACTGGGCGATAGCTAGATGGCAGTGTTTTGTCTTTTCCAGGCTTTGGGATTGGTACAATAATCGCATCACGCCATGGTGTTGGGCAGATACCGGAAAACCAAATGCGATTATACATTTGTAAAAGAAATGTTTTTCCAGCAGGATTCAAATGGCGAAGCATCTGGTAGTGAATAGAATCAGGTCCAGGAGCGCTGTCGTGAGAATCTGAAATCGCACTTTCAAGTACATCCACGCTGAAAGAAAGATTGTAGATTTCATCGCCCGGCGAAACAAAATTGAGACATTGACGTTCCAAGATTGATTTTCGAGCGAGGAACTCAGCTGGATAGTGATTGGAACTTGATGTATCCGCGAAAGTGGATGCTATAATATTAGCAACATCAGACCGACAGGTAATGACATTGCCATTGATTTTTAGGCCAGAAACAGTGCTAGATTTTGAGCGGCCAGATATTTTTCTGACCTTCTCCCATACTTTAGAAACTGGAGTGGAGGTTGTAATGGAAGAAATGTATTTCTGCCATGACGCTTTCTTATTCTTCCGAACAATTCTTCTAGCTTTTGCCTTGGCTTGGAAGTAATGGATCATATTCTCGGTGGTTGGAAATCGCCTGAAATGGCGAAACATACGTCGTTTTTCTCGGATAGCAATCTTGCACTCATCGTTCCACCAGGGAACGGGTATTCTATTAGAATGAATAGGTGTTAGAGGAATACTCTGTTGTGCAGCAGACTTGATTGCATCCGTGAAATACCGAACATGGTCGTCCACGTCAACGAAAACACTTTCACCAAATACGGCCAACTCCGAGAACAGATTCCAATCTGCTCGATTTAAAGCCCATTTCGGACAACGAGCATCAGAATCTGAGTTCTGCAAAACTTTCAGAACGATCGGAAAGTGGTCACTTTGATGCAAGTCTGAGTGCACATGCCACTCAAACAATGGAGCTATTGCTGCAGAACAGATCGTTAGATCAATCGCAGTGAAAGATCTCCACGCGGCAGAAAAATGTGTCATGCTACCATCATTTAAGATGACATGTGTACTTGTGGTGAATAGGTGTTCCAAACGTCTACCGCGTTGATTAATCGTACCTGATCCCCATTCAGGATTATAGGCGTTGAAATCGCCCATAAGAATGAATGGAGCAGGCAATTGATCAATCAATTCAACGATATCACGCATATCGACATTGTCGTTTGGAGGAAGATAGATAGAACATAAAGTGACCAGAAAAGGAATAGCAACACGGACAGCTACAGCTTGTAATGCAGAATTCAAAGTAATCTCCTCACAATACACATTTTCGCGAACCAGAATCGCTACTCCACCACGAGCTTGGCCATCAGTAGGCACATCAGTACGAAATACTGAGAAGCCTCGTAATGAAACAGCTCTGGTGTCTCGAAAATGTGTTTCTTGTAAGCATATGCAAGAGGGAGTCTGCTCGGCATTAAGAGCTTTAAATTCCTCAAAATGGCTGTAGAAACCATTACAATTCCATTGTAGTATGGGAGGCATTATTTGGGTGTGGAAGATTTATCTCGCTCTGGCCTAGAAAGTTTAAAGCTAGTGACTTCCATAGGAGAAGAGGATCTCGAAGATTGAGATCCCTTACTAGGAGAAAATTTGGAGATGGAAGAACTCGAAACACTAGATGTTTCTCGTACCTCCATGGAATGTTTTTTCGAAATAGATTTCGGCGTAGAACTAGGGCTTGTCTTTATATGAGTAATTTTTTGCTTTGGTTTAACGGTCAATTTTAATTTTGGTTGGTCTATGATTTTTACAGCTGCATTCGATCTGGATTTTAAATTTTGATTAACTTTAGATTTTGGAATGTTAGTTTTAACAGAAGGTAAATTTGGAACACTTGTAGAAATATTAGAGAAAGGAAAGTCATCAGTCTGAACGGCAATGGATATTTTTAAAACGGGAGTTGCAGCGATTGTGGCGAAAGAACGGCTAAAGACAGGACTGGTCTGTGTTTTGAACTTCTTGCGGGCGTCGAAATAGGAAATCTTATCCATAATTTTGATTTCAATTATCTTCTTTTCTTCCTGATTGCGTGGACAATCAGCAAAAAAAGAAGGATGATTGCCAGAACAATTAACGCAATGGGCCGGACCTTTACATTCCTCGCCCAAATGCTCCTGTTCACTGCACCGTGGACACACAGCCTGTGCGTCACAACGGGATGCAGTGTGCCCGAATTTCTGGCATTTAAAACATCGCATTGGTCGAGGAAAGTATGGTCTCACAGAGCAACTGTGAAACCCAACCTTAATCCTGTCTGGAAGCTTATCTATTCCAAAAGTTAAAACTACTGACGTTGTATTTTTAACTTCGCCGTTCCTCTTGGAAGTAAGCCGTCGACAGTCAATAACACCCTGACTTGCAAGTTCCCGCTTGCACTCGTCCATCTCAACAAAAAGCAGGTCGTAACATGATATTACGCCCTGACATGAGTTGAGGGACTTTTGCGCCTCCACTACAATAGGCATGCCAAATAAAACTGTCGCTTTTAATAAAGACTTGGTCTGCAAAGAATTAGCTGTTTCAACCAAAAGAGTACCGTCGCGTAACCGTTTGGTGGATTTAGGTTCTCCACCAGCCAGTTCGTTCAGGCTCCTCGCCAAACCAAAGCAAGAGACTTCAGATATGGTTTTACCCTCTTCCGTCCTTTTAACAATTAAAAATTTGGGCGAAAATTTATTTTCGCCCTTCAAGAAATTTTCTCCCTCGTCCGATAACGGACGAGATCTTTTTGGGGGAGGGGCCCCCGGGGTTTTTGTTTTTGTTGCCATAAACAAATAGAAAGATTCATCTCCTGGTCTCCCCACCCACCACGGAGCCACAATTTGGGACGTCACACCACAAACTGGCGTGATCGCCAGGGCTAACCAGGAGATATAGTCCCCCTCACCTGGCAATAAGCTTCAGAACGCTGCGAGCCACTCTCTCCAACGTCTGAAGACTTACCTCCAGGGCCGTGGGACTCACCTTACCGGTACCGAGAACGTAACGGCAAGCCGATTGGCCAGATAGGGTTAGTATCTGACCGCCCGTTTCGCAAGAATCCGAAGCCAAAGAGGTGTGTTGCGTGTAAGCTCAACCACCAGGATCATCTTCTCCTTCCTTACGGGTCTCCACGCACGGCAAACACGCGGGTGAGCAAAAGAATAAGAATGAAAAGTCCACAGAAGATTGGCTCACTAACCTTCCGGTCAAAGTCCAGATGGAACAGTGTGTTTTTAACGAGGTACCTTCCTCGCCCATTGGTCTCCTCTTACGACCAGCAGAGGTGCTGCGGGTGAATTCTAACCCCCACCCGCAGGGGGCAACAAATTGTGGAAAGTTATGTATAGAATTTATATATAATTTCTTTTATAATAAATGGGTACACTCACATTAGATAATTATAAAAATTTGAATCAATCTATTTTAATTAGTAATTATTTCTCCCCACTAGATTTATCAGATGGTAGATATGAATTGTGTCTGAAAAGTTTAAAAACATCATTTACTACTCCAAATGTATCAGAAAAATTAAAAAATAATACTTTTACTTATATTAAAGAGGGTGTTAGTAAAACAATTAAAATTGATGATGGTACATATAGATATAAAGACTTGAAAGACATACTAGAAGAAATTATCGGTATAGGATTCACATTAAAACCAAATGACAATACTATGAAAAATATGATTAAAAGTATTTATACCATCGACTTTACAACATATAACTCAATAAGACCATTGCTGGGATTTAATAAAAGGGTACTAGAACCAAACATACTGCACATGTCTGATAACATTTTGGATATATTTTCTGTTAAGACTATCAAAGTATGTTCAAATATTACAAAAGGATGGTATATCGGCTCGACAGAAACTAGTACAATATATGAATTTTTTCTAAAAGTAAGACCTGGTTATGATATAATTGAGCAACCTATTAACTTGGCATATTATCCACTAATATTAAATAAAATAGATAAATTGGAATTAAAACTAATAGATCAAGATGATAATTTAATAGACTTTAGAACTGAACCTTTGTTAATAACTTTACATATAAGAAAAACGTAATATTTTTGCTATATAAATGGATACAGCAATATTTACCAATATATAAAATATTTACCTATGACAGTAGGTAGAATAAATACGCCAAATACATTTACATAGTTTAAAGTACCCAATCAGGATGTTATTTATGACACTGCAAACAGTAATCTTGTAATAGCCGGTCAGATTATAGGCAAAGGTACCCCACTGACATCTGCTAATTATAAGACGATTCAATTTGTTCAAAATGGTATAATGCATCTCTATTCACAAATAAAATATTTAATATCCAGTAAGGAAGTAGAAGTAGTTATTGCTCCAGGTTACACAACAACAATTAAAGGTTTAACTACTTTTAATAAACAAGACATGTTTGATGGCTGGGGCACTGAGAATGTTTTAGATGAAAAGGGATATTTTTCCATTACTGTACCACTAAAAAATATTTTCGGTATATTTGAAACATATAATAAAGCTATTTTACGTGTCAGTCAGGAACTACAACTACTTAGAGCAACCGATGATTCAAATTGTTTACAAGCACCTGTGGCATTAAAAGACAATTTGCAAATTAATATTTCAGAAGTATATTGGAGTATGCCACTAGTAATTCCCACATTGGAAAAACAAATAGAAATTAGTAATCTTATAGCTTCAAACAAACAGCAAATAATAAATTATAATTCATGGACTTATGAATGTAATCCTACAATTCCTAAAGATGTGATGAAATATACATGGCGAGTAGCAACCCTAGCAAAACGTCCAAAATATTTTATCATAGCGTTTTCTAAAAATCGTGATACAGATATAACTGTAGATAATTCAAAATTTGATTTTATTGACCTGCATGATATAAAAGCATTATTAAACAACGATGGCTTTCCACAGGAAAACTTAATGTTAGATACTGACCACAATGACTATAGTAGTGTATACACAATGTTTAAAAACTTTCAAAAGGCATATTTCCTTAATAACAAACATATTAATGCACCTATTGTTTCTAAATATGAGTTTAATAAAAACTATCCAATATTTGTCATAGATTGTTTATATCAAAACGAGACCATAAAGGAATCAATTACAGATGTAAAGATAGACTTTCAATTTAATAAAAAGTTTCCAGAAAATACTATTGTACACTGTCTGATAGTTAGTGATGCAAATATAAAATATAGTAGCTTAACAAACACGGTAGTAAAAGACTTTTAATCGCTAATAAATGGAGTTTAAAATTAAAAAAGTAGGAAAAGGTTTAGAGAATATAACTATAGAAGAAGAGCAACAAAATAGATATAAATACTTCCGCAACACTATAAGATGTATAATATGTGGACCATCAAATTGTGGTAAAACAAACATTATATTACAAATGTTAACAGATACGCATAACGGTTTAATATATCAAAATATATATGTTTATTCAAAATCATTACATCACTACAACTAAAATACAAATATCTTGAAGAGTTTGTAAATGAAATGAATAGTCATTTGAAAAATCGTATAGGCTTTTACAAATTTGAAAATGCTGAAGACGTTACACCTGTAGAAAATGTAAAACCTAATTCAGTAGCAATATTTGATGATATTGATACACGAAAAATAAAAATACTTGAAGATTACTTTAGTAGAGGTAGACATTATGGTCTTTGTTGTATATGCACATGTCAAACATTAAGCCGCATACCGAAACAGATGGTCAGAGTTAATGCAAACTATATTATACTTTGTCACTTTACTGATAGTACTAATTTGAAACATGCATATAATGATTTCGCTGGCACGGATATGAGTATAGAAAAGTTTAGAGATCTTTGTAATTTTTGTTGGAAAAAGAAATATGATTTTCTAGCCATAAATATGGAGAATGATATGGCAAATGGTAAATATAGCCGTCGCTTTAATGAGAACATTTTATCTTAACTACATTAATTTTATTTAAATATTTTAATTTAAATATCTACAATTATATTTTATATCTATTATTTAAATATTTTAATTCAAATATCTACAATTATTTTTAATATTTATTTTTTAAATATTAATATATCTACCGTTAATTTTTATTAATAGAATAGTGACCCCATGGTAATGTGTCAAACCCATTTTCTAGTATATATCTTTTATTATCGTCAGGATTCAGAGCAATTTTATTTTGATTGATGGAATAAATGTCATGCTTTACACTTCTAATAGTATTCATTGTTCTGGACATCTTCTCGCTATTAAATAAACAGTTTTTATAATCGTCAATAGTAATATTATTCTTAACTACATTTTTCTTAGTACCTTTTGCCTTCTTTTGAACTGTTTTACCTAATACATCAAACGCATACATTTTTGCCTTTAAGCCAACAAATTCTGTCATTGGAGAGCCCGTATTTACATCTTTCATTTTTCCAAGTACCTTTTTGTTCACTATGGGTATGTTATATTTATTATCAACAGGATAGTCGGATGTATCAAAGTGATCTATCATATGTTTCATGTCTTCATAAAAGTCTTCCGTGATAATATTATAAATATAGGAATCCGTATCTTGATAGAGTAACTCTATATTATGCTTATATTTTTGTTTCATAACATTATAATGGAAATCATACATTAACTCTTTTGATATATCTAATATAGACAAACCAATGTAAATTTGTTGAATATTATTTTAGTTTTATTCATATGTATGGCCACAAGATTTTCAGTAAAGATGTTTCTATGTTTAAAGTTTGGTTTGCTTATAAGCTTTTCACTTTTTTTAGCATTTGGACATAGTATTATGTTTACATATTTTCTAATGTTTTCCATAGACTTTCCAAATATGCTGTTATTCATTAATTTATAAAAGTCCTTTTCGAATTCACTACTTGCTTTCTTTCTCATTTCCGTATTCAAGTCTATATAATTCTTTAACCAATAAGATTGTCTAAAACTTATTACTCTGTGTACCATCTTTGATAGACATTGTTTCAAGCTTCTATAATGTAAAACATATCTTGTTTTGTTATCCAATGTAGTTAGTAGGTAGTAAATCTTTATGTAAATCATGTAACTCCATGGGATATTCTAAATCAACTTCAGCAATATATCCTTCATTTGCATCATCCGCTAGATTTAAGTTAATACTTTTACTGGCCCATTAAAACCTGCATATGGCATCTTCTGCGACATTGCCCAACCATATAAATTATTGGCATCTAAGTACATTAAATAATTAGATGATTTTGCGGGGTCATAATCTTCCATGTATTTATTATTTGCCTTTACATGCCGCTTACAACACTGTGCTATTCCTCCTCTAATACCTTTTTCAATCATTAAAATCATATCATAGTCAGATATTAAGACTAATTCCTGTTTTGTATATTTTAGCATTGCATCCCATGTTAGTCCAGGTGTTGTAAAGTACCAGGGTCTAATTTGTATAAATTGTGGCATATTAATCTGAAATTCTCAAATATATCCGCCAACAATAATACATCTGTTTTTACATACAAGTCATGAAGGTCTCCTAGATTTTGCATATTAAATTTATTCCATACATTTAATACATGTTCATAGTCTGTATCACTTATGTTTGAATCGTTTAGTTCGCTATAAAATTCCGATTTAGGTGGAACACTTGTCTCTGTAAATCTTGACCATGAATCCATGTAATCATAGCAATATGCTAGTTTCTTAGTTACATAGTCAACCTCATCTTCTTTAAA
Source organism: Nebria salina (assembly GCA_944039245.1). Lineage (NCBI taxonomy): Eukaryota > Metazoa > Arthropoda > Insecta > Coleoptera > Carabidae > Nebria > Nebria salina. The sequence continues at coordinate 907,149 of OX063286.1, forward strand.
GTATTTAGTCAATGATGTTTTTTGTTCTTTTTTTAAATTTTTTGCAAGATTTTCCAAACCACTCGACATAAATTTAAATGAATCGACAAATCTAATTTGTAGATCATCTGTATGTTTAGTATAACTTATATACCGTTCTTCATTACATGGGATTAAATCTATTTCTTGGTCATCATAAGCAAGTTCTTTGATATATAAATGCGAATCGTAACCGGACAAGTTATGGAAAAATACAGGCACAAATTTAGGAGTTTGGCATTTTAAATTACAAGTATTACAAAGAGGTGCTATATATTTTCCAGTCAAATGATCATGATGGCGTACTTTTTTATTTTCTTCTGTATACTTCTTCTACTTCTTGTCTAATTCTATCTATAAATACTTTTGCGGCATTAGGACCTCTATATACAACAGGTGGCTTATATTCTTTATGTATGTATTTTATATAATAACAAAAACCTGAAGGTTCATGTTTTTGGTATCTTTGTGTGTATGATTTGTTATTTGATGGTGCACATGTTTGAATTTTTTTTGTTAGACATTTAAAGTCTGTATATATAACAAATGGAACTTTCATTGTATTTCTATAATTTTTAAACTGGATTTTCGCAGTTTCACTTGGCATTATTACTTTTACTGAATCTTTGGTTTTACAATCAACTTTGTGAATGTTTAACTTATACTCTGAATTAAAAAATATTAAACATCGATCACAGAAATACTTTGAATCATTATGCTTAGATAATTGAGATCCCACTAATCGTGACATACTTTTTATCCAGCAATAGTGACTATTCTTATCGTCCTTTATATACAACAAATTTATATGTTGATCTTTCTTGTCTTTTATACTTATATACTGGAAATATTATTTCTTGCTCATCAAAAGAATATACATTTACAGAGATATTACTCTGTCTTTCAAATTTCCTAATATCCTCAGTGCCATAGGAAATCGAATACCATTAAACATTGTTTCAACTTGATCTATATATTTATTATAGTTTGTTAATCTACAAGTATTTATATCTACTGGATGTAAGAATGATAATAATGACCACATAAAACACTTGTAGTCGTTATTTTCCACATTTACAACTGCTTTCTTGTCTTGTATCCATTTTGGTAGTGCCACATAAGAAGATCCACGTAATGGAACATAGGTATTAATTCGCAGCTCTATAGAATTTACACTATATAAAACCCAACCGGATCCCTTTCTTTCAAATTCCTCCACTTCAGCAAGTAGTTTTTCTTCTGCTTCAGCATAGTATTCTTCTAGGTCTGTACTATCAAAAATGGCTACATTGCGTGTTTTACAATTTTGTTCTTCAATAATTTCAGATTCAATGTCAAGCTGCTTATAATTACAAAATAATTGCAAGTTTACCTTAAGATTATTATCAACCAACTTTTCTTGTATTTTATTTAATAAAGTATATTTAATAGAGGCAAGAAATATTGAAGGGTCTCTTATGTTAGTATTATTATTTATATGATATGTGGCCAACCTATTTTGAAATGCAGTTTCAACCTCTACAATTCTAGAATTTTGTTTAAGTAAATGTTTATTACTTCTAAAATGTTCTGCACGTTTTTCTGGATCATAATATGTACTACAACCTTCACATTTTACTTTTGCAATTCTGATAGGCTTAGGTGCACTAAATAAATCATCTTAAAACGGGAATCTATTTAAATGTAATATTAATTCAGGTTTATTCATTCTATAATAACCTTTAATACCATTTTGTTTACACATCTGTCGTAATTCTTTAATTGTGTTGATCTCCATTTATAACAAAAAAAATTGTTAATAATTTCGTAAATGTATATTTTTAGACTTGTGACTACGAAGATATGATTTTACAACAAATCTTCCACATTCACATTCCACTTTTTCTCTAAGTTTATTTTTATTTGTGAAATAATAATTACTCATACATGTTTTGCATCTTGCATTATATTCCTCTTTATTTTTATGAAAATTATTAACGTCTTTACTAATATTGCAAAACAATACAAATTTTTGTCATTTATTAATAAAAAAAATCCGTGATTTGGGTTAACCGTCTCTTTATGTTCACGTTGTAATTTTATGAAATATTTGATTTTATTACATGGCTTTGTAAAATATTTTTTATTTGATTTAGTTATTATATAGAACCCACAATTGTCACAAGAAGGTATTTTATCATTTCTTCTAAATGCACACTCTAAGCATTCTCTACATATAAAATAATCTGGACCATCCATTTATAACAAAATAAATTTGTTAATTTATTACAGCATCTTTCTCTATCCATGTATTATGAGTGTTATCAAAACCTAACCATTTAACAAACACTTTATTACCTTTACGTCATATTACTTTCTCTACTAGGAAAACATTCGGGTACTTTGTTTTACTCATTTCTTGTTCATAGAAACAACCTTCTATTAATTTATTTTTATAGTCCTTAATATGATATGTAATAGGGTCAGAATATATTATTTTACAAACGGTAAATATTTCATTCGACCAATTTGGTGTATAACCTTTCGCAAAAATAGTTTTATACCTTGATATTCTTACTTTGTCATTTATTTTAAACTTGGGAGGTTTAGTAGGTAGTGTTTGAGCAAAAATTTTTTTTTTAATTTCTCATTTTCTTTTATTGAACCTTGTACAGGTGTCATTTTAATTGTGCTATGTATAGTATTGTTATATTCTTCTACTAATTGAGGTAACAAATCGAACCATTTGTAATTACCGTTTACAGTGAATCGCTTCCACATTTTTTCTTTAAGTGTCCTGTTAAATCGTTCAGCAACAGATGCTTTTACTTCAGAGTATGTTGAATAATGATTAATTTTATTGTCATGCATTAATTGCTGAAAGATTTTACTATAAAATTCAAGTCCACGGTCAGTTTGTAGATGTGTTGGACTGCGGTTAGTTATAATCGATTTAAACGCTGTAGATACACTTTCTCCAGTTTTATTTTTAATTGGAATAGCCCATGCAAATTTAGAAAATACATCAATAACTGTCAAAATATGTTTATATCCTTTATCCTGATTTGTAATCATTTCAACTAAATCAGCCTGCCATAAATCATCAATTGCTATTGTTAAAACTTTACGTCTCTGAAAATTACGCCTTAATGGTTTATGTATTTCATCCGCGATATCTTCTTTAATACCATCACCTATTTTTTTTTTATAAATGAACATTTATTAGTATTACAAACTACACATTCCCCTTTTAACATTGGCTGACCTTTTTTAGATGTTGTTCTAGTCACATTCTTAGTACCTGTCTTTGTCTTACATTTAACACAATACTCACTCATTTATTACATAAGAAATCTACTGATGCGTAATATTGGCCCATGAAACATTATCAGTACTTATAAATCGTTTAAATCTAAGTTTTTCACGTTTTTTCAACTCGAAGCCATCCGGTAATGTTTTAAATACTCTATCATTAACATGTATTTCACTGCATGCACCTTCTGGGAATATTGCTAACTTTTCAATTTTTATGTTAAATGGTAGACGATAAATAGTATCATTAGATATACTATATTCACGTATATAGAAACCGTCTTCATCAGATTTGTTATATCGTAATTGAATTGGTATTGACAGCCGTTTAAATTGATTTTTAATATGATTATCCAATTCTCTAAATATAGTGGTAAGTCTCTGATTTATCAAAGACTTCGTATTTTCATTAATTAATTTACCCATATCATTTGTTTTAATTTTTATGTCAGTTTCAATTTTTATCATACTATCTAATACTAATTGGTCAACATAATATTTTTTACATGCATCATTCACATTTTCAGACATTCCCACATTACATAATTTCTTGTTTTGTATATCATAATGACCATCATCTGTTAACTTAAACCTTATTCCAGGAACACCTTTAACATTATTATTTTCTAGATATTCATCACTATCTCCAAATTTATTTAATACCATTTAAGAGTAAAAAAATTAATACCGCTACCATACCTCTCATGTAATTCCTCCTCTATATTTATTATTTCATTTTGAACGTTATCGTTACCAGCTAGTTTTTCCGCTTTTAGATAATCTAAGCGATCTTGTAATTCTTTAGGATCATCCCAGTACACATATTCTTTTTCTTTTGTATTATATTTTTTAAATAAACCTTTCCCAGATGACGTTGATGGTATAGGTCTATTTTTATCAAATTCAGCTTGTTGCTTGATCTTTGGTGACGATGTATATATAGGTACATCTCTAAAGTTATTATAATCTTGCCACATAGGTGCTATTAGTTGTTTATATTTATCTGAACTAGACCTTATCTGACGTGTAAGTTGATCATACATATGCAATGCCCTTGTCATAAATAAAATTTCTCTATAATTTTTATAGTCAGCTACATGTGCATTTTTAAATTTATTCCAATCTTCTTAAGGTGGTTGTTTCAATGTTAAGAAAGTCAATATATTCTCATTTTTTGGATATTTCTTATTTTGTTGTTCAGTGTTGTTGTATAATATAATATGATCTTCATCGAAATCTATTTTATAACCATTAAATAACAAATCTCTCGTTTTATTCATCTTTTGCCCCATTCTATAACCATGTTCAGTTTTATGACTAATTCCGAAAGTTGTGTCTCTCTCATCTTGTTGTCGATTTAAATATGCATCTTCTATGGAATTAACAACAGCCATTTCAACTGGTAGAACTACTCTTTGTTTTGGCATTGGTAATATTGTTTCTTCATCGCCTTCATATGAATCATTTAAAGTTGATGATGCTACAGGATTTCGCCAGTGTACCATTGCATTTCTTGATATACTTGCATCAGTAATAGCATTTGTTGTTTCTTTTATGGCTTTTTCTTGTTTATTTAAAACTTTAATTATAGGTTTATATTGTTTCTCTAAAGCTTCAATTTTATCAAACTCACTTTGATTATATAATTTTAAAGCATCTATTGTTTTTTTCTTAGAGATATTAAATTGTTTTACTAACTTCTCATAGCTCTTATCATACATTTATTTAAGAAAAAATTATATTAATTTATGATTCATGTTTTATGTTTATGTACTTTATTTATGTCTAGTTTATGTTTTATGTACTTTATTTATGTCTAGTTTATGTTTTATGTACTTTATTTACGTCTAGTTTATGTTTTATGTACTTTATTTATGTCTAGTTTATGTTTTATGTACTTTATTTATGTCTAGTTTATGTTTTATGTACTTTTATTTATGTTTTAAGTACTTTATTTATGTTTTATGTACTTTATTTATTCAATACAATAATATCTTACCGTTATATTTTAAACTAGGAGGATTACGGTTCAACTCTTCAATACTTGGTATAAATCTATTATACCGTTCAGGTAATGATACTTTAAAATTCTCTATACCAACTATTATTTGCTCACTATACTTTCCTTCAATTACCTCAACATATTCGATTTTATACGTTTTATTCTCCAACTCTGACAATTTTCTAAATTGTTAATTACTACTATTTAGCATACTCGCTAATTCGTTTTTATTCTCCATTTATTAGGGAAAAAATTTGTTAATACGTTCAGGTTTGTCAATTTACACTTTTTGTACATTTTACTAAAAATAGGGCAAAAGTACTTATATGGGCATTTTCATGGTTTTTCTAGCGAAAAACGGGGTACGTTCAGGTTTTTTTGAGTTAGAACCGCTAATTATACACTACTTATAATATCTACTGTGCTAGGATACATTTCATAGGGGAACCCGCTATGGTGTTGAAATGGACCTTCTGTAGGTCTTACTCACCACCAAGCGGCTGTTTTGGGTCTTGGAGAACCCACGGACCCAAGCTAGTCCGCTGGAGTTGGGATTGCAAGCAGCCAATTCATTGTTTTACCAGTAACTCTACTGGAACCACGGGAACTGGAGTCCCACCGGAATTTTCCGGGGCCAGTTGTGAAGTAGGATCATCGTCGGGGCAGCGGTAGGCCACGAGTGCAGATTAGTGGTGGCCATTACCCCTCCGGCGGGTGAGCTGCGCTTTCAGCACAGCATGGCCAGTAGAGATTTAGATAGGTCTCGCTTCTTACCAGTGAAGTGGAAGTTCTTGCAGACCGGAAGCATACTGGAATGTCGCTTCGGTGGTCGCGTCCGATTTGCGTAACCGATCTCGCGCCAATGATGGCCGTGGTAGATAAGCTTAACGCAGGAACTACCACGTTAAGGATACGTTAAAGATACACGTTAAGGATACACGTAGGATACAAACAACAATAGCCTACTTCAACAACCAAAAAATGTTTCCATAGACATATCACTCAGATTTATGCAATAGCCTGGCTCATATCTTTAGTGCAATAAAAGGTAATAAATACAGTAAATCAATTTCATTTAAAGCATGCCTCTTTGGAAACATAGCATTTAAATAAACACTGAATTAATTCGACTTTATTTTCAGTTTCGGTTTTCAATATTCATCAAAAACAAATCTGATTTTTTCTGACATTATCTACAAAAATGAATTCTTCTACTCCTAACTCAACCAACGCAGAGCCAGGTAAAATAGCTACATATATTTATATAAAATAAAATCTTCATATATTTAACTAATAAAATAATTTATCTAATTTAATTTACTCTGTGCAGCTACAAAATTAATAAATGATCCACTCGCGCCATCAAAACGATCGTCATTTTGGAATTTTTTCAAGAAATTTACATCGCGAAAGAATATAGTTAAAGATAAAATTAAACGTTTCAAGAATTTTAAATCTGTAACTACAAATTCAAGTGAAAATATTCACTTAATTGACACGTATGCCTTATTTGGTAATGCATGGGCGAAACAGGCATTTTATCCTGCAGAGTGGCATATATTTGCTACAATGCATTACATGTAGACTTTAAGTGCGTGGTTACTTCGAATTAATCATTATATCAATTTGTTAACCCGCGACTGCCAGTGAATTGTAATCTTATAATGTGCAGTGGCGGTTCCAAAGTGGGGGAGCACTAGGTGCAATTGCCCCCCCCCTCCCCCCACAGCCAATAAGAGTATATGAAAATTGTTTTTTATGTGATAGATTTTTAGTTTGAATTATTATTCAATTATATGGTAGTACGAATTTTAAAAATCGTAGATTTGAAGTTGTGGATTAAACTCTGATTTTAAAATCAAAACAAAACACTATACTCTAATATCATTTTAGTTTCATTTTAAATTGTTTTGAGAATTACAATTTACATATATTTTATTTTTGAGGAAGCTATTTGCCAAATTATTTGGCCGGGGTTTTTAAATTTACCGCTGCGGTTCGCTTAAGCACAATATGCTAATTTCAACAAATGTTTGGCGCTAGTCTCTTAGCATTATACATAGGCTCGAGAGTCACCGAGCTAGTTTTACACTAACTTATAGTTTACCAGTAATTTAATATTTCTAAGTTTCTTAACTATGTGTAGTTTTTACATTTTCTTGTGGGTTCAGAAAAGAGGGTTCAAAAACATGTCTAGTGTATTAAAGTCTACTTGATAATAGATTTAATCGCATATCGCAATACAGTTAGCGCCAGAGCTACGAAATCATCTTTTTTTATTGTTAAAGTCAGTGTTTTGCTATCCAATAAATAAATAGCAACAGATGAAAGAACTTTTAATCAACAAATCAATCTTTAATCTTTATAAGAGAATCAAAAGCACATAGAAACATCAGAGCTTTTTCAGAAGAGTAAAAATTTAGCGATGACATGTAAGTACTCAAAATAATTTCAGTATAGCGAAATCGTTAGACAAACATATATATCTGACGCCATAATATTTATGAGCGACAATTTGTTATAGAGTAATTACAAATTATTTTCAACCATAATTTTATAAAATCATCGTCATAACAAATGTGCACAGAGTTGCGCGTTGTTTTTATTCTATTTTATACCCTATAGGTATGTAAGTTATGTAGAGACACCACCCCTATTTCATAACTTAAATAGCTAATTGCATCAGCCATAAAGCGCTGACGCAACGAAAGACAATCATAATTCACGGAAAGTAGATAATCTATGTACAACTTAGAAGTAGAATATAATAAGGCATTCTGTAACAACCTCAGTACGAATCAACACGAAAATTTAAATAAAAGTTTTTTATTTTAAAATAAGACTTGTGAATTATATATTGTATCTACTTCTAAGGACAGGTGAATTGTTCCGTGAGAATTACATCTTTTAGGAGATAATCAGTAGATAATTATTTTTGAAAGTTAAAATTGTGCTGCTTCGCCGGGAATCGAACCCAGGTCTCCCGCTTGCCGCTCCCGCAACCGCCCGGCAAGCGGGAGACCTGGGTTCGATTCCCGGCGAGGCAGCACAATTTTAACTTTCAAAAATAATTATCTACTGAGTATCTACTTCTATTCGAGAAACAAAAATTCTTGCAAAGTGTTTGTGTTTATCGAGAATCTCAAAAAATATGACGCGAAGTACAAAAATGCAAGTACTGCCTTGGAATGAGTCAATAAGCTATTTCTAACACTAAATTTTGCTCTATAATGTGAGAAATGAACATAAATATTTGTAATCCAGTTACTTCATGTACGCTTTAACATTCTACAGCCTACACGGAAAAGTTTTCCTTAGTAAATCAAAGAGCCTTTTTACTATTTATACGAGTATAAGTAAGTATTGTAATTATGAAAAATTTCGATCTCAAAAATTGAACGGAAATATAACTTTGACATTCCCTGAATCACGTCTGACTATTTTTGTCTGTATGTGTGTCTGTGATTGTGTATTGTATCCGCTCTTCATCCTAACGGTTAAAGATAATATTATGAAACTTTACACTCAAGATTTGTATTTGTCCGGCATGAAACCCTTTTATTTTTGAAAAGTATATTCCAACCGGAAGTGCATATTTACTTCATTCTTTCATTGCATTTTCTGCTATAACAGAAAAACAGTAGTACCTACAGCAAATTCAGTTAAGATAAAAATAAAAGATATTAATACTTTGCACAAGTTTTATTTGAAAATATTTTTCATAAAATTCTCTTATTACAAAAAAAATGACTTTTAATTTACTCATATAATATTTTATCTATTTTACATACAACACATCAACTATGCCTGTCAATTGTTTAAAATAAAAGCAAAATAAACCCAAACATTTTAAATTCCAATGAACTAGCCAAAATGCGTATAAGAAAGTTCAGTGTCAGACATGACGGATATTTCAAAACTTATTTGAAATAATACATAACCGGTGGTAGAACTTAGGGTTTTAGCTACATTTTGAAAGAGTAATTTTATTAGCTAGGAAAAACTTTATCCGTAAATTTGGAAGCAAAAGTTTCCAATTGCTTACGACGTAGCATATGGTTATCTACTCGCGAGCCGATTTTCCGCAGTTGTAATAATGGATTTATTGGACAACACCTTATAAGTAGGATAAGTTGGCTGTTTGCTAACGAATAAATATTTCAAAACAATTTTTATTGCAGTCATCGTCATGAAAGAAGACGGCAACTAAACGAAAGGCTGATAATATCATTGAGAATTATTTTACTTGTTCAATAAAACAAAAATGCACTCCTGACGACCTTTCAAATTTACTTTCTCTTTCTTTATCTGCTGAACTTGCACCACACAGTTCTAATGAGCCTATTGCAAATAAATTATTTGACATAAGTATGTCATCCCCTGATGTTCATGAGCTCGATTCAAATCCACCGCCAACAATCACCGAATCGGATGTAAGTGATAATAAAATTGCTAAAAGGACTAAACCTGTACAACAAGCTTGTGAGAGACAAGAACTACAATTAGAATCTATGAATACTGTGTACGATATCGGCAATTACGTGGGCAAATCAATTGATGACTTGACGCGACGAAATATTCTTCTGCACCCGTGGATTCCTGAAAACAACTACCAGTTTTCTTACTCCCTGCATAAAAAAAAACAAAAAGAAACGTTTCGCAAATCATAAGCATTTGAATTCTTATGAGTGATTGGTTTATTCGCATGTAAAACAAGGATTCTTTTGTAAATACTGTCAATTTTTTGTGAATGCTAGTTGTGGAGGGCCTCACAATAGCACTCCTTTGCAGCGGTTAGTAACAGAACCTCTAAATACTTACGCTAAACTTTATGGAAAGGATGGCTATTTTGATTCTCACAATAATAATAGATAACACAAAAATGCCGTTTAAGTAGCAAAAGATTTTTTGAATACAAATAAAGAATCGGATCAATCTATTATAAATAGAGTGAATACGGAAAAGTGCAGGCAGATAAAGGAAAACCGTGAGCGATTAAAGCCAATAGTAGAAAATATTATTTTAATGGGGCAACAAAACATATCATTCCGAGGGCATCGAGACGATGGTCCATTGAACTTGCAAAACTCTAGTGTTATTAATGACGGGAATTTTCGTGCCATATTGAGATTGCGGGTTCAAAGTGGCGATATTATATGTTCGCGTTCTACATATATGAGAAAAACCACTCAAAATGTAATCATTGGCGCTTGTAGGGATGAAATTATAACTATTATTCTGCAAAGAATCCAATCTTCTACAATATTCAGTATTATTTAAAAGTCGTAAACTTAACATTTTGGAGAATTTAGAAATTAAAAGAGCCATTCATGATAAACGAAACATTGTTAATAACCAGACAGTTTTAGGATTTACACCATTGTTAAATGTCATATTTTAAACCTCAACTCAATTCCGGCTAAAACGTAGCCTAATAATTTGTACCGTTACGTTTATATACATATATATATATATATATATATATATATATATATATATATATATATATATATATATATATACACTTGTAATAAATATAAGTAGAGCGTAAGTTAGAATTAGTACCATTTACACTCTGTACCTTGACAAAAGCCGAAGGGCTGAAACGATCGTCGGTGAATAAATCAAATTTTGTGAAACTAACCAAGTGTTTTATTTTAATTTTAATTCAGTATTATGTTCGATGAAACTACAGATTGCTCTGGAATCACACAATTAACCCTATTAAGGTATCTACATGAAAATTCTGTGTACAAATCATTTGTCGGAGTCATAGACGTTCGTACTGAGATTTTTGGAGAGAATATTGACAAGGCAATCGATAGTGAACCAAAATTAACTGGTATTGACATAGACAAAGTTGTCATTCAGAAGTTGCGAAATCTCAATCTGAATTTGGTTAACTGTGTAGGGATATGCACTGATGGATGCAGTGCAATGGTATCAGAGGTTCGTGGTGCTGTTGCAACTATAAGACAAGAACCAACTAATGCAATATACTCGCCCTGTCACAACCATGCTCTTAATTTATCTATCTCGCAAACGTCTAAAATCCGTCAAATTAAAAATGCAGTAGACATAATGCGGGAGACTATATATTATTTCAGTGCTTCGTCAAAAAGGTTGCATGTATTAAAACAGGCATTAGGTCATCAACTTACAGGTCTCTGTGAAACTCGATGGATAGAACGTCACAATGGTGTCCTTCAATTTAGATGTGAGCTCCCGAAAATAATATCTGCTTTAGAGTCAATCGGAGAATGGACTGATTGAAAGACGTCCGTAAAGGCAATGGGATATCTTTGTACTAGTCAAACATCCTATGTCTCTCGGATTTGATAACGAGTACCCATCAGTTAAGCGTATTTTTCCAACGAGTTCGTTTGGACTAAAAATTGGCACAAGATGAACTGAATGACACAATAATTCGACTAGAACGCAGGCGAAAGATTTCTGAAACGGTTTTTTCTACTCTTTTTGAAGAGGCTTGTGGTATTGCCGAAACATTGGGTGTATTGATATCTAAACCTCGAATAGTTGGAATACAAACGCAAAAACAAAATCACCCAACTGTTAATATTTGTGCTTATTTCAGACAATCCATATATATATATATATATATATATATATATATATATATATATATATATATATATATATATATATATCCCAGCTCGTGACTATATTTTGGAGGATCTTAAGTTACGATTTTCTATAGAAACACTCCAAATCTATAATTTACATATCCTCTTTCCTAATCAAACTTGTGACCACAAAAAAGAGATTATACGAAACTTAATAAAAAAATTATGGAACGTTTTTTAATAAACCAATCGAGGTGCTAAATAGAATGTTAGAATCAGAATTGAAATCATGGAAGTTAAATTGGGAAAGAAATAAACATGTATATGCACAAACTGCAATAGATATGCTCGAAAACTACGATAAGGATATTTATCCAATTATACATGTTTACTAAGGATTCTAGTCACACTGCCACTCTCTAACGCGACAGCCGAACGAACGTTTTCTAGCTTGCGAACTAGTTGAGATCAACGATGGAACAAGATCGACCCACTAGCCTTACTGAGTTTCCATCGCGACATTAATGTATGTCCAGATTCAATCATAAATCGATACCCCAAAATGAGAAAACGCCGAGATGAGTTCATATTAGAATAAGGGAAAAATATCTGTTATACTAATTATATATATATATATATATATATATATATATATATATATATATATATATATATATATATATATATATATATATATATATATATACATATATATATATATATATATATATATATATATATATATATATATATATATATATTTATATATATATATATATATATATATTTATATATATATATATATATATATATATATATATATATATATATAAATTAAATACTCAATATTTAATTTAAATAAAAAAAATCTTTTTTATTTCGTATAATATTAAATACAACAGTATTCGTTTTGTAGACTTACAATGAACGAACTGAGAACAATCAACTCATATTTCTAATGTTACGTGCTATTTATGCTGTTTCTAGTTTTATGGAAATATACTAAGATTTAGCTGATGCTGCAGGTTGCAACTTACAATATATGTAAAATAACTTCAAGGCCTTATATAATTTATATATATATATATATATATATATATATATATATATATATATATATATATATATATATATATTTATATATACCAAAATTGAGCTTAAATACAACGAAACCTAAATTAAACACATTAAATTATTTGTTATTTACTTTATAAATAGTGTTTTAAAGTAAATAGATACGAATTAGTTCCCGCTTTTCAGCCATATTTGTAGTACATCAAAGACCAGGGTTATTATCAGAGTTATTATATTTGTTACAGTCGTTACAATTTAATTAAATTCACTTGTAGTATCAATTATTATGGACGAAGGATTTGAAATTGTTTATTTCGATAGTTCAAGTAGGTTGAATATTAATTCATTGCCATATGATAATTATCTCTATTAAATTTAATGTGATACTTACTATATTTCTTATTTTTTCAAATAATATATTTGATATTAGCTGTGCAATTAATACCATTTTTATTTTATTTTTGTTTCTTTTATTCACTTTACAGCGCTAGGTACCTAATCTTTATATTATTTAGAAATAAGCTTCAAAGGTACCTATTGCAATCAACTAAATACTAAAGACTCGACCCCGATCCCAACAAAAACCCAAAACAAATACACCCCTCTAACACCCACTCCCAACAACGACCACGAAGACAACGAAGATGAAGATACAGACGACCAAACAACCCCAGCCCCACCCAAAACACGCCCTCCACCACCACTAATCATCCCTGGCATCCCTGCTAACCGAAATAAAATCCTGAACTTTTTACAATCATACGCTACAAAAGGATACCACATCAAGCACACCAACAACAACACTAACCTCTACATCAATGACGAGATACAGCGACAAACAATAATGGAAGAAATGAATAAAACAGATAACATCAAATACTACACATACTCCGATAGAAACAACAAAACACACGCTTTCGTGCTGCGCGGCCTCGACTGCCCTCCCGACAACACGCAAGACATCGCAGCAGAACTAAACACCAAATACTCACTAAGCATCCAAAAAATTCCCCGGTCCTGACTCCATCGAAAACATCATCCTCAAGAACCTCTCCCGAAAAGCTATCGTCCAACTGCACTACCTGGTTAACGCCATCCTTATCCTCCATCACTTCCCCTCCTCTTGGAAGACAGCCACGGTTCATCCCATCCCTAAACCCAATAAAAATCACTCAACACCCACCAGCTACCGCCCCATCAGCCTACTTAGTAACCTTTCCAAACTAGCTGAGAAAATCATCCTTTCCCGCCTCGAAGTCATAGACAAAAAGCAAAAAATCACACCTGACTTTCAGTTCGGCTTCAGAACCAAACACAATACTGTTCAGCAGGTGTGCAGAATTGCGACAGATATAGCCATTAATTTCAACAAAGATAATGTGACTGCTATGACCCTGTTAGACATAGAAAAAGCATTCGATAAAGTATGGATAATAGGGTTAATCCACAAATTAATCAAACTTTGTTATTTACTTTAAAACACTATTTATAAAGTAAATAACAAATAATTTAATGTATTTAATTTATGCTCCGTTGTATTTAAGCTCAATTTTGGTATATATAAATAAATAAATATATATATATATATATATATATATATATATATATATATATATATATATATATATATATATATATATATATATATATATATATATACATGAGTCGTGAGGCAGCGCCGGCTTGTTGCTCCAGGGAATTTATATTAGGGCGCCAGCCCGGTGTTCCCGGACGTCCTGGAGGCGGCAGAGAGATGTTTGTGGCTGCGCTCAACTCTTTTGCTGTCATGTTCTACGGGTTCTGCGGTTACCAATTGGTGGTTTTGGTAACAATATCCTCCCGTACGGTCCCCGTACCGAGGTTAAGACCTCATGTACGTTATTTAAGTAATAACGTCGGAATCAATTGCCTTAAACACAGGTGGAGAGTGTTATGTACGAGATAGAGATGAACGGGAATTTATAGCCACGGTATTAACGGAATTTAAACATAAAATATACTAACGATAAATAGCAAATGAGAATGCTTGAATACTGAACTGTTACGCTTCAAAAAAAAAAAGGAATAATTGAGTCTATAATTAAATTGATAGCAATTACAAAAGGGTGAAGTGATAAACAGAGTTACGTTATACGGTAAATTGCAAAATTGAAGAACCAGTGAATAAACACTAATACGGTTCTGAATTTGCCAGACAACTCAAAGATGGCGAGTTGAATAGATAAGGCAGAATTACTGTTGATAAACTAACAAAATTGATGGGCACGTGTGCCAAAAGACATATCCCCGGAACCACGAGGTAAGTTGCCGGATTAATTAATCCCGCTCGAGGTGCGCGCAATGCCGAGCGGTGAGAGACACCAATCGTTTTGCGGTAAAACCGCTAGATGACACGATTACCTCGAAATTGTGCCAACTAGGCTCATGAATTAGCGACAGCGTTACAATGTTCCAAGTTACATTACGAACAATCAAGTAGTGATGGATTGGTTACCATCGCCAGATAATTAAGGGCGATCCCATATGGACGGGGAAAAAAAAGGACTCGTTTAAAACAGGCACAACTGGGAGTCGAACCCGGAAAACATATTATATACGCGTGTTTCTCGTCAACTAGCGTAGCCGCTAGACCACAGAAATACGTGCGTGTAATTACTCTGTAGTTTGACTTGAGTTCGAGTCTACTATAGTTGCATATTGATCTCGAGTATTTCCGAACAGTCACGAGTTCACAAACAGTATTTGGTAGTACATGATTGCAATAGTTGCCTTTGAAGCGTATTTCTAAATAATATAAAGATTAGGTACCTAGCGCTGTAAAGTGAATAAAAGAAACAAAAATAAAATAAAAATGGTATTAATTGCACAGCTAATATCAAATATATTATTTGAAAAAATAAGAAATATAGTAAGTATCAAATTAAATTTAATAGAGATAATTATCATATGACAATGAATTAATATTCAACCTACTTGAACTATCGAAATAAACAATTTCAAATCCTTCGTCCATAATAATTGATACTACAAGTGAATTTAATTAAATTGTAACGACTGTAACAAATATAATAACTCTGATAATAACCCTGGTCTTTGACTAACAAATAGATGTACTACAAATATGGCTGAAAAGCGGGAACTAATTCGTATCTAAACTATTCAAATATCACTTATATCCCAATGCGCATGACGAGTCGAGCGAACCTACCTCGTCGAGCTGGGTTAAAATAGAGTTCATTATATTTTGTTTTTCTGTTTAAGGGGGCATTCACCTTTAGCGCTTTTTTTTTGCAGATTAGGACACTTTGAATTGTTGACTATGGGTTGCTGAAGCCGTTTTTCGAAATTCGAGTTGGAAATATATGAAATTGCGATTTAAACAAAACAATGTTTTTGCTCATAAACGGCGTTTGCGTGCGCGTCAGTTCGCTTGCGTATTTTTAAACGCGTTTTTCTCGAAACCATATTTTTTAAATCGCGCGGTAGAATATCTCGACAACAAATCAACCAATTTAACTCTTGATAAGCGCATCTTAAAGGTAATAAAATTCTCTAAGAGTTGATATTCGACGAAGTGTGTCCGACAATTATTAATACTTTTTAAGGCCAGCCAAAGGAGAAAAAATGTTGCAAAAATGACACTTTTCGTACGATGGTGGCCATTTTGCTAATTATGGTCCAAATGAACCACCCGAGCGTCAATTTTTAGACAATTTAATATACTTTAAAACCCTTTTCAGGGTCCTAGTTTCAGATAACTGGGACCAGAGTTATGCTACTGCGCGCCAACCAATGCTAAATTGAGCTGCCCACTTTGGACGTGGACATCTTCGCCGGAGCTGAACGTATTCGACTTTAAAAAATACTTTAGTAAAGAAAAAAGTTAAATAAATACGAAACGAAAATATGCGTGCGAATATCTAAAACGTACGTGAGAAAAAAAAAGTCAAAAAAACAGCCAATTTTTCGTGCTCTAAAGGTGAATGCCTCCTTAATAAGTGACAAGCACAGTTGATACAATTTATTTAATAATAAATTAGAATAAATTTCAATTGCGATATGTGTGTGTGTGTGTTTAATTCTGCAGAATATAAATTAATTACTTAAATAAAGCAGCTTACGGAAATAATTGCTAGACTTAACTTCTGACATTTCAAATAAGGTTAATACGGAATTAAGAGTTTTTAATTAATTAAACGTGTTTTTCGAAATAAAATAGAATTAATTAAGATTAATTATCTAAATATGTAATAATGATACTTAATTATATATTTTTTTTGATATCTTCTGTTAGCAGTTTGATAACGATTAAATATTTATTACTAGACGATACATTCTACAATATCAAGATACTACATAATTGGTAAATTTTTTAATTTGTGAATGATTGATGCTCATCAATCATAAAAATATGCCGCCCTTTTACATTACTACCCAAGGCTGTCTCCATCAAATCTCGAATTGTTGGATGTTGACTGTACGGAAGATACTCAAACAAGTCTTTGCCATTACCAGCAATAAAACCAACAAACGCAGAAATACCAGCGTCTGCTGCCGAAGTCGAACCTCCAGCTTCAGTATGCGAAGTCCATTGTAAATCTCAATAGTTAAATATCGCGTACGTAGAAACTTCGTCAGTTGCAAGCACAATCTGCAATGTGTTTGTTACTTATTTAAGTCGGTTTTGTTTTTTTGATAAACAATTGACAGGCGCAGATGATACGATTTATGTAAAAATAAATATAATATGAAGAAATTTCAATAGCCATTTTATTGTTTCCGGTACCGTTTGGGAAAAAAAATTTCAAATAAAAGTTGTACAAAATGCTGATATCTATACTTTTTATTGAAACAATTTTTCTGTAACTTCAACTATTTTTGAGTAATTGCAGAAACTACAAAAAATGACTAGGGTAAACATGCACGTCCGGTCGGAATATTGTTTTCAAAAATAAAAGGTTTTCTTGCCAGGCACATACAAATCTTAAGTTTAAAATTTCATAATTTTCCCTTAAGCCATTTGGGCTGTAGAGCGCTCACACACACACACACACACACACACACACACACACACACACACACACACACACACAGCCAAACACACACACACAGACGGACGTCATTCCAAAAATAGTCGGAATCGTTTCAGGGAAGGTCAAAACGTATATTTCCGTTAAAATCTCGAGATCGAAATTTTTCATGATTATAATACTTACTTATACTGCATATAAGAAAGTTAAAAGGTATAGCAAGTCACGAAGAATGCAATAATATTGTTAAGGCGCGATACTTGCAATCCCTGGGTATCTACGTTGTTACAAGTGTAAAGGGCGAGGAAGCAAAGAGGCAGTCCCAAACGCTGCTCTCCGCTGCCCCACTTCAACCACAAACAGTATTGTAGTTACGCGATATATCCCCTTCCAAATTATAACTAGTACACCGCTAACAACGTAGCGTTGTGCTTCAATATTCTCTAATTTTATTATTAAATTAGACGGCACATAGATTTTTTTTTAAGTTTCTGTATTCGGGATTCCGAATCTCCAGGCCACGAGTATGTCGCGGGTCTATTAACTCTGGTAGCATACAGTCTAAATAGAACTTGTTTAATTGATCCGACATTTTTAGTGACCAAAAACTCTCGTCTTTTTGAATCTAAAAGAAGCATACATATAATCAATATAAACATGGCAGTGTTTAATAATTTGTACTAATAATAATAGTTATTGGTATTTTGCATTTATATGGCTGCTGTAATAATTAAGTTTAGAAAAACACTATGATAAGCTTTTTTTTAAATTTGAATAAGATCCTAATTAATCGTATACTTACTTTTTCAACTAACATACCCAATGGTGTCCAAAGAATAAAAAAACAATATTGTCGTCCAGTAATATGTAATTGCCCTTGGATTTGATAATAGTAATTGTGGTTTCTTTTTAGGGAAAATGTATTATCATCATAGGCAGCAAATGTTATTTTTTTATTCATGATCGCATCTTGCGGAGAATGTTTTGCGGCGCTTGCTGGACATTTTATTTCTATTAGCGAAACATTACCCACTAATCCATCAGGAGAAGCAGCTAAATAAAATGTATCTGCATCCACAAATAAACCACATTGTTCTACCGTCAATTTAAATTGTTTTTCAAATTGTAGTATTGCAATTGGCTCTTTTTCAATACCGTAATTAGTTGCTACATTGCCATGAAAATTTGTATATATTAAATCTTTGACAATAGCTACACAACTTGTACTACTCCTCATTTTGCATATTCTTCCAAAGTTGGACGCTGTTATACGTTTTGACCTCTCAATATGCCAACGTTGGTTAGAAGCCTGAGTCACCGTTTCTCTTTCTAGGGCGACAATTTCAGCTTGAGTTTTTTTTATTTTATTTAAGAATAAAATCTTTTGTTCTTCAAAAACATCATCAGGCATATCTAACTTAGATTTTGCAGCATTTGGACCATATTCATCATCTGCTTCAAACATTTTTGAAACCCTAGCACGAGCATAAAATTTTGGTTTATGCAGGTACTTTTTTCTGGCCAACCTTAAATTTCTTATCCTACTCAAATACTTTTGAGTATGCTTGCCAGAGCTTTGATTGGTGATTTCTTTATGAATTACGTCAAGTATATTATTTTCAGAATTCACTGATAAAGCAGCAGCACAGCATCTCATTTCGTAGCTATATCTTTTTGTAAAATTTATTCTTTTTGAGCCAACAAACTTTGCTATAACCGAATTATAGTTTTCGGCTGCATTATTGGTCATGTTCAACAATAAGCTTTTAGAATTGAAAACAATTCTATTGATACATGATAATATATCATCATATAACCCACATTGTTTCATTTGTGGAATTAAATTTGTTTCATTTGGTTTATGACCTTCGCAAAAATATCCGATAGTGACACAACTTTTGTGCTCACCAAATACATGACTACGACCATTTAATAAGTCCCCTTTTAATAAATTCAGCGAATTTATTTCTGGCACATTTCGTCTCTGTTTTGCAGCATACTCAACAGCAGTTCGTAGACGACGGATATTTGAACTGAATACATTTCGCATTTAAACAACTCATGGTGCTTAAAAGACAAGAGCATTTTAAACCAATAACCAATATCAATAATTCTTCTGCCTGATGGGAAAAAGTCTTGTTCTTTACCATGCACCGATGGCTCAGACTCACTATTAAAGAAACATGTAAATATATATTAAAATAATTCCCGTTTTAAATATTTAAAAAAATTAAGTTATACTTTATTGCATGAGTATCACGATTATCTTCACATTCATTAATAGCAGTGATGTTTTCTGTCGAAATTGGTGTTCTGCAATAATAAAACGCCTATGAAGTATTTCGTACGTTTCGTACATTTAAACGCAAATATACACCTAATGATTATTTACCTTGATATATATTCAGCTTCTATCATATTTAGATTTATCGAAGAATCCGAAATATTGTGATGACTACAGCCAGTTTCCATAAAATCTTTTGTACTAATGGAATTATTAAAATATAATTAATGGTTTGCCCAAAAACTAGCATATCTGGCGTATATTAATGTTATAATTACTTAGCTTATAAAAATTAAAGTTTAAAAGGTGTATCAATTTGAGTTGATACAAATACTATTGTATTTTTACTTTATAAATATCATGTTTTACAAAAAAGATTAAATATTGTAAATTACCATGTTTTTATACGCGTTTGTCTCTTTTTTTTCTTAGAATATGCCTTTCTACGCGTAGATAAACGGTGGGGGGGGATAAACGTTTGGTATCTCTTTCACCTTTTGCCATAATTTATATATGCGTTGGTATGACACACAAAACCATAACACAAATTACACGATTTATGAAAAAAGTTCTTTATTCAATACTCTTACAAAAATCAACTGTCGTTTGCCCATGAATACTCAATAGGAAATAAAATATTCGCATATTTGGATCAGATTTGTTTTAATATTCATACAATGTAACAAATATACTTTTACGTAATTACATTTATATTAAATACATTTTTTTCCGCCAAAACGGTAACAATGTTTATCATTTTTTACATATATAATCATTTTATTGGAAGTTGGAATAAAATCATTTAGACCGAATAGATAAATTTAGAGGGTTGGATAAAACATTATTAGAATTTAAAATAATATAGTGAAGATCACATATCACCAAAGAACCAAAGATTTTCTAACATAATATGTACGTATAGTTGAATTGCTGGGAGACGAAAGGGGGGGATGGCTCCGCCTTGTGCTATCGCGAAACAATAATATTATTGTTTCAAGCAAATTGCTATAGTAGAGACATCTATCCATCATAATTCTTATTAAAAACACCTGCTCGTATATTCGAAATAAAACAATAGTTACGAACGGTAATGCATTTTTTTTTAAACATATGCAAGGTTTGGTTGTTAAACTACACTGCTCCGTGAAATTTTTTGTAAAAATGTTCTTATGTAGGCGTGATAATGCCGTAAAAATAGTATCAATTTGTTAATATTTAGTATTTATTTATATTGGTATAATTAAACGTACATTAAATATAAGCACGGACCCGTGTAGAGGCGTCCTTTGTGATCATAATCATATTTTTTCAAGTATGATAAAGTAATGTGTATTAGCTACAGAACGAATATGCCAGCCACCATTTTTACTACTTTTATCATTGCAAGTATCGCGCCTTAAAGTGAAAATAAAGATTTTTTTCAGCAAATTACTCTGTATTCGGTTTTGCAAACTTACTCTTGTGTAATTAAATCAATGCCCAAAGAACGGCAATTGAAAGTTAAGATCTTTGTTAACTTGTGGTGACCAATACTAAACACTACGTTGATAATCCCCTTCATTATCTATGCCTCCTTGATCGGAATACCAATACATGAGATCCGATTTTAGTTCATTGACACGTGCATTGGTGATGGTGTAAGAATGTTGGTTCTTCAAACCAGGCGGAACTCGACTTTGGATGGAACCAACGATAGATAAAAAATATAATTTTCAAATAACTTATACAGTGAAGTCCGGATATAACGAATGCCTATTTCGCATTCAACGTGGGTCGTTAAATCCGAGGTTCGCTATAAAAAATAAGGTGCAAAGGATATTATACATATAAGATAGCATTAGTGTTTCTAGAGAGGTTCGTTATAACCGAGAATTCACTATAAACGGGTTCGTTATAAGTGAACACTACTATATATCATTTTCTATCTTATATCATAACTGCATCCGTAAAACGAATCCAACATAGCAATTAGATTAGATAAGATGCATGTTATGGTTATTTACGGTTATTACAAAAAACAAGCAATTATTATCAAGATGTGATTAAAAAAGAATTACGATATTAAACATCTTCAGTATGTCTCTTATACTGATTAATACACCAAAACACACATACTACACATAGAAAAGTCTAGTGCAAGATACTACAGTTTATTATTATTAAAATGATTTTAAGATGTGAATATAAATTTCTGAAATTTCATTTCAACATTCATCGAATCAAAAACAGAAATAACGTTAACTGCATAGAAGAAAGTCGAGTGTAGGACACATCTGATATATTTAATGCTAAAATAATTAAATCTAAATCTACGCTAATCGTACTTACCATCGTTTCCATTCTCAGCTTCCATTTGCAAGTCTAAACTATCGCAGAAATTGTAACTAAGATATACAAATATCAAAGTTACATACAAACACCTCCGAAGTGCTGGATTCATTTTCAATTGAATTACTTTCAACCACAATACACTAAACTGTTTGTACTCTAATCGATCGAAAATCTATATCGATTTATATAGCAATTACGATTTATAATAGTAAATGCATGATGCATCATTGCATATTTAGATAAGTATTATCAAACAATAGTGGTTTTCTTAGATCTTAGAAAATATAGTAGGGATCCAAATGACGTATAGTAATAATAGCTGGAAAAGCATCCCGATAATGTTGTATTAGCTTTGTAAAACAATTAAATTGACACTTTTTTTATCCTCATTCACTCTTATTGGGTTGTTAAATATGCATAAAAATTTACAAATTTTAAATGAGTCATGCATTAATTACGTAGCTTTCTAAAGCTTAACAAAAATACAGGTGAATGGCGGCACTCAAAGTTGAAGATGTGTAAACATTAGTTTTTACATGAATGCCACCGCAAATACGTACGGAAGTATATATTTTGGATGGCGTGTATACTACATAAAAAAAACCATTTGGCGGTAAATGTAAATTACTACTTCAGTTTTTAAAACAGGATTCATTAACATTTCAGGTTAATTAGCGCTAGCTTCAAGTAATACGCCATTGGTATCTGCAATGCATTGTAGAAGCAAGCGCATGCGCTTTAATAAAACATTGTTATAGCACCATATTGAGCCAATTTATAATATATATCCAATATTTATTTTATAATGATTTGGTATTTGCTGCTGTTAGGGTACAATATGTAGTTACTTATTCAAAGATAATATATTCAAGTATCGAAATGATATAATATTTTGAAATATCCTATTAAATATAACATTATTTTTACAATAACATATAAAAAATTATATGGAAGATCAAGTGCAGCTAATTGCAAATATATTTGTTCAAGATAAGATATCATTGCTGGTCAGGCTATAATTCTAAAATAGATAATGATACTATATATAATAACAATCGCTATAAAACAGATATTTAATCATCATATATCTGTGATCGAGTTGGATACAAACAGTTCAGTGAATTGTGGTGTAAAATAATTTAATTAAAAATGAATCCACCACTTAGTAGGTGTTTGTGCATAACTTTGATAGTTGTATATCTTGGTTACTCTTGTTGTGGTAGTTTTGTATTACCTTTACGTGTTGAGTATGACAACGATGGTTAGAACGATTTGCACAGATTTATATTTAATAATTTTAGTATTAAATATATCAGAAATGTCCTTTACTTGACTTCCTTGTTCGTAATAAACATTTCTGTTTTCGATTCAATGGATATGAAAATGAAATTTTGTAAATTCTATTCATATCAATCATCTTAAAAATAATAAGCATCTGTAGTGTCTCGCACTGGACATTTTGATTTGTAAATAATATACTGCCATATACATACATATTCTGACAAATACATACGTACGTATACATACATACGAATACATACATACAGCATAAGTACCGCCACTCACTCGTATTTATTATACGAATTAGGCATATTTTGTTGTGAAAGAATTATAGCAACGCATATTTAGATATTACATTACAAAATATATTACGCGTGTTTAAGGAGAATATATCAGTAAAAATTGAACAAACTGGCGGATTTTAATGTTGTAATATTGTTTAATCACATCTAAATAATAGTGCTTTTACACTTGCATGTTTTTTATACTTAAATTTATTGAGATAAAATACATTAACGTTGTGTTAAAGTCTGAAGACTCGATAAATTATAAATATCCTAAACATGCGTTTTGTAAATAAACTATGTAATTTGTACGTTCAAACTTTTTACAAATGCAGTCATGCAATATATTAAAAAACGTAAAAAACTCTATTTGAAAATTATGTTTATTTCGTTTTCTCTCTTAGGTTCCATAAACAGTCGAGTTGCGCCTGCCATAAACAGCTAACAGCCTTACACCATCACCAAGGCACGACTCAATGACCTAAACAATGAGTTAATGTATTGGTATTTCGATCAAGGAGGCATAGATGATGAAGGTGATTTTCTACGGAATATCCATTCTTCGTCACCTCAGATAAGCAAAGGTCTTAACTTTCAAATGCCGTTCTTTGGGTTTCGATTTAATTAATTTAATTAATTAATTAATATAAATTAATATAAAGCAAAGCGATTGAGTTTAACAGCGTTTATTGCCGGATCTACACTATTACATATATTTGCAATATTAATTCAATTAGGGGCAAAGATCTTGGCGAGTGGGCTCCCTAATCGTGGCACACGTCTCCGGGTCTACACGTCGTCCCGTTCACCTGAATACAAAAATACACCATGTTACTCTGTGTTGCCACAAAAAAGCTCACTTGGAATCTCACACAGAATTCCACATACCAACGGGCAACATAGGGATTTAGGAATATATACAATTCGATTCAATCGAATAACTGGTCAATAGACCAAAAACACAAATGCCTGCTCAGGCCCAAAAATCACATATGTCTGCTCAGGCCCAAAAACACTTTTCTACATTGATCGATCTGACCTGCCCAGGCCCAAGCCGGATAACAATCCGACTATCTACAACTACATTGATCGACACCCAGTCGATCTGACCTACATCAGGCCCAAACCAGATAAACAATCTAGCTGTCTACTAAGAATTGACGGAAAAGTACACAGACTGAATGCATCGACAGCAATGTACAATCCCAAACGACCCGTGTACCAGGAGTTAGGTCCTAACGGAGAAATACACAGACTGAATGCATCGACAGCAATGTACAATCCCAAACGACCTGTGATTTCAGAAAGGATAAGCTGACATCGACAGCAATGTACAATCGACAACTTATTCATAATTTCGGGAATGTTAAGGAAACACGCACAGAATAACAATGATTTACTCACATTTATCACGTCTGCTATTAATCCAATTATTTCGGCCACAATCACTCACAATTCACGGCAACACAGTAATATTATTAACACTGCTTATCACTTCGGCACTCAACACAAACTAATATAATTTTTTACCAGCATCCACAAAGGGGCACTGCGTGATGCATTCGTTTCGTATACCTAAGTTAGGGTCATAAACATCTCTCAAGTGTTTACTCGCTTGACACTTTAAAACATAAACCATATGTTCGTACGTGCCTAGTTCAACATAGCTATCGAAACATTCATTTAAACTATGTCTCAAAATAAAATTCGTAACAATAGCATCATCAGTTCTATACTAAACTTAAAATTAACCAAACAGTTTATATAATCTAACCTAGGTGGAAGGTGGGGAATAGTCTATTCCCCACACATTTACATATATACACACATATATGCTCAAAAACATACAGATATATACACACATACACACAAATACACATATATTAACACACACAAACACACATGTGCACAAATTCATCCTCACAGTTACATATATACATACACACACAGTCACACACACATATGCGCACGTGCAAAAACTTCATGCCAAAGACAGAATCGATTCAGGACCGTTCAAATGTATAATTTAAATTTATTCTTTAAGCGACTATGTTTTAAAAAACGTTTATTTAAGCACAGTGGTACAGACAACACAGACAACTCTGTTTGGTATCTTATTGTTGAGTCCTATATATAACTTATTTTAGCTTAGTCGACTTTCTTATATCTATTGAGATTAATAATGCATAAGTAAGCCCTTTGTTCATGTCTATTTAACTTATACTTCTGTTAAATTCAGTAGGTGAATATTTTTGGATTCTTCGTGAAGATTTATTCACATACATACGTCATTCCAAAGAAAAAATTAATTTAGTATATTTCCATTAAAATCACAGAGTTAATATTTACTTTCTCATGCGAACTATAAGGATGTATTCATATTTCATATTTATAATACTTATTATTTATTATAAGAAAGTAAAACATAAGCTCTCCATTTTGTATATTACGATTGCGCTATTTTCTTATCGACGATATCATTATTTATAGATTTCAATGCATGGTTTTCTTGAATTTACTGATCCTCCAAAAGGTCCACTCACATACCCTAATCCTAATAAAGACTGGCCGAAAGAAAATGATCAATCCTTCATCGGAATCTTCCACAGCAGAATGCGCATTGGCAGTGTCTTCCAGACAGACGTAGACCAACGACGTCCTGGTGTATATTTCCGGTTAGAGAATAATCTACAGGCAAGAACAGACCGATTTGGTATAGAAATGCGCGAACGGCTCACATGGGATCTACGAACTGGTATTAAAAGCGCTGAAGCATTTAAACCAAAGCATGCCGTCATTGTTACCTGGAAAAATATGTCTTTCGCAGGCGGTATAGATGATGCATTATATGTAACAAACACATTGCAGATTGTGCTTGCAACTGACGAAGTTTCTACCTATGCGATATTTAACTATCGAGATTTACAATGGATTTCGCATACTGAAGCTGGAGGTGATACTTCGACAGGAAGCGGTGGCGTTTCTGCGTTTGTTGGTTTTAACGCTGGTAATGGCAAAGGTTCGTTTGAGTATCTTCCGTACAGTCAACATCCAACAATTCGGGATTTGACAAAGAGTTTCTTGGGTAGTAATATAAAAGGACGACACATTTTCAAGATAGATAAGCATCCATTATTCACAAATTGAAAGTTATCTTATTATCGTTAAAGTCAAATGTTTAAAACTAACGCTATGGATTTATTTTTGAACTATGTTCAATATAGTCTGATGATGACGAATGTATCGACTTAACATTGACTGTAATTGATAACTTTAAAATATATGACCCTGCTTTATTAATCATCCATTAATTAATTATAACTAAATAAAATTACTAGAAATGCGTTGTCGCTTTCTGTCCATATTTATAGCAATTAGTACGACTCGGCGATTTTAATATGTATTAATCCCTATAAACTGGAACGACTCGGTGAACTTGGATTTACGAGAATGCCATTAACATTTTACGTTAATAAATCAAATTATTAACATATTTTCGTATTTTAAAACCCGTATTTTAATATTACGTCATACATACTAAAATTTTCTTGCTCACATATATATGCAGACGCACACACACAAAAGGCATTTGAAAATATTTAGTAAAATAAGATTCAGGGAAGATGTGTTTCAATTGAAATAGATTTTTTCATGAATACAACTCATGCTTTTAATCACGTATAAGAACAATGTTGTCATATATTTATTTTTAGTTCTTATCATAAAATAATATAATATATTTACAATTATATAAAAATATTAAAGTAGCTTAATATATACAGAGTAAAGAAAAGGTATTGTTCACAAAATTTCGATCTCGAGATTTTAACGAAAAAATATCCATCGACTGAATCGAGTCAAACTATTTTTGGGGCGTCTGTGTATTTGTGTGGTTTAGCGTGTATGTGTGTTTGTAAGACTGTGTGTGTGTGTTTGTGTTTGCACTCTACAGCCTAAACGGTTGAAGATAAAATTATGAAACTGTATACATTTGTATACGCCTGGAAAGAAAACCTTTAATTTTTTAAAAGAATATTCCAACCGGAAGTGCATCTCAAAAACGGTAATACTTACAGCAAAATCAGTTCCTGGTTACAAAAACATCTGCAGTGTCTTGAGTTAAACTTTCTTATGCGCATTTTGGTTAGATCATATCATATTTAAACTATTTTTTTAATTTATAATATTTAACTAACTTTCTGCACCCCTTTTCACTAAATTATTTCTTAGAATAAATATTAAATGTCAAACTCCCAATTATATAAGTTTTTTGTTTTTCTGTTAAACAATTGACAAGAACATTTGATTTCGGCTTATGTGAATATAATTATAATAAGAACAAATTTTAATAGCCATTTTCATGTTTCCGGTACCATATTTGAAAAAAAGTTTTAAATAAAGGTTGGAGAGTATGCTAATATCCATAACTTTTATTCTAATAAATTTTCTGAAAGTGCAACCATTTTTGAGTTACTGCAGAAACCCGAAAACACGGCAAACATGCACTTCCGGTAATAATGTTGTTTTCAAAAATAGAAGGTTCTCTTCCCTTACATATACAAATCTTAAATTTTAAGTTTCATATTTTACCGTCTAGGCTGTGGAGCGTTCACACACGCACGCACACACACACACACACACACACACACACACACACACACACACACAAGAAAGTAAAATTGGCAATTAAAATTTGCTCATATATTATTTTTATACATAAATCGTATCAACTATGGCAGTTATTTGTTAAGTATATAAAACAAAATAGGGTCACACATTTTCAAAATTATCAAAAAATTCAAAATTTCTACATACTCAATATATACAAAATTTTTAAAAACCTAATGATCTAACCAAAATGCGTATGAGAAAGTTCTGTGTCAGATACTTGTGATACCTTTTTAATTTTCACGCAAATTTTAAATTTGTTGTTATCGACATATTTTGAGAGTTCGGTTTCTGTTATTATGAACATCCAATCGTGTATACTTCTATCGTCATCCATTAATTTAACATAACGTCCTGTTGTTGGATTTTCTAACAGCACATAAAAAGCGAATCGATGCAAATGTTCTATAGGAATCGGTGACCACACATATAATCTATACATACTTGTGTCAAAGGAGTGCTGGCAATGTAATCTACCAAACTCACTTTTAATTATAAACTTTTTGTTCATTGTTGAACTGTACTTCTCCATAAACATATCTCCAGATAAATATGTGACGTCAGAATGCGAAAGTTGGTAATGTTTCTCTAAAGTACCATTAGTAACCATCTCACAAATATTACATAACCTTTGATTGTTGCAATAATATCTGATATGCACAAATTTTTTATTTGCACCAAAGAATCTACATTTAGAAATAGTACAAACATGTATATCATTAATGCAACCTAAACAAAACCATTCGCCTTCATCATAAGTAGCAGCTGTATTAGTAATGTTTGCACTACATTGGCAATAAAACATTTCTACAATAAAAGTTTGCTTCGTTAGTGGCTTCGCTATTTCAATTAATGAATTAACGGTTAGTGTGAAAGTAGTTCCTCTAAAATCAGTAAAGAAATCCAGTAAACTATTTATTCCAATAGCTAATGAATCGTCTTCTATAATAACCAAACATCCTTGTTTGCTGACAACGTCTGTCTTACACATTTTATTGCGTCCATTAGTAATATCTAAACTAAAATCAAAATCCTTAATGTGACCACAGTCTCCAATTAGTCTGACGCAATGATATATTTTCTTTTTCGTCAAGCATACCTTGGTGTGTATTAGGAAGAACATATGGAAAGCGGACATCAAGTAGCTTTTTACACATGCTTTGAAGATGTCGTACTCGAGTTGCACTGGATTTGATACCACGTGTTGTGGATGAATTTCTTTGCAGTGCTGTAAAATCTGTTGTTTTGGTCCAAACCACTTACATGATCTTGTTTCGGATATGAAGCAAATGTATTGCCGGAAATCGCAGTTGGCTTCATGCGTTTGCATGTCTTCAAACGAACACTTAAGGTTGCAGCCATTTTTTGCATTTTGGCATGGGAATACGAGTTGTTCTGCTAATGACTCGTACGGCAGGGTCCTCGGTTGCAAGTGGGGTGAAGCAGCGGCCGCACACACTCTGGTCATTTGGTAACAGCATCACGGGACCAACGGACAGATAATCTTCACAAACACTGCAAATCAGTTTCTGCAAAATTTCATGTTTCACTTCCATTCTGTTTTAATGTAGTTCTGATTCAAATTAAATACAATATTTCGTTTGTTTTAAACTTGAGAATTCGTTTGGGACCGCTTTCTAAAAAAAATCAATTTATATAAGTTTATAAGTTTATCTGCAATTTGATATTATTATCTTATCAGCTTATCTACTCATTGATATTTGTAAAATGTATTAATACACATTACAAGTGGTTAATTCGTAAAAACATGTTTACAAAACTAATTAATTAAAATCTAGAATTCCATATTAAATTATATACATACATATATTTACATGTTTACTCATACATAAATAAATAAACATACAAACGTACTGATATGCTGATATGCAGACATACAATCATAAAGGGATACAGATTTACAGATATGCAGACATACAGACGTTCAATCATGAAGGAACACAGATTTACAAATACGCAGACGTAAATATACAAACCTACATGTATTTACTGTATTTTCAAAATATTTGGTTAGAGCCTAATAGTCGTTCATGGATGTAGTATTTTTCTAATTTATAATATCTGTTCTAACCTTTAGATTGCTTTTGCACTAAATACAATTCTTAGAATAAATATTAAATATCAAACTTCAAATTATTTAAGTCTATTTTGTTATGCAAATGACAGGCGCAGATGATAAGATTTATGTAAATATATATTTTTAAGCAGAAATTTATTTTGAAACCAGTACTCTTTTTGGAAAAAAAATTCAAACAAAAGTTGTGCTAAATAAAAATACCTTTAATTTTTGTTAATACAAATTTTCTGTAACTGTAACCATTTTTGAGTAATTGCAGAAACTGCAAAAAACGACTAGAGTAAACAGGCACTTCCGGTTTGAATATTTTTTTCAAAAATAGGAGGTGCACACCTCAGGCATATTCCAATCTTAAGTTTAAAGTTTCATAATTTCAGCATCAACCGTTTAGGCTGTAGAGAACACACACACACAGACACACACACAAACCGACGGACGTCATTCCAAAAATAGTCGGAATCGATTCAGGGAAGGTCGAAACGTATATTACCGTTAAAATCTCGAGTTCGAAATTTTTCATGATTACAATACTTACTTATACTGCGTATAAGAAAGTAAAAAGTACTAAAACACTGCTCAAGTTACATTAACACATTCCTTTACGTTATGTAAATTCGTATAAAATATTTACACTTAGTAACAATTTTCAAAATTATATTTCAATATCCAATATAAACAGCGTATATGAAAGGCCAGTGCAGCGCATTGCCGATATATTTGTTCTAGATAAGATACCATTGCTTGTCAGTATTTATCTAAAACTTTAACTTCTTCCACTTTATACGTTATTTACATTCTATATTAACAGATGATAGATCAACATAGTACTTTATGTATTGTGGTGGAAAAAAAAAACATTAAAAATTAATCCGCAGACGTAAATATACAAACCTACATGTATTTACTGTATTTTCAAAATATTTGGTTAGAGCCTAATAGTCGTTCATGGATGTAGTATTTTTTTTTCCATTTATGTCAAGTGTTTATCTAATATGATTGCATAATTTATAGTATCGCCGTTTCAAAAAAAGTACTAAAACACTGCTCAAGTTACATTAACACATTGCTTTACGTTATGTAAAATCGTAAAAAATATTTATACTTGGTAACATTTTTCAAAATCATATTTCAATATCCAATATAAACAGCGTATATGAAAGGCCAGTGCAGCGCTTTGCCGATATATTTGTTCTAGTTAAGATACCATTGCTTGTCAGTATTTATCTAAAACATTAACTTCTTCCACTTTATACATTATTTACATTCTATATTAACAGATGACAGATCAACATAGTACTTCGTGTACTGTGGTGGAAAAAAAAACATTAAAAATGAATCCGCCACCAAGGAGGTGTTTGTGTATAATTTTGATAATTGGATATCTTAGTTATTCTTGTTGTGATATTTTAGAATTCACTATGGATGTGGATAATGAAAGTGTTGCTTAGTACGATTTGTAAAGATTTATATTTTATAGTTTTAGTATAAGCAATTTCAGAAGTGTCCTACACTGGAGTTCCTTGTCCGCTGCAGACTTTATTCTTGTTTTTGATTTGATGGATGCACATATTAAAATCATATTAAAAATTATAAACATCTGTTGTGTCTTGCTCTAGACTTTTTATACGAAGTAGGTACATTTGCTTGAGAAAGAATATGTAATATAATTGTGAAGAAAACGCCGTTCTTTCTATTTTTCTATTTTACGTGAGAATACTCGTACTTGACCGTTTATCGGACGTGTTCGTCGTGGTTAACAATTGTTACCTGCGGCACAAATGTACATCAATAGCACTCTGTAGTCTTCGAACCATTGTGGATAACACACGTTATCTGTATTTTCATTTTGGATGCACTTGTAGTGAATATCTTTCTTAATATGGAGACATAAATTAGCCCATACTTTTGCGTTCTTTCAGTTACGTATTTATCCTATTAAATTTACTCTGTATCTCCGTTAAGAATGATTTTGCAAAACACGTGCATTTTCGGCAAAGCAAGGTCATTCGCTACCTGTGTGATCTGGTTATTTAACTTCAATACCTTTTTGAAATATAGCATATATTGTAATTTCTGTTTAACATTATTCTTAACCACGTTAACCGTGTGGTTAAGGTTTATTTCTTCTATTATCATAATTTTGCAATTTATCACTTTATGTAATTATGTATACATATATTTATATTTCCGTGTAACTATTATTGATTCAGGAGTGATCGCGGTGTTTCGTTTGTATCTCATGCTATGTTTATGTCCATTCTCAAATTCGTTCGTTAATGTTGCGACCACGTGTCACCTATAACTTTCTTGTCGGTATTACTCACGTTATATACGTAAATATTTGTAATTAGTTTCTATTTTGATATTAGAACTGATCAGTTGATCGAAGTTAAGTTTGGATTGGGATTAAGTACCATTTAAGAGTATGGAACCCTTTAGTTATGTTTTAGTTTAGTTTGTGTAAATCACTAGTCACACGTTTCATTCATTTTGGATTGACAATTATTATTGGTTGCCTTCATCATTTTGTATCAATGTGGTCGCATCTTATATTTTTATCTGCTCCGATATTTAACCAGTAACACGTCTAAGGGTAATCCAACACCAAATATCTTTGGTACTACTGAGATACCTGTCTGAGCAACATTACGACTCAGACTTTGACGAAGTGATTGCAAGGGAGAAACCAGGAAGGAATCGCCTCAGTATTCATTCCCTTGGAGAAACGGATGAACACCATCCAATCCCAGTTACGATTGGTTGACTACCGGACACAAGAGCAGTTTGAGAGCTTTGTATCATTTCTTTGTATCACCTATTTGTTTTAATTGCTAAAATTAATTGGTTCAATATTATCGACTCGCAATTTGTAACTTTAATTCTTTGGTTAACTTAACATTTCGGCCCGGTATTATAAAGAACAAAATAAATGTTAATTAGTTACCATGGAACTAAATTTACTTACACAGTTAATATAATTTTGCGTGTTATAAAAGAATCTTACAAGTAAATTAACTAATAGGAGATTTACCGACTATTTTTGTTCATCTATTCATCAATAGATGACTAATATATAAATATTGCAAATTTGGCATCGGTTATTATTATTTGCGGTTGGTAACACTTTGTTTACAAACAAAAATGGATAAAAAGCGGGAAAGAGGTAAAAATTATACAGAAACGGATAAAGCTAATTTGTTAGAAATAGTTGGCGAGGATATAAGTGTTATTGAAAATAAGCAAACGGATAATGTAAATGTTCAAATGAAGAACGAAACCTGGGAAGTAATTGCCACAAATTATAGTGCTATTGCCCAAACTGGACCAAGATCGGCTGGGCAATCGAAATTATTGTATGAGACAATAAAAAATATCTGGCATGTATGACACTGAACTTTCTTATACGCATTTGGGTTGGATCGTAAGAATTTAAAAAACTTTCAAAATTATTTAATTTTTATAATTCTATAAGCTCAGCGACAGACATGCCGCATGTCAGCATATGTTCCGCCGCGCTGACGCGAGCACATTAAATATAGGCGGAGACCAAGTATATATGCAATAGACGTGAGAAGTATTGAATGTAATATTGAAATGGTAATTTTTTGTAGCCAGTACTCTTTCTGGAAAATCATTTCAAATATAAGTTTTGCGAAATAAATAATAATAAATATCTTTTATTTTCATTCCTAATAATTTTGCTGAAAATAACTTTTTTTATATAACCAGTACCTTTTCTAAAAAATATTTTCAAATAAAAGTTATTATACGCATTTTGGTTAGATCGTTAGAATTTATAAATCATTGAAAAAAAT
Source organism: Nebria salina (assembly GCA_944039245.1). Lineage (NCBI taxonomy): Eukaryota > Metazoa > Arthropoda > Insecta > Coleoptera > Carabidae > Nebria > Nebria salina. Next base: position 941,909 of record OX063286.1, read on the forward strand.
TTAAATTCTGACTTTCTAACCAAAATGCGTAAAAGAAAGTTCAGTGTCAGGCATACCATATATTTTACTGTACATATAAATGGTTCTACTTATAACGCCCTTTTCAAATTCACTCAGTAATCGTGATTTTACCGTATCACTGTTTTTTTAAGTTCAGAATTTTCATTTTTATTTACACACAAAGAATTACACACATTTTGTACGATTTGTTTTGAGTCACTGGACAAATGCTTCCTTTTTCCAACCGTTTGTTCGACATTTTCTTCATTTTCTAGACCCCAACAATTACCTAAGGTTCCAAGACTCCCTTGCTTAAGAAAAATAAGAAAGAAATAATTAGGAAATTAATTTGAAAAGAAATGAACAGAAGATGCGATTTCGCGCCAAATAATTCAATTAGCGAAACAAAAGCTAGAAATAAAGACAATAAAATAATTATTTTAGATTTTAGCACATAAAAATATAATGACATCTCGAATCTGTATGATTTACTGTAGCGTAAAAAAATTAGTAATTGTAAAATATTTCAACTTATTATTTATCCTTTATACGCATAATTCCTAACTTCATTTGTGTTTGTGTTGTACAGTTTTATAACTCTAAAATACAGATTAACAATTAGATTATTTAAAATAAATAAATTTCAGTAATAAATATTAACCAGATATGTCCAATTAATTCGTTGTTAGTTTTGTATTTATTTAAAGTAAAAGTTGGCCGTAACATAGGGGATATTGTAAAAGATATCGTACGTATGGTATATGTGATATGGTCATGATGGAAGAATGTCGATAGATATATTGACGAAGAAAATAAAAAAAGGGACGATATGAATGGTGTGAGACTGCGGGATGTGCCAAAGAAGCACGTCAACACGATTTTTGAGATGAGTATTAGTAGGTGATATTAAATGTTATGCCTGATTTCGATTTAGTACGGAAACAGTTTCAGCTAAACTTAATTATTGTAATTGAATAGCATTGGAAATTAAATATGTGAATGTTGTGAAAAGGATACTTGCCTAGTTGTAGAAAGGTTCATCATAATAGTCGATGCTTGGAAATAAGAATATGATACACATTTTTCCATTGTCAGAGGCCACGGATACCTAAATAAAAATAAACTGTAAAAAATGTTTGATTCATATCTCTCTCCAATTAGAAAATCAACAATATTAATTTAAATCATGTCGTTACCATAGTATTAAAAACATTTTTGGTACTGTGTTTTTTTTAAATGTATTTGGTTTCCAATTTAAACTTTATTGGTATTTTCTCAAAATAAAAGGTAAGTTTATGAATAATTTTCACATTTGTACAAAGCTTTATAATTTGGTATAATTTGTTTGGTAATATCTTTAAAAGTTCCACACATATTTTCCTGTCAAAATTTTATTAGACGCACACACACACACACACACACACAATATCTTATTTGAGGAGAACAAACTTGGTAAATTTTATATCTATTTGTTATGCAATATTAGTAATAATAATTGAGGAATAGATGAATGTATATATAAGTATCATTAAAGCTTTATTTCTCATTTTCAGATTTACTAATCAAAATAAACTTTCTCCGTCATTTAAGTACGTAACCAAGGTATTAAGAAGATATATTTCCAAAATGTTCATAATTTAAAATTTGCACGTTGATGACCTATTTGCTTGGTATTTTTCCAGAATTCAAGGTAATTTTATTATTATTTCTCATGCTTGTACATATTTTTAAAACTGTATATAAGTTTTGCGCTTCAATATAAAGATGCCTATGAAAATTTGATGGCATATTTTTGATTACACTTTTACATTGATTAAACCTTCCTTGCTGTGTTATTTTGGTAGTTGGTACTTTTTGTTTACACATTAAAATACTAGTATTTAAACATTTAAGAAATTATTAATATACAGTCACCGACATAATTGAGTGGACACTAAATAAAACAAAGTCAAATCGCTTGCTCCAAATTGTGAAAAGGTTATATTTAAATATTGCAGTTTTATTATAATAGTAACAACACAGCTTGTTAATATATAGCATAAAATAAAGAAATAAATTGGTTGGTCATCGAGAAATTAACAAATGAAGGAAGAGCATGAAGACAAAATTAAGTGGACATTACAAAAGTAATATTTTGTATGACCAGCTTTAGCTTCGATGATTGCTTGTAGTATTTTTGGTAAACTTTCAACTAAATTTTTTAATACAGTGTTATCAATATTATGCCATGTAGACTGCATACTATTGAAGAAGCTACATTGGTTACTTCTGCTAGTAGTTCGAACTTGTTTATCAAATATTAACCATAAATTTTCTAACGGATAAACGTCAGGAGATTGGAGTGGCCACTAGAGAAGTTTTATTTTAGAATCTCTGAAAAATGTTATGCTTTTTTTCGATTTATGTTTTGGATCATTATCTTGATGAAATATAAGATTATGAGAAATGTTCATTTTTTCCAAAGATTCTCCCAAATTGTCATTGATTATGTCTATATACAGATCGGAATTCATAATACTTTTTATTTTCACCATATTCCCGGGTCCAAACCACGAAAATCATCCCCACACCATGGTGGAGCCTCCGCCGTGTTTCACCGTTTTCGCCACAAACTTTTCCTTTAGGGCTTCATTTGGTTTTTTCCAATCTGTTTTTCTAGTTATCGTACCAAATAACTCGAACTAACTTTTATCACTACAAACTTTATGTTTCCAGAAATCTAATGACATATTAGCATATTTTCTAGCAAAATTATACCTTTTGATTTTGTTTTTTGCACTTATGAATGGCTTTGGTCGCGGTACACAGCTATTCAGCACGTCTTCTTTTATTCGACGGGACACTGTTTTCTCAGATACATGTAAGTTCAATATTTCTACAATATCTCGACAAGCAGTTGTTGGGTGTTCTCGCAATTTTCGTAAGATCATGATGTCTTCCCGTTTCGTTGTCAATAGATTTCGCCCGCGTCCTTTTAAATTTTCACTGTAAATTTGGTTGTATACTTTTTCAAAAAAATTTCTGCAGCACTTTTTGAAATTGTATATTTTTCACCAATTCCTCGATAACTAAGACCACTTTTACGATCACAAATTACCAAATTACGAATATGAATGGAAATTTCTAGTCGACCTGACGTTTTGATACACTTGTAACAAAAAAACTAAATTTAATAATTGTTACTTGTTAACAAAGCGATGGTCTGTTCAAGACTGATATGCCTGCACTATAAAAAACTAAGCAGAACTATTATAGAAATAATAGAAAAATAAAAATGCCGATGTCCACTTAATTTTGTCCCTCTAATTCTACATCGTTCTCAGAAATTATTCCAACAAATGGGTTAGGCATTTCGTTGAAAAGGAATTTTTAGCAATTTGTTAGAGTAGAAAGATATGTTGTTGTTACCATTATGTCTTTTAGAAAATTCCATATTGTATATTAATAAAAATGTAAAAACTAGTTATTGTTGAATGGTGTCCACTCAATTTGTCGGTGACTGTACATGATGCGATATTAGAAATTATTTTTGTTTTCTTAATCATGGCTTATTAACGCACGCATGCAAAAACCCAGGTATTTACACTCAAACTCACATACTCTCATACAGTTAAACAGTCACACATTCAAACAACCAAATATTTACATATAGTTTCACACTGACGCATTCTCTTTCACACACTCACAAATTCACACATATAATCCAACTTGATTTAGTGAATGTTTGAAAGGATATTTTTTTCTGTTAAAATCACTAGTTTCATTACAATACTTACTTCGTGTAAGAAAGTAAAGATAATTTTTAATATGACAATTTCGGTAAAACTGTATACGGCAGGTATCTCCGGGTACTCCGGTTCCCCTGTCTAAGAAACACATACATACATACATACATGCGACATATAACAAACAGTACACACAAGCAAATATCGCTCACGCATTAATAATAATATACAATATTGTTGAATTTTCGGCTGACCAAGAAACATCAATTTTCTAGATTCTTGGGAATCCTACATCGTTTTTCTTCATATTTACGTCTTTTGGAGCATTTTTTATTTTGGTTAAACGGTATTTTTATTATTAATTTACTTACTTACTTCTTTGTATGTCTGAGATTAACTGAATATTTTCAGAATAAATTTCCACAAATACATATGTATATATTTGCTTTGGAACCTTAGTTATTTCCATGCATTTGATTTACTATATAAACATTTTAGATAAGCAACATTATAATTCGAAAGAAAAGGTTACTTGAATTATGTTTTGCTTATCGGAGAAATAGGCCCTCGATGCTTGTAAAGAGGCTAGACTTGTGTATTATTATGTCTAGCGTGATTTGCTTAGATTTCTGTTTTGAAATTATAAATATGATTAATTAATTTGCAATGAATCAGATGTAAGAGTGAGATGGTTTGAATTTTTAGGAATATTTATATATTGGACCTAGTGGAAATAAATTTTATTTTTATAGTTATTTTTCAGTAGGCTATGAAACAAAATTGAGCTTAAATACAACGAAACATAAATTAAATACATTAAATTATTTGTTATTTACTTTATAAATAGTGTTATAAAGTAAATAACAAATAATTTAATGTATTTAAGCTCAATTTTGTTTCATAGCCTACTGAAAAATAACTATAAAAATAAAATTTATCTAACTTTCAATCGCATTTTTCTCAATATTTTACTTATGTAAGGGTATAAAACGAATACATAATGGAATTCAGAAAAAAATACTCTATCGAATGGGCCTAAAAAATATATAGCATCTCTGTTGAAAAAACATAACTTTGTGTTATTGCTTGAGAACCACGGGTTTAAAAAAATATTTTCTTTTATAGTTGGATGTCCCCCTTGGTCCTGCATAAGATTGTCTTATACTATTTTATTGTATCTTTAATAACATAGAAGTTATTCGAGGTAGCTCGTTTCGCTGTTACACCCTGTATATGCATGTTGGTTGTTTACTGCAATTGAAGTAAATTTTTATTTCAAAATTGGAAATGTTTTATGTGAAATAATTTGTAAAGGTTATTTCGTAGTTTTGATTGATAACCATTTTGTGATGTTGCGAAAATATGTCGATCGTAGTACGTACTTGAATTTGTATTTTCAAATTTTAAACTATTTGGATGTTATTAAAATTTTCATGCCAATTGCAATAGTACGGAATCGAAACTAATGAAACAAAAATAAACATATATAAACAATATTTATATTATGCATACAAGTTTGAAGAATAGAAATACAGTTTTATTTTGGGTATATTTATTACTCTACGCTTAAATAAGTTAATTACATGTTTTATTTTCTAAGCAAAATGAAGATAAAGTGACAAGTACCTTTCAAATTTATGAGTCCTTTTACCCTTTTGTCCCGAATACTTCGCTGGAGGATCAACACAATGCAATATTATCGATCTATGTACGTATTGAAAATGTCAACTACTTAGTAACATTCGTGACATTTTACGATAATAACAGACATTTGAAGATAGAACTAATTAAACTAATGACATACAAAACAACAGCATTTGGTAATACCAAGATTCCATTGGGAAAGAATCGTGAATACGAGAGGTATGTACCTACTATTTATGAAAATTAAACAAGTAAAATTACTGCTATAGATGATTGAAGAAATGAGATGCTGTATTGCAAATGCATATAGCACAGGAGATGAAATCGGAAAATTAAAAAAATGGAGATAGCAGAATACACTCTTTGCAAATAAACTGTTTTATATTCATTAATCAAGTTTACGACAAGATAGTGGACAAATGGAAAGCATAGAGAACAAATAAAAATAGTACCTATAAAATTAAAAATACAAAACCGAGGCCAAAGCATGGAAGTAACTAAGTGAAAGCAAGTAACATATAAACGTAATGAATGTAAATGAAATATAAATAGAAGAATGACAAAAATATATCAAAAACAAAAAAGGACAATATGTAAGACGAATTTATAAAGATTTTGTGCAAAACCACCAATGCGATATTATTGGAAAATAAACTCATTTAAGAAATAGAAACAAAATATAACTACTTGATTTCAGAAAAAAATCATAGATATTATGCAAAGATGAAATATTAATATATGTACGAAACTTAATATAACAGCTTGCAGATATACTTATTTCGTCAGATAAATAACATAATAAAAGCGCTAGAAAAGAAAATCAAATGAGTACTCTATGGAAAAAGTGCTAACATGAGACTGTCATTTTAGTACAACACCTTTATTATTCTATCTTGTAGATCTGGGATATTTATCAACAGTCGTTTCAATAATAACATCTTATGTATTACTACATCCACTTGATCCAATATATAAATATTCCAAAAAATTCAAACCATCTCACTCTTACATCTGATTCATTGCAAATTAATTAATCATATTTTCAAGGATGCAAGTTTATGTATGTACATTGGTGTACTTGTACCATGCATAAAAAGCGTGTGACTGCTGTGGAAATAAGAATTTTAAGTAGTGTTTGTGGTGTATTTAAAAAAAAGCTGACGTGTCTGTCACTGGACTTTCTTATACGCATGTTAATTAAATCGTTAGAATTAAAATTTTTTTGAAATATATTAAAGTTTTATAAATACTAACGATCTAACCAAAGACATATAATGAAGTTCATCGACAGATTTAATATATTATTATACTATATATTAAATTATTTTAAACATGTTATTATTTATAAATTATCCAACTACTACCATTATTGCAAAAAGATCGTCCGCTAATTATATCCGCAATTGTATACAAATGAAACAATCAGCAACAATACACGAACTATTCAATATAAGATATAAAAAGTAAAAAAAATAACTTATTTTTTTGTAACCAGTACCTTTTCTGAAAAATCATATCAAACACAGTCATACTCAATGCAGGGAAGGTCGAAAGATATATTTACGTTAAAATCTCTAGATCAACATTTTTCATGATTACAATACGAATATGAATGTAAAATATTTGAAATTTTGATAAACATAACAAAAATATCGTCCGCCAAATATATCCGCAATTATATACAAATGAAACAATCAGTAACAATACACGAACATGTATGATTTAGGTAGTCGTGTAATAGCGGATGACATTTTTATGGTAGCCACCTTTAGTGCGGAAGTAGCACTACATTACGTAGTACGTCAGTGTATACTTGTATGTGGATCAGCGCCAGAAATGCCGTTGCGAGTAGATCAACTACTACCGGAGGACAATTATATAGGCATAACGTCCACTAATAGACGTGAGAAGTATTGAATGTTTTATTGAAAATAACTTAAATTTTGTTGTTACCGGTACCTTTTCTGAATATACTTTTCAAAAAAATATTTGCGAAATATTAAAATCTTTATTTTCATTCTTACTAATTTTGCTGTAAGTACTACCATTTTTGAGTTAAAGCAGAATATTAAAACAACACTCTTTTTTTTGAAACCAGTACCTTATTTGAAAAATATTTTCAGATAAAAGTTAAGCGAAATATTAATATCTATTGTTTTCATTCTATAACTTTTGCTGTAAAAACTACCGTTTTTGAATTATAGCAGAATATGCAAAAAATGAATAGAGTAAACATGCACTTCCTGTAGGAGTATTCTTTTCAAAATAGGAGGTTTTTCTCCCAGGCACATACAAATCTTAAGTTTGCAGTTTCATAACTGTACCGTTTAGGCTGTAGAGCGCACACATACACACAGACAGACTCACACACATACACACACACACACACACAGACAGACTTCATCTCAAAAATGGTCAGACCCAATTCAAGGAAGGTCAAAAGATATATTTCCGTTAAAATCTCGAGATCAAAATTTTTCATGATTACAATACTTACTTATACTGCGTATAAGAAAGTAAAAAGGTGAAGAAAAATAAAGCAAATGAAAAAGTAAGTAGTAAACATTTATTTTACATTCGGTTCGATTGTTTGATAATTTCAAAATTCAATACTCAAATATATAAATGGCATATCAATATTCATTAGATTATGCTTTAGGTGGAATTATACAAAACAGCTGGTGGTTCTTTTAGATCACATATTAATCCAGTTGGGGAAAAATTTTTAAAAGTTGTTGGAAACACAATAATTGAAATTACAAATTCATATGATAGCAATGCTCCGTTTGGTATGAACATTATATTTTAACAGAGTTTTTTTATTTATTATATATTTTCAGATAATAAAGATACAGTTGAAGACGTAGATGCTTTCGATTTAACTAATGATCAGCTCTGTTCCGAACAAATGGTAGCCTAAAATCTAAGGAAAAGAAACTTTAAATTTGCTAATGTTATGTGAATTTTAGAATCTCGATGAGGTCTTTTCAGGTACTCCCAAGAGTCCAGGAAAAAGATAAAGAAAACAAAAAATTTATAAACCAAATACGCCATATTTTATAAAAAATAAGAAATATATAAATGCAAAAAGTGCAAGATCGGAAGAAGAAGAATTAAAATTGCAAATATTAAGAATTCGTAGGGATAAAGAAGAAGCAGAAAGAGATATTCTATTACTTAAAAAAAAAAGAAGTGGAATTAATTATAGAAGAGAAAACCTTACACCTACAAAAGTTAAGAAATAAATAATTACTTCATCATAATTATTATTATTTTTTTATATTATATAATAAATATGCTTTGCCAAATATTCTTCTTTTTATTTTCATATTTAATGTTATAAGTATTGGAATTTAATCAACAAATATTGTGATAAAATGCCACATATATTTTACATAATTATGAAAACACATTATTTATAACTGCATTTCTAACTGCATTGTTGTGTCTCAAATTTTGTACATTAATTTCGACTGGAATATCTTCATTTTCTTCTACATTCTCGTTTTCTGCATCATCATTATCACTCCCGATAATATTGTGTAAAACACATGTAGCTACAATAATTGGTAGGACTATTGTAATTGATACGCGTAAACCAAGAGACAGACATGGAAATCTTATCTTGAGCACGCCGAATGTTCTCTCAATTGTATTCCTTGTTTTAATATGTGCCTTATTATATCTTCGTTCAGCAGCGGTTTCGGGATTTAGTAGCGGTGTCAGAAGGTATCTCGTGCATGCATATGCACTGTCTCCTAACAAATAACTATTACCAAATTCGTTGTTTTCTAATCTGGCTCTGACTAGCGAATTATTAAAAATATGGCTATCATGTGCCGAACCTGGCCATCTCGCAATAACATCCATGATCCGTAATTTAGCATCACATATTATTTGTACATTAATAGAGAACCAACCTTTCCTATTCCTAAAATTTTCCATATTATCTCCTCCGGGAGACTGAATTTTAATATGTGTTCCATCAATAGTTCCACAAACACCGCATATATTATAAAATTCGGCGCATACTGCAGTTCGTTTTTGTACAGTATTTGGCATATTAATGTACTGGTCTCGCATAGATGCCAAAAGATGTGTTACTCTATGAACGATTCTACCAACAGTTGATTTGGTAACGTTGAAATGATCACCAATATTTATTTGAAACGATCCACAAGCGAAAAAACGGAGCGTAATTAATAATTGATTCATTGCAGAGATAGAATGATTCCTCTGAGTGATTGGTTGTATATCATCACTAATTAAGCTCAATACTCGTAAAACATCTTGTTTTTTTAAACGAAATCTATTTTTAAATTCATCATTATTATAATAATCAAATGGATTATTTCTTTGTCGAAAAACTCGTGGACGTCTTCGTGGAGGTGCGGGTAGTGGCTCATTTTCATGTTCACTATCACTTATAGAATTCACTGATGAAACCGATGAAACTGATGAAACTGATGAAATTGACATACTACAATTTTCTTAAACACAAAAAAAGAACAGAATAAAATAATTATTAAAATCTAAAGTGTATAAATAGGTAAAAATGCTAATTTACATACCTGTTATTTTAAATAATAATATTTTAAATAAAAACCAAACACGAAGCTGTCAAGTAATTGACAGAATAAATTTTACTAGCTAGAAATTCATGGGAGTAGTTTAACTGTGAGATTTACTAGCGAAGTAAATTTATTTTTCGTTTATAATACGGAAATCTATAGAGTAAACTATATTACTTGGTTACCAAATAAAATCTACCGAGTATTTTAGTTATTTGACGTTTATAATAACGGGCATTAAACTATTAGACGTACTCCGTAGCGACGCCGATACGTGGTGTCGCATGTAAATAAAACTTTACGTAACAATATAATGTAACCAATGTAACCACTTAGTTGTTGATAAAAATAACATAACTAGATACGCATGTCATATAGAAAAGATAAAATACTAACGAGTATTAAAAGGAGTATAATATCCATCTGGCGCAGTGTATCATTATTTAATATATAGATCTTCTTCCACCCCTTCTGCGTTAACATAAACCATCAGCGTAGCTTTATTTCTTTGGTTAATTTAACTTCATTTAAACTTTAGGCAAATATTCATTTACTTTTAAATCGTGGCCTATTGCTAATCATCCTGTAATTCAACACAGGATTATTAATACCGTTAGGTAAAATGACTACCGAGCGAGTCACCTGGAGTAGAAATGCGTACCGAACAACTTCTCTATCGGATCCAAGACGTCCTGCCGCTGGTAGGGCTGGCGCCCAAAACAACTGCTGGATCACCGCTCCTAGGGACTCACTTGAGTATCGCAACCATTTTTACTTTCTTATACGCAGTATAAGTAAGTATTGTAATCATGAAAAATTTCGAACTCGAGATTTTAACGGAAATATACGTTTTGACCTTCCCTGAATCGTTTTCAACTATTTTTGGAATGACGTCTGTCTGTGTGTGTGTGTGAGTGTGTGTGTGAGAGAGAGAGAGTCTGTGTGTATGTGTGCGCTCTACAGCCTAAACGGTAAAAGACACAATTATGAAACTTCAAACTTAAGATTTGTATATGCCTGCCAGGAAAGCCTTCTATTTTTGAAAAGAATATTCCAACAGGAAGTGCATGTTTACTCTAGTAATTTTTTGCATTTTCTGCTATAACTAACGCTGAAATTTGTGCAGTTACCTCCATTTCTGAGCATGTATTATGATAGCTCAAATCCTCCAAAGCAACTCGATACTTCTGCTCAGATCTTCGAATGTTATCATATAACTTCGCGTGGTGCAACGCCAATCCGCAATAAACAGCAAGCATCTCAAACGCGTCTTTATCTTCTTTAGTAAACGACCCTGAGTACTTATTGGCATCACGCCGATAATGGACCCCCGAATAAAAATCGGCATACACAAAATAGTTTCAGTTTTACACTCAGTTATTTGATGTACAGTCCTGTTGAATTTAGGATTTGAATACTCGTCGGTAATATTCAGTATTTCACCTGTCATTGCCACTTGCCCAGCAATCCCGGTTCCTAGCGGAAACCGGATTTCTTTTGTGTTCGCCTTAGAGGGGGTGGGTCCAACGAGTCTTCGATCCCAACATCAAAGATCGTCGCATATAATTCTGTTTTTTGCGTCCACTAGAAATAACGAGGCACGACCTGCATCCACTAAACGTTGCGCGAAATTCATGATTTTTATCACTAACGTGTCCATTCTCACCATATATTGGAAAATCGATCTGGAAAATTCAGAAAATACCTTTAAAGGCTATATTATAATTACTATGACATTTTTATTATTCTTATGGAAAGTAGTAAAAAATCGATTTTAACACAAATATATTTTGACCTTCCCTGAATTTCATTTGTAGAATGAATTCGTATAAGAAAGTTGTAAATATGTTTTTGGTTGGTTTAAAATTAAATTTAATATAAAAACGTGTGTTTAAATTGTTGCAAATTTATAATAATAAAAAACTTCTCCATGGAAATCACTTTGAAAATATCTGCAGTGTCATGCACCGAACTTTCTTATACGCATATGTGTTAAGCCACTTCGCAGTTTCATTATTTTTCTAATTTATAATATTTGTTCTAACCTTTAGATCGCTTTTACACTAATTATATTTCTTAGAATATATATTAAATGTCAAACTTCAAATTATTTACGTCTATTTTGTTAAACAATTGACAGGCGCAGATGATACGATTTATGTAAAAATATATATAAAAGGCAGAAATTTATTTTGAAACCAGTACACTTTTTGGAAAAAAAATTCAAACAAAAGTTGTGCTAAATATGAATACCTTTAATTTTTGTTCATAATATTTTTCTGTAACTCTAACCGGAAGGTTTGAATATTTTTTTCAAAAATAGGAGGTGCACACCCCAGGCCAATGCAAATCTTAAGTTTAAAGTTTCATAATTTTAGCTTCAACCGTTTAGGCTGTAGAGAACATACATACACATACACACACACACACACACAGACAGACACACACACAGACGGACGTCATTCCAAAAATAGTTGGAATCGATTCAGGGAAGGTCAAAACGTATATTTCCGTTGAAATCTCGAGATCGAAATTTTTCATGATTACAATACTTACTTATACTGCGTATAAGAGAGTAAAAACACTTAAACTTTCATCACAAGAATTTTATTTGGTGAGTAAATTTCTATTAAATAGCTTAAAATTGTATAAAATAATTGAGGATTATTTTAAAAAAAAATAATAATAATAAACACATAACTGCTTAAATTATTCTTAGATGTACCTTAACGTGAATTTCGGTAATAGTAATAATTAAAAAATATTTCTATTTCATGTACTGTGCGGGTTTCCGTACCTAGTAGCCTACGTTACAATTATTCGTTGTCAATATCACAGTGTGAAGTCTTCGAACGTATTTGTTAACACTTGGCAATTGAAGCAGTTGAAAAAGGGACGGTTGTGGTCAGTGGATGCGTAGCTGAGTTGGTTAGAGCGATCGGCGCGAAACCGATGGTCGCGGGTTCGATTCCTGCCGTATCCGTTACTTTTTCAACTGCTTAAATTATTCTTACATAATAGTGAGTTTGCATGCATAAATATTCAATTTGAGCTCATTATAATCATTTAATGACTCTTTAAAATACGATTTAGGTTTGGAATATTCGTAAATGTGTATTTATTATTATTTCCAATTGCATCTAATTAATATTATACTATTCTGTCGTAACGACTTTCGCGAGCGAGAAGCCGACAGAACGAGATGCTCGACTAGCTCTCAGACCGGTGTCGGGCGTGGGGATAAGAGCTGCAGCAGCTAGGTGAATTAAACTCAAATCTCGTAACAATAACAATTTATTACATCAAAAAGGATAGCACTTAACTGGGCTTTTGACGCCAATACACGTTAATTACTAAGTATTAAAGTTATAAAGAAAATAGGCTAAATAAAACATAAATGGAGTAATGGCAATGTTAGATGATCGTGGCTATACTCAACAATCGTCCAGACGTGAGTCGTGAGGCAGCGCCGGCTAGTAGCTCCAGGGTATTTATATTAGGGCGCCAGCCCGGTATTCTCGGACGTCCTGGAGGCGGCAAAGTGATGTTGGTGGCTGCGCTCAACTCTGGTGCTGTCTGGTGCTACGGGTTCTGCGGTTACCAATTGGTGGTTTTGGTAACAATATCCTCTCGTACGGTCCCCGTACCGAAGTTATGACTTTACATACGTTATTTGAGTAATAACGTCGGAACCAATTGCCTTAAACACAGGTGGAGAGTGTTATGTACGAGATAGAGATGAACGGGAATTTATAACCACGGTATTAACGGAATTTAAACATAAAATAAACTAACGATAAATAGCAAATGAGAATGCTTGAATACTGAACTGTTACGCTACAAAAAAAGGAAATAATTGGGTCTACAATTAAATTGACAACAATTACAAAGGGTGAAGTGATAAACAGACTTACGTTACACGGTAAATTGTAAAATTGAAGAACCAGTGAATAAACACTAATACGGTTCTGAATAGGCCAGGCTACTCAAAAATGGGGAGTTGAATATATAACGCAGAATTACTGATGATGATTGATGGGCACGTGTGCCAAAAGAAATATATCCCCGGAACCACGTGGTAAACTGGGTTCCGGCTAACCAAAGATCAATATAACAAAATAAGTAATCAATTATACTTATCTCAAGTCTTTGCTTTTGTCGGAGACCCAGCTACGGAATTATGTACTAAGGGTTCGATCCCTGCCGTATCCGTTACTTTTTCAACTGCTTAAGTTATTCTTAGCATGTATCTTAACGTGAATTCGTTAACTAGTAATAATGTCTATTTCATGTACTGTGCGGGTTTCCGTACCTAAGTAGCCTACGTTACAATTATTCGTTGTCAATATCACAGTGTGAAGTCTTCGAATGTATTTGTTAACACATTGGCAATTCAAGCAGTTGTGTGTTAGTGTGTGTGTGTGTATGTGAGCGCTCTACAGCCCAAACGGCTAAAGGGAAAATTATGAAATTTTAATCTTAAGCTTTGTAGATGCCTGGCACGAAAACCTTCTATTGTTGAAAACAATATTCCGAACGGAAGTGCATGTTTACTCTAGTAATTTTTTGCAGTTTCTGCAATTACTCAAAAACAGTTGCAGTCACAGAAAAATTGTTACAATAAAAATTATTGATATCAGCATTTTGTACAACTTTTATTTGATACTTTTTTCTCAAACGGTTCCGGAAACAAGAAAATGGCGCTTGAAATTTCTTCATATTACATTTAATTTTACATAAATCGTATCATCTGCGCCTGTCAATTGTTTATCAAAAAAAAACAAAACAGACTTAAATAATTTGAAGTTTGACATTTTATATTTATTCAGAAATATATATTTAGCGTAAAAATGTTCCAAAGGTCAGAACAAATATTATAAATTAGAGAAATATTGAAACTACGATATGGTTTAACCTATATGCGTCTAAGAAAGTTCGGTGCATGACACTGCAGATGTGTTTTAATTGTTGTCAAATTTCTAATAGAAAAAAAGGTATCCATGGAAATCACTTTGAAAAAACACTTAAATTTTGCTTCGCGCGAATTTTTTTTGGTGAGTAAATTTCGATTAAAACGCTTAAAATAGTAGAAGTTTATTTTTAAAACTTATTATAAACACATTATAGTGAGTTTGCATGCATAAATATTCTATTTTTGCGCATTATAATCATTGAATGACTCTTTAGAATATGGTTTAGGTTTGGAATATTTATAAATGGTTATTTATTATTATATTTAATCGCAAATAATTAATATTTTAGCATTTTGTAGGTGTATTTTTGGTATAAATGTTTAGAATTAAAATATTAGTTTTAAATTGAATGTGTGCCAAATTTATATTTTTATTAATTTTTTTTTTTCTTAGATTGTTTTGTACTAACAACTTTTTACTTTCTTATACGCAGTATAAGTAAGTATTGTAATCATGAAAAATTTCGAACTCGAGATTTTAACGGAAATATACGTTTTGACCTTCCCTGAATCGATTCCAACTATTTTTGGTATGACGTCCGTCTGTGTGTGTGTGTGCCTGTGTGTGTGTGTGTGTGTGTGTGTGTGTGAGCGCTCTACAGCCCAAACGGCTAAAGGGAAAATTATGAAATTTTAAACCTATGATTTGTATGTGCCTGGCACGAAAACCTCCTATTTTTGAAAACCGTATTCCGACCGGAAGTGCATGTTTACTCTAGTAATTTTTTGCAGTTTGTGCAATTACTCAAAAACGGTTGCAGTTACAGAAAAATTGTTACAGTAAAAATTATAGATATTAGCATTTTGTACAACTTTTATTTGAAACTTTTTTTCTCAACCGGTTCCGGAAACAAGAAAATGGCTCTTGAAATTTATTCATATTACATTTAATTTTACATAAATCGTATCATCTGCGCCTGTCAATTGCTTATCAAAAAAAAAAACAAAACAGACCTAAACAGTTTGATTTATTCAAAGAAATATATTTAGTGCAAAAGTGTTCCAAAGGTCAGAACAAATATTATAAATTAGAAAAATAATGAAACTACGATATGGTTTAACCCACATGCGGATAAGAAAGTTCGGTGCATGACACTGCAGATATTTTTTATAATGGGCAATTTTTGTTTTTCGTGTCGGAAGTACGTGATTATATAAATGCGAGATCTACAATTAATTGAGTCGATTTTTAAATTGTTTTTAAATATATGATTGAGAAATCTAACATGTAAATTTGTATTGCTTTAGGATGAAGACCAGGAACCCATGTGGGTACCCCATGAAGAGGAATGGGTTCCTGTGGAAGCCTACGTCGCTGTACCGAAACCGGCCATCGGGGCAGCGGTTGTAGGTTTCGAAGATGACTTTGAACCTCCTATGGAACCAGCATCCAACGTCGTAGATGAGACCAACGCATCACCGCTCCGCGCCACCTGTGGTCCGGCACCGGCCGTCGGGCCCCAGGAGGCAGCCGCTGGGGAAACGATAATGAATTTAGAAATAAACATAGAACAAAATTGTGACAGTGACATTTCTACGACAAAATTATTTATAATTCTGGACTACACATTAAACATTTTAAATCAAAACAGTCATTCTATATTTGGACAAAATTTTTACCATCTTATTTGTGAAGAAGTTTCCCCACAAATCAGCGAGATTTGCTGCTGCGCGGAGCGGATGGCAGAGGAACGGATGCTGGGAACCGGCACCAAAATTTACAGTGACTCCGAAATTTCATGTTTCTAGTTTCAATATTTTTATTTTTACCCGGAACTATTAAACATTTTACATAAATTCGCAGTGGACCATTTTTAGTTTTATAAATAGTTTTTAATAAATTATATTTAACGATTATTGTGTTTCATCGCAACTATTTTTGTATGTGAATGTGTGTTGATACAAAAAACGTATAACATATCATATACCCATAGGGTGTTAGTCGCTCGTAAGACCAAACTTGGCGCTTCTTCTCCTCTAAATACATCAATCAGATTAATATTGTTTTTACATTTATATGTTAGTACCCCTCTTATCTTAACAAATAACGTATAAGAATGTTCAGCACAACAAACTACAGATATGTACCCAACTTATAGATTACTTACGCACATTTATTGCTGTTATTCGCGTTATATGTTACAAATTCGGATTATTTCATTTATTATTTACTGTTTAGTTACTATTCGTATATACTCCAAATAGAATACATAATAGTTGTAATGAATTATTGATTTGATAGTTAAAGGAATATTATAGTATAGATAATTGTTTGTAATCTTGGTGGGAAAGCTATGCATGGAAGTTTTCGGCTTTCAATTGAATACAATGGAATGATTAAATGTTGTGCCAGATTAGCAAAAGCAGCGGTAGATTTTCGACCGTTTGTATTCGAATGAATTACGCTTTAATGCAACTGGCATTGAATTATGATTCATTTTATTACTGGACCACGACAAATGTTTTTCTACTCACAAAAAAACGTCATTTTGTTTTAATTAGAATAAATCTGAGTGGTGACTTACTTGACAACAGCTAGGAGAAAATCGTTCAGCTTTTTTTGTTAGTTCATTGTTAGATATAGTTGGGCGTAATGGAGCGCGATCCCCCCGGTTAAATTGAATTATGGTAATCCGAATGAATGTGTAAGAGAAAAAATGTTTGACACGCTCAGAGTTGGAAAGTAAATCTGAAACAAAACGGAAGAGACTTTCGCAGACAGCCGGAAACGCTGAACAACGGATACTAACAGCAATAAAATGGCGTCTCAGCACTTTCGTTGCTCACGTATAACTATAAAAGTGCATTGTTCGTGATTACGACTGTTACAATGCTATAGAAATTGTTTGTTGCGTCGTTCTATATTAATAATAATATTTGTAATTAAGAATTTCATACAGTTTGTTAAAGTACAGAGGAAACTAGTACACTATAAACAACAAAGATAGAATTTATATTGTGTTCTATACAAGTTCTACAACTCGGCTATACCTATAAAATAATTAGATACTCTTTCCTCTTCTTCTTCTTCAGATAGTAAGGTCTGTGTTGTTACTTTCTTATACGGAGTAATATGCAGCTATGATTTTAGTTTGTAGTAAAAACGTATAAGAATCAAATTGTTGACCATATGAGATATTTTAATACGTAAGTATATATGAATTCGTAATTATAAGAATAAGAATTGTACTTTAGGAAAACATATCAAATAATAAACTAGAATATAATAATAAAGAAAAGTGTTTGGGGTGCAAGAAACAAATTCAATAGTCGCTTCTAGTAGACGAGACGAGAATTTAACATAAAAACACATAATAGAGGAAAGATGTAAGGATAGGAAAAGCAATAAGTGAAATGGCGGTGCATTTACCGCATTGGAGATTCCCTCGGGAAAGCGTTGAACGCGTTCGGGCTGCGTAGCACGGGACACTTCCGCTTCGCTCCGGTTTGTTGCCGCAACCGGTTTCCGCCCCGCTTGCGGTCGTGTTGCTTTTCGCTGGACTGTTGTCCGCCGTTCGACATTCTTGACCCAAATATTGGACCTAAACACCCCAAAAACAACAACGTCTAAGAGTTATTTCACGTATTTAACTAAACCGATTACTGATTATATTTCCCATCCAATCGAAACGGATTTAAAATGTAATTATTAAACAGCACCACTTCCCTGGAACTTAAATATATACCTCATTTTTTACTTTTTTATATCAACTTATAAGTAAGTATTGTAATCAAGAAAATTCAGTGCGGATGTATTTGTAACTTACTAAAACATCCGGTCGTCGTCTTCCGATGGTAAATACAATTGAAATCCATCTGCACCGACGGCTGATGAAATTCAGTTTGCTAGTTTCCACAGCACGTGATCTTTGGTCGGATTATTTCTGCTGCAGGGACTGTGTCAGATCTTGTAGCATTTGTCTTTTATCTGCATGCATACAGAATTTCCATCTAGGCGAACATACAAGAGTTATTAGCGCGATTTGTCACTACTCTTGTAGGTACTACATACTGGTTACGTATAACGAGATGGATTGTGGAAGGAGATTGATTTTCGGTTCAGTAGATTGGGCGATAATGGAATTTTTACGAGGTTTTCAGAAACGATTTATGTCGGAGATCAATCAGTGGATTTATATTTTTAAGCATTTTATTGTGATGTTCAAACGAGTGCTTGTGAGAGGATTTTTAATGGGACATGACGCTGCATTCATTTTAATGGCCTTACATTGTAATTACAATCTTAACTGATTTCAGTTTTATGCAACCTGAACTACAACATTGTCAAGCTGGTCACATAACGTAAGCGTGACGTCATCCCATATTATTAATTTCAAGCGCATGACGTCATCCCATATTATTAATTTCAAGCGCATGACGTCATCACGTATAGGCGCTGGTCACGTGACGTCGTTCGATCAATCAGAGACGCAACCGTCAAGTGTTCTAGAATCGTTCTTTCCCAACTACCGTCTGTCATGTGGAACACCTCATTTTGAATGAGATTTTTGGAGGATCTGCAAAATGAATGTACATGTTTTATATCTTGAATTAAAGCTTGGAGTATGTAGATTACGAAAATAGTAAATATATAAAAAAGAGCTATACCCATTTTTTACAAGTTAGGGAAATGTCGTATATCGCTCCGTTTGCACCTAAACATAGTATTTCTAATGAAATTATTATTCCAGTGAATAGTCTTGCAGTTTTTAATTTTATAACGCTAAATATTTACATTTTACACAAAATGAATCACTGACAATGTCGGTAAAGTTCTCCACGAAAAACAAAACAATGGAAATTCAGTGTTGCCAACCTAAAAACAAAAATCCCCTAAATTTTTATTTCGATTAATACGTGATTTTCAAGCTGCAATTGTTTCATTTTATGTAAAATGTAAATAATTAGCGTAATAAAATCAAAAACTGCAAGAATATTCACTGGAATAATGATATTCCATTAAAAAGACCATGTTCAGAAGTACAAACAGCGCGCTGTCCGACGTTTCCCTAATTTGCAAAAAATAGAAATTTCTCTTTTTTATATATTTACTATTTTCGTAATCAACATACTCTAAGCTTTAATTCAACATATAAAACATGTACATTCGTTTGGCAGATCCTTCAAAAATCTCATTCAAATGGAGGTGTTCCACATGACAGACGGCTGAGGTTATAATTTGTCTACACATTTGCATTATGTCAACTATAATAATTCTGTAGAATATTATGAAAATTACTTTAGAAACAACAAAAAGATACGTTTTATGTATTTTGGGTTTTGTTTAAATGCGTTATTAGTGATATAATTGAGCATATTTCTGAGAGTAAATTGCTGTGGTTATGTTCTAACGCCATCCACGAATTCCACAAATGTCAGATGGCGAGTGGGCGTTACCAACATTTACCTTCTTGGCGATTTCTATTAATTTCCCTATAAAGTTAACTGTTAATTTACGAGAGAGTTATGTTTCTATAATCTAAAATCTTTAGAGTTTCATAAATGATATAAAAAACAGCAATTGATAGCGCATTCGTTGTAAAATTCATTGGAACAGAAAAAGGCGTATGCGTCACTTAGTACATTTGCCCAATTTGCTAAACTTCTGAATGGCTCATTTTGAAAAGGATATTATTATGAAAATAATTCCATTTTCAAATTGCGCCATTCAGATTCAACACAATAAAAATAAAATTATAAAGCAACCATTCTTAAATTTTTATTAATTTGGGTAACCAGGAACGATGAGCTGTTTGCCCTGCCGAAGACGGTAATTTTAATGAAATTTTCTTATTCTTGACAATAATATTTCAGTTGTTGATTATACATCACTTCTTCCTTACGCTTGACCAAAGGATAAATAAAATAAATTGATAACGACTTTAAATACGAATATTAAGTGCTTTAAAAACGTACTATGTCATTTATATTAAATAATTATTCTAGATTTATTTTTACTTTCTTTTACTCAGTATAAGTAAGTATTGTAATCATGAAAAATTTCGATCTCGAGATTTTAACGGAAATATACGTTTTGACCTTCACTGAATCGATTCCGACTATTTTTGGAATGACGTCCGTCGTGTGTGTGTGTGTGTATGTGTGTGTGTGTGTGTGTGTGTGTGTGTGTGTGTATGTCTATGTGTATGTGAGCGCTCTACAGCCCAAACGACTAAAGGGAAAATTATGAAATTATAAACTTAAGATTTGTATGTGCCCGGCACGAAAACCACTTATTTTTGAAAACCATATTCCGACCGGAAGTGCATGTTTACTCTAGTTATTTTTTGCAGTTTCTGCAATTACTCAAAAACGGTTGCAGTTACAGAAGAATTGTTACGGTAAAAATTATAGATATCAGCATTTTGTACAACTTTTATAAGAAACTTTTTTTCTCAAACGGTTCCGGAAACAAGAAAATGGCACATGAAATTTCTTCATATTACATTTAATTTTACATAAATCGTATTATCTGCGCCTGTCAATTGTTTACCAAAAAAAAACAAAACAGGCTTAAATGGTTTGCAGTTTGACATTTTATATTTATTCAAAGAAATATATTTAGCGCTAAAGTGTTCCAAAGGTCAGATCAAATATTATAAATTAGAAAAATATTGAAACTACGATGTGATTTAACCCATATGCGTATAAGATAGTTCGGTGCATGACACTGCAGATGTTTGTATTTTGAACTAAACGAAAACAAATAAAATTAAAAACATCTGCAGTGTCATGCACCGAACTTTCTTATACGCATATGGGTTAAAACACTTCGTAGTTTCATTATTTTTCTAATTCATAATATTTGTTCTAACCTTTAGATCGCTTTTACACTAAATATATATCTTAGAATATATATTAAATGTCAAACTTCAAATAATTTACGTCTACTTTGTTAAACAATTGACGGGCGCAGATGATACGATTTATGTAAAAATATATATAAAATTCAGAAATTTATTTAGAAACCAGTACACTTTTTGGAAAAAAAATGCAAACAAAAGTTGTGCTAAATATGAATACCTTTAATTTTTGTTCATAAAATTGTTCTGTCACCGTAACCATTTTTTAGTAATTGCAGAAACTGCCAAGAGTAAGCAGGTACTTCCTGTTTGAATTTTTTTTCAAAAATAGGATGTGCACACCTTAGACATATGCAAATCTTAAGTTTAAAGTTTCATAATTTTATCTTCAACCGTTTAGGCTGTAGAGAACATACACACACACACACACACACGCACACACGCACACAAGCACACACGGACACACGCACACACACGCACACACACACACACACACACACACACACACACAGACAGACAGACAGACAGACGCCATTCCAAAAATAGGTGGAATCGATTCAGGGAAGGTCAAAACATATATTTCCATTGAAATCTCGAGATCGAAATTTTTCATAATTACAATACTTACTTATACTGCGTAAAAGAAAGTAAAAATAAATCTAGAATAATTATTTAATATAAATGACATAGTACGTTTTTAAAGCACTTAATATTCGTATTTAAAGTCGTAAGAAAGTAAAAAGTAATAGACGATTCTTTAGGATAATCTTTACAAAACATCTGCAGTGTCATGCATCGAACTATCTTATACGCATATGGGTTAAACCATATCGTAGTTTCATTATTTTTCTAATTTATAAAATTTGTTCTTACCTTTAGATCGCTTATACACTAAATATATTTCTTAGAATAAATATTAAATGTCAAACTTCAAATTATTTAAGTCGGTTTTGTTTTTTATTGATTCCGGTACCGTTTGGGAAAAAAAGTTTCAAATAAAAGTTATACAAAATGCTGATATCTATAATTTTTATTTTAACAATTTTTCTGTAACTGCAACTATTTTTGAGTAATTGCAGAAAATGCAAAAAATGACTAGAGTAAACATACATTTCCGATCGGAATATTGTTTTCAAAAAGAAGAAGTTTTCTTGCCAAGCAGATACAAATCTTAAGTTTAAAATTTCATAATTTTCCCTTTAGCTGTTTGGGCTGTAGAGCGCTCACATACACACACACACACACACACACACACACACACACACACACACACACACACACAGCCACACACATAGACACACATACACACATGCAGACGGACGTCATTCCAAAAATAGTTGGAATCGATTCAGGGATGGTCAAAACGTATATTTCCGTTACAATCTCGAGATCGAAATTTTGCATGATTACAATACTTACTTATACTGAGTAAAAGAAAGTAAAAACAAGTTAGGTTATTAATGCAAACTAAAATAGAGGAAAAACAAACGATTCGCATTACCGTCAATATATTCACAAATAACTTTTCTTATCTCACTATCTTTTTAGGTAGTGAGATTCCATAGGGCTATGAAATCCATGACGTATGTCATGTGTAATTTATATTTATTCTTTAAGCGACTATGTTTTAAAAAACGTTTATTTAAGCATAGTGGTACAGACAACACAGACAACACAGACAACTCTGTTTGGTATCTTATTGTTGAGTCCTATATATAACTTATTTTAGCTTAGTCGACTTTCTTATATCTATTGAGATTAGTATATGAGTAATATGAGTAATGCATAAGTAAGCCCTTTGTTCATATCTATATAACTCCTCCATCCCGAGATTCAAGCCTAACGGGATAATTATTTTCTCGTGGTTGAATAATTTTTAGTTTTACCATTTGATTTTTACATAATTTAATTGATATCAAAAGTAATATTATAATTATAATACCGATCATACAATATTTAATTATTCCATGAGTTGTAAGACGGTTTGTTTCCAATTCGGTTATTTCCTTGGGAATTTCTTTTAAAATATTCATTTCTTTTACATGTTCTAAATTAATAGTGAAATTTAATTTATTCTTTTCATTAAGATCAAATTTATAATTAGCTATTATAATGGGTTTACCATTAATAGTATTTGTTTTAATATTTTTACCGTTAATTTTACAATGATCATTTTTCACCAAATAAATGCCTTTGTTATTTATGTATTCCTCATATTCATTATTACATTTAATATTTATTTTTTTATTTATCTTATTTAGTATGATTACAAAATTAGTATTACTTATTTCGAGTACATTCTCTTTGAAGTCGTAAATATTTATAAATGTACAATTATAATTTTCTTGATTAATTATTATTTGGTACATACACGATTTTTTATTTAATTTATGACCTAGATCATTACAATAATGTATTTGTTTTATTGATTTACACTCTGAGTTCAATTCGTATAACTCTTTATTAACTTTTAACACTTGAGTTTCTTTTTGTAGTATGGTCACATATTCTTCTGTCACAAGGGTTGGTATTGGTGATAATTGCATTAAATCAACTTCATTATCAAGATAAAGTGGCACAATGACAAGTACGTGAATATCAAATTTTTCTAACTTGCAAAATGTTTTTAAAAGATTTTGTAATTCGAAGTAATTTAAATTTTCGAGGAATTCGTAATTATATCCATTAAAATTATTTACAAGTTGAGGGTATGTTATAATAGTTTCATGTATTTTATTAAGATTACAGAAGCTTAGTGATATTTCAATATTGTTTAACATAAACAGAATTGAATTATAAAATAGTGTTATTTGATTAATTAATTCTTTTGTGAACAAACTATCCAGAAGGGATGTATTTTTGTTTATAAATAACTGTGTTTGCATGATTCGAGATTTTAAAAGTAACTGATTGTGTTTGAGGGAATTAATGGTTTCATTGAATTGTTTAACAATTTTGTAGTTATAATTATAGTTTTGTTTAACATTATTTTGAATAATATTTTGGTTGTTTTTAAGTTCATGTATTAGTTTGTCGTATTTTACGGCGTCTTCTGAATCTAAATTGCCTGTTATACTTTTTATAATTGAGCCTAAACCGTTTATTAATCCTCGCTTCGTTCTGGGGGTTTCTACAATATTTAAATTTTCAAATTTAATTTTAACCTCATTTTTATAATAATTTAACAATTTTAAATGATTAACATATTCTCGTTTTACTTGTTCTGTTTGGTTTGCTATTTTAATTTCCAATGAGTTTATTTGTTCATTCAGGTCTTGATATTCGTCGTATAAGTTTTTAAAGTTGTAGTTATAATGTATTATATGAGTATTGATATAATATTTAGCTTTACCTAGATGACTAGTGATTGCGCCGGGAATGTGTGTTATATCCTTTAAGTGTTCTGTTGCTATTCCCGTTCCGAACAGGAAACATCTGAAACATTTGCTTCTTTAATAATTTTCCTTGGTCTTTTTAATTTGGAAAGTTTAAATTTTTTATCTTTTTCTGTGATTACTACACCCGTTTTATTTTGAATTGTCTTTACTTTGTGTGAAATGTATTTTGGCTTAGTAATTTTGCCTGAGTGTCTAATGTTTTGTTTAACTAATATATCTTTAGTTGATTCAGCTAAATGTTCATTTGTTTTATCTCGTTTAGATATTACATCCTGTTTTGCTTTAGTTATATTTGTCTTAGTCTTTTTAAACAAAAGTTCCATTCTATTTTTATGATTTTCGTTAAAATTTTGTGCTAAGGTAATTTCTTCATTTAAGGCAATTTCTTCCTTTCCTGTGTATCCAAATATTAATATAAGAGGTTTAAATTTTGTTACGGAATGAATTGAATTGTTGTATCCTAAAATTGCATATTGAAT
>OX063286.1:3425960-3638460 GCA_944039245.1 Nebria salina
CTTCCTAATGAAGGGCTTCCTAGCGGAGGGCTTCCTAATGAAGGGCTTCCTAGCGGAGGGCTTCCTAATGAAGGGCTTCCTAGCGGAGGGCTTCCTAATGAAGGGCTTCCCAGCGGAGGGCTTCCTAATGAAGGGCTTCCTAGCGGAGGGCTTCCTAATGAAGGGCTTCCTAGCGGAGGGCTTCCTAATGAAGGGCTTCCCAGCGGAGGGCTTCCTAATGAAGGGCTTCCTAGCGGAGGGCTTCCTAATGAAGGGCTTCCTAGCGGAGGGCTTCCTAATGAAGGGCTTGCTAGCGGAGGGCTTCCTAATGAAGGGCTTCCTAGCGGAGGGCTTCCTAATGAAGGGCTTCCTAGCGGAGGGCTTCCTAATGAAGGGCTTCCTAGCGGAGGGCTTCCTAATGAAGGGCTTCCTAGCGGAGGGCTTCCTAATGAAGGGCTTCCTAGCGGAGGGCTTCTTAATGAAGGGCTTCCTAGCGGAGGGCTTCCTAATGAAGGGCTTCCTAGCGGAGGGCTTCCTAATGAAGGGCTTCCTAGCGGAGGGCTTCCTAATGAAGGGCTTCCCAGCGGAGGGCTTCCTAATGAAGGGCTTCCTAGCGGAGGGCTTCTTAATGAAGGGCGTCCTAGCGGAGGGCTTCCTAATGAAGGGCTTCCTAGCGGAGGGCTTCCTAATGAAGGGCTTCCTAGCGGAGGGCTTCCTAATGAAGGGCTTCCTAGCGGAGGGCTTCCTAATGAAGGGCTTCCCAGCGGAGGGCTTCCTAATGAAGGGCTTCCTAGCGGAGGGCTTCCTAATGAAGGGCTTCCTAGCGGAGGGCTTCCTAATGAGGGGCTTCCCAGCGGAGGGCTTCCTAATGAAGGGCTTCCTAGCGGAGGGCTTCCTAATGAAGGGCTTCCTAGCGGAGGGCTTCCTAATGAAGGGCTTGCTAGCGGAGGGCTTCCTAATGAAGGGCTTCCTAGCGGAGGGCTTCTTAATGAAGGGCTTCCTAGCGGAGGGCTTCCTAATGAAGGGCTTCCTAGCGGAGGGCTTCCTAATGAAGGGCTTCCTAGCGGAGGGCTTCCTAATGAAGGGCTTCCTAGCGGAGGGCTTCCTAATGAAGGGCTTCCTAGCGGAGGGCTTCCTAATGAAGGGCTTCCTAGCGGAGGGCTTCCTAATGAAGGGCTTCCTAGCGGAGGGCTTCCTAATGAAGGGCTTCCCAGCGGAGGGCTTCCTAATGAAGGGCTTCCTAGCGGAGGGCTTCTTGATGAAGGGCGTCCTAGCGGAGGGCTTCCTAATGAAGGGCTTCCTAGCGGAGGGCTTCCTAATGAAGGGCTTCCTAGCGGAGGGCTTCCTAATGAAGGGCTTCCTAGCGGAGGGCTTCCTAATGAAGGGCTTCCCAGCGGAGGGCTTCCTAATGAAGGGCTTCCTAGCGGAGGGCTTCCTAATGAAGGGCTTCCTAGCGGAGGGCTTCCTAATGAAGGGCTTGCTAGCGGAGGGCTTCCTAATGAAGGGCTTCCTAGCGGAGGGCTTCCTAATGAAGGGCTTCCTAGCGGAGGGCTTCCTAATGAAGGGCTTCCTAGCGGAGGGCTTCCTAATGAAGGGCTTCCCAGCGGAGGGCTTCCTAATGAAGGGCTTCCTAGCGGAGGGCTTCCTAATGAAGGGCTTCCTAGCGGAGGGCTTCCTAATAAAGGGCTTCCTAGCGGAGGGCTTCCTAATGAAGGGCTTCCTAGCGGAGGGCTTCCTAATGAAGGGCTTCCCAGCGGAGGGCTTCCTAATGAAGGGCTTCCTAGCGGAGGGCTTCCTAATGAAGGGCTTCCTAGCGGAGGGCTTCCTAATGAAGGGCTTCTTAGCGGAGGGCTTCCTAATGAAGGGCTTCCCAGCGGAGGGCTTCTTAATGAAGGGCTTCCTAGCGGAGGGCTTCCTAATGAAGGGCTTCCTAGTGGAGGGCTTCCTAATGAAGGGCTTCCCAGCGGAGGGCTTCCTAATGAAGGGCTTCCTAGCGGAGGGCTTCCTAATGAAGGGCTTCCCAGCGGAGGGCTTCCTAATGAAGGGCTTCCTAGCGGAGGGCTTCCTAATGAAGGGCTTTCCAGCGGAGGGCTTCCTAATGAAGGGCTTCCTAGCGGAGGGCTTCTTAATGATGGGCTTTTTAGCGGAGGGCTTCCTAATGAAGGGCTTCCTAGCGGAGGGCCTGTTAATGAAGGGCTTCCTAGCGGAGGGCTTCCTAATGAAGGGCTTCCTAGCGGAGGGCTTCCTAATGAAGGGCTTCCTAGCGGAGGGCTTCTTAATGAAGGGCTTCCTAGCGGAGGGCTTCCTAATGAAGGGCTTCCCAGCGGAGGGCTTCTTAGCGAAGGGCCCTTTTTTTCCATGACCAATTTCGATGCAAAACCAGGATCCAAATGTCATTTTACACGGTTTTAAATCGAAATTGGTCATGGAAAAAAAGTGCTTTTAAGAGCACAAAAAATTTTTACTTGTTAAGAAACAAAAAGTGCTTTTAAGAGCACAAAAAATTGTTATTTGTTAAGAAAAAAAAAGTGCTGTTAAAAGCACTTTTTTTCCATGACCAATTTCGATTCAAAACCCGGAAATTATTATTTGTTAAAAAAAAGTGCTCTTAGAAGCACATTTTTTTAAAAACAATTAATTATTTATTAGCAATATTAAAGTTTATAATAATGCACCTAAAGTGTAATACTACCCCTAAAGGCCGTAGAATTAATTTTGGAATTACGTAATAGCCCTGCAGATCGCCAATTTCGATTCAAAACGGTCAAAATGACATTTTGTATCCGGGTATCAGGAATCAAAAGAGATCTTTTTTATTCATTACCGAAGTTTTTGAAAGACGCAGGTAAAACCATACTATTCAGCTGCGTCTTGAATTTTTTTTGTTAATGAATAAAAACGATCTCTTTTGATTCCTGATACCCGGATACAAAATGTCATTTTGACCGTTTTGAATCGAAATTGGCGATCTGCAGAGCTAATACGTAATTCCAAAATTATTTCTACGTTCTTTAGGGGTAGTATTATAAACTTTAATAATGTTTATTGTTAATAAAAAAATAAATATTTTTTTAATTAAAAATTATTTTAGAGGTACGTCGACAACGTGGCCAGTGGTACTCCGGTACAGTTAATTAACTTAATTAATATTTAATTTCGGGTACCAAAAGTATTTATTTTATTTAAATATAATATTTATAAACAATTATATTATTGTTTATAATAATACCTAAAGGCTGTAGAAATAATTTTGGAATTACGTAATAGCTCTCCACTTCGCCAATTTCGATTCAAAACGGTCAAAATGACATTTTGTATCCGGGTATCAGGAATGAAAAGAGATCTTTTTTATTCATTACCAAAAAAAATTCAAGACGTAGCTGAAAAGTATGGTTTTACCTACGTCTTTCAAAAACTTCGGTAATGAATAAAAAAGATCTCTTTTGATTCCTGATACCCGGATACAAAATGTCATTTTGACCGTTTTGAATCGAAATTGGCGATCTGCAGAGCTATTACGTAATTCCAGAATTATTTCTACGGTCTTTAGGGGTAGTATTACACTTTAGGTGCATTATTATAAACTTTAATATTGTTAATAAATAATTAATTGTTTTTAAAAAATTGTGCTTCTAAGAGCACTTTTTTTTTAACAAATAATAATTTCCGGGTTTGGAATCGAAATTGGTCATGGAAAAAAAGTGCTTTTAACAGCACTTTTTTTTTCTTAATAAATAACAATTTTTTGTGCTCTTAAAAACACTTTTTGTTTCTTAACAAGTAAAAATTTTTTGTGCTCTTAAAAGCACTTCTTTTCCATGACCAATTTCGATTTAAAACCGCGTAAAATGACATTTTGTATCCGGGTTTTGCATCGAAATTGGTCATGGAAAAAAAGTGCTTTTAAGAGCACATTTTTAACTTTACCATTTTCATGACATTTCAACTCTTAAAAGCACTTTTTTTTTCTTGACAAGTAATTATTGTTTGTGCTCTTAAAAGCACTTTTTTTTGTTGACAAGTAATAATTTTTTGTGCTCTTAAAAGCACTTTTTTTTCCTTGACAAGTAATAATTTTTTGTGCCCTTAAAAGCACTTTTTTTTCTTGACAAGCAATAATTTTTTGTGCTCTTAAAAGCCCTTTTTTTTTCGACAAGTTATAATTTTTTGTGCCCTTAAAAGCACTTTTTTTTCTTGACAAGCAATAATTTTTTGTGCCCTTAAAAGCACTTTTTTTTGTTGACAAGTAATAATTTTTTGTGCTCTTAAAAGCACTTTTTTTTTCTCGACAAGTAATAATTTTTTGTGCCCTTAAAAGCACTTTTTTTTGTTGACAAGTAATAATTTTTTGTGCCCTTAAAAGCACTTTTTTTTTGTTGACAAGTAATAATTTTTTGTGCCCTTAAAAGCACTTTTTTTTGTTGACAAGTAATAATTTTTTGTGCTCTTAAAAGCACTTTTTTTTGTTGACAAGTTATAATTTTTTGTGCTCTTAAAAGCACTTTTTTTCCTTGACAAGTAATAATTTTTTGTGCCCTTAAAAGCACTTTTTTTCTTGACAAGCAATAATTTTTTGTGCTCTTAAAAGCACTTTTTTTTTTCGACAAGTTATAATTTGTTACCTTAAAAGCACTTTTTTTTGTTGACAAGTAATAATTTTTTGTGCTCTTAAAAGCACTTTTTTTTCTTGACAAGCAATAATTTTTTGTGCTCTTAAAAGCACTTTTTTTTCTTGACAAGCAATAATTTTTTGTGCTCTTAAAAGCACTTTTTTTTTTCGACACGTTATAATTTTTTGTGCTCTTAAAAGCACTTTATTTTGTTGACAAGTAATAATTTTTTGTGCCCTTAAAAGCACTTTATTTTCTTGACAAGCAATAATTTTTTGTGCTCTTAAAAGCACTTTTTTTTCTTGACAAGCAATAATTTTTTGTGCTCTTAAAAGCACTTTTTTTTCTTGACAAGCAATAATTTTTTGTGCTCTTAAAAGCATTTTTTTTTCGACACGTAATAATTTTTTGTGCCCTTAAAAGCACTTTTTTTTGTTGACAAGTAATAATTTTTTGTGCTCTTAAAAGCACTTTATTTTGTTGACAAGTAATAATTTTTTGTGCCCTTAAAAGCACTTTTTTTTGTTGACAAATAATAATTTTTTGTGCTCTTAAAAGCACTTTTTTTTGTTGACAAGTAATAATTTTTTGTGCTCTTAAAAGCACTTTTTTATTCTTGATAAGTAATATTTTTTTGTGCCCTTAAAAGCACTTTTTTTTTTTACAAGTAATAATTTTTTGTGCTCTTAAAAGCACTTTTTTATTCTTGACAAGTAATAATTTTTTATGCTCTTAAAAGCACTTTTTTATTCTTGATAAGTAATATTTTTTTGTGCCCTTAAAAGCACTTTTTTTTTCCTGACGAGTGTTAATTTTTTGAATTAGAAATATGCTTCTAAGAGCACCTTTTCTTCCTAGCGGAGGGCTTCCTAATGAAGGGCTTCCTAGCGGAGGGCTTCTTTATGAAGGGCTTCCTAGCGGAGGGCTTCCTAATGAAGGGCTTCCTAGCGGAGGGCTTCCTAATGAAGGGCTTCCCAGCGGAGGGCTTCCTAATGAAGGGCTTCCTAGCGGAGGGCTTCTTAATGAAGGGCTTCCTAGCGGAGGGCTTCCTAATGAAGGGCTTCCTAACGGAGGGCTTCCTAATGAAGGGCTTCCCAGCGGAGGGCTTCCTAATGAAGGGCTTCCTAGCGGAGGGCTTCTTAATGAAGGGCTTCCTAGCGGAGGGCTTCCTAATGAAGGGCTTCCTAGCGGAGGGCTTCCTAATGAAGGGCTTCCTAGCGGAGGGCATCCTAATGAAGGGCTTCCCAGCGGAGGGCTCCCTAATGAAGGGCTTCCTAGCGGAGGGCTTCCTAATGAAGGGCTTCCTAGCGGAGGGCTTCCTAATGAAAGGCTTCCTAGCGGAGGGCTTCCTAATGAAGGGCTTCCTAGCGGAGGGCTTCCTAATGAAGGGCTTCCTAGCGGAGGGCTTCCTAATGAAGGGCTTCCTAGCGGAGGGCTTCCTAATGAAGGGCTTCCTAGCGGAGGGCTTCCTAATGAAGGGCTTCCTAGCGGAGGGCTTCCTAATAAAGGGCTTCCCAGCGGAGGGCTTCCTAATGAAGGGCTTCCTAGCGGAGGGCTTCTTAATGAAGGGCGTCCTAGCGGAGGGCTTCCTAATGAAGGGCTTCCTAGCGGAGGGCTTCCTAATGAAGGGCTTCCCAGCGGAGGGCTTCCTAATGAAGGGCTTCCTAGCGGAGGGCATCCTAATGAAGGGCTTCCTAGCGGAGGGCTTCCTAATGAAGGGCTTCCTAGCGGAGGGCTTCCTAATAAAGGGCTTCCTAGCGGAGGGCTTCTTAATGAAGGGCTTCCCAGCGGAGGGCTTCCTAATGAAGGGCTTCCTAGCGGAGGGCTTCTTAATGAAGGGCTTCCTAGCGGAGGGCTTCCTAATGAAGGGCTTCCTAGCGGAGGGCTTCTTAATGAAGGGCTTCCTAGCGGAGGGCTTCCTAATGAAGGGCTTCCTAGTGGAGGGCTTCCTAATGAAGGGCTTCCCAGCGGAGGGCTTCCAAATGAAGGGCTTCCTAGCGGAGGGCTTCCTAATGAAGGGCTTCCCAGCGGAGGGCTTCCTAATGAAGGGCTTCCTAGCGGAGGGCTTCCTAATGAAGGGCTTCCCAGCGGAGGGCTTCCTAATGAAGGGCTTCCTAGCGGAGGGCTTCCTAATGAAGGGCTTCCTAGCGGAGGGCTTCCTAATGAAGGGCTTCCCAGCGGAGGGCTTCCTAATGAAGGGCTTCCTAGCGGAGGGCTTCCTAATGAAGGGCTTCCCAGCGGAGGGCTTCCTAATGAAGGGCTTCCTAGCGGAGGGCTTCCTAATGAAGGGCTTCCTAGCGGAGGGCTTCTTAATGAAGGGCTTCCTAGCGGAGGGCTTCCTAATGAAGGGCTTCCTAGCGGAGGGCTTCCTAATGAAGAGCTTCCTAGCGGAGGGCTTCCTAATGAAGGGCTTCCCAGCGGAGGGCTTCCTAATGAAGGGCTTCCTAGCGGAGGGCTTCCTAATGAAGGGCTTCCTAGCAGAGGGCTTCCTAATGAAGGGCTTCCCAGCGGAGGGCTTCCTAATGAAGGGCTTCCTAGCGGAGGGCTTCTTAATGAAGGGCTTCCTAGCGAAGGGCTTCTTAATGAAGGGCTTCCTAGCGGAGGGCTTCCTAATGAAAAGCTTCCTAGCGGAGGGCTTCCTAATGAAGGGCTTCCCAGCGGAGGGCTTCCTTATGAAGGGCTTCCTAATGAAGGGCTTCCTAGCGGAGGGCTTCTTAATGAAGGGCGTCCTAGCGGAGGGCTTCCTAATGAAGAGCTTCCTAGCGGAGGGCTTCCTAATGAAGGGCTTCCCAGCGGAGGGCTTCCTAATGAAGAGCTTCCTAGCGGAGGGCTTCCTAATGAAGGGCTTCCTAGCGGAGGGCTTCCTAATGAAGGGCTTCCCAGCGGAGGGCTTCCTAATGAAGGGCTTCCTAGCGGAGGGCTTCTTAATGAAGGGCTTCCTAGCGGAGGGCTTCTTAATGAAGGGCTTCCTAGCGAAGGGCTTCTTAATGAAGGGCTTCCTAGCGGAGGGCTTCCTAATGAAGGGCTTCCTAGCGGAGGGCTTCCTAATGAAGGGCTTCCCAGCGGAGGGCTTCCTAATGAAGGGCTTCCTAGCGGAGGGCTTCCTAATGAAGGGCTTCCTAGCGGAGGGCTTCCTAATGAAGGGCTTCCCAGCGGAGGGCTTCCTAATGAAGGGCTTCCTAGCGGAGGGCTTCTTAATGAAGGGCTTCCTAGCGAAGGGCTTCTTAATGAAGGGCTTCCTAGAAGAGGGCTTCCTAATGAAGGGCTTCCTAGCGGAGGGCTTCCTAATGAAGGGCTTCCCAGCGGAGGGCTTCCTAATGAAGGGCTTCCTAGCGGAGGGCTTCCTAATGAAGGGCTTCCTAGCGGAGGGCTTCCTAATGAAGGGCTTGCTAGCGGAGGGCTTCCTAATGAAGGGCTTCCTAGCGGAGGGCTTCCTAATGAAGGGCTTCCTAGCGGAGGGCTTCCTAATGAAGGGCTTCCTAGCGGAGGGCTTCCTAATGAAGGGCTTCCTAGCGGAGGGCTTCTTAATGAAGTGCTTCCTAGCGGAGGGCTTCCTAATGAAGGGCTTCCTAGCGGAGGGCTTC
The DNA here is from genome assembly GCA_944039245.1 of Nebria salina. NCBI lineage: Eukaryota > Metazoa > Arthropoda > Insecta > Coleoptera > Carabidae > Nebria > Nebria salina. Next base: position 3,434,134 of record OX063286.1, read on the forward strand.
CTAATGAAGGGCTTCCTAGCGGAGGGCTTCTTAATGAAGGGCTTCCTAGCGGAGGGCTTCCTAAAGAAGGGCTTCCTAGCGGAGGGCTTCCTAATGAAGGGCTTCCCAGCGGAGGGCTTCCTAATGAAGGGCTTCCTAGCGGAGGGCTTCCTAATGAAGGGCTTCCTAGCGGAGGGCTTCCTAATGAAGGGCTTCCTAGCGGAGGGCTTCCTAATGAAGGGCTTCCTAGTGGAGGGCTTCCTAATGAAGGGCTTCCCAGCGGAGGGCTTCCTAATGAAGGGCTTCCTAGCGGAGGGCTTCCTAATGAAGGGCTTCCTAGCGGAGGGCTTCCTAATGAAGGGCTTCCTAGCGGAGGGCTTCCTAATGAAGGGCTTCCTAGTGGAGGGCTTCTTAATGAAGGGCTTCCTAGCGGAAGGCTTCCTAATGAAGGGCTTCCTAGCGGAGGGCTTGTTAATGAAGGGCTTCCTAGCGGAGGGCTTCCTAATGAAGGGCTTCCTAGCGGAGGGCTTCTTAATGAAGGGCTTCCTAGCGGAAGGCTTCCTAATGAAGGGCTTCCTAGCGGAGGGCTTGTTAATGAAGGGCTTCCTAGCGGAGGGCTTCCTAATGAAGGGCTTCCTAGCGGAGGGCTTCCTAATGAAGGGCTTCCCAGCGGAGGGCTTCCTAATGAAGGGCTTCCCAGCGGAGGGCTTCCTAATGAAGGGCTTCCTAGCGGAGGGCTTCCTAATGAAGGGCTTCCTAGCGGAGGGCTTCCTAATGAAGGGCTTCCTAGCGGAGGGCTTCCTAATGAAGGGCTTCCTAGCGGAGGGCTTCCTAATGAAGGGCTTCCTAGTGGAGGGCTTCCTAATGAAGGGCTTCCTAGCGGAGGGCTTCTTAATGAAGTGCTTCCTAGCGGAGGGCTTCCTAATGAAGGGCTTCCTAGCGGAGGGCTTCCTAATGAAGGGCTTCCTAGCGGAGGGCTTCTTAATGAAGGGCTTCCTAGCGGAGGGCTTCCTAAAGAAGGGCTTCCTAGCGGAGGGCTTCCTAATGAAGGGCTTCCTAGCGGAGGGCTTCCTAATGAAGGGCTTCCTAGCGGAGGGCTTCCTAATGAAGGGCTTCCTAGCGGAGGGCTTCCTAATGAAGGGCTTCCTAGCGGAGGGCTTCCTAATGAAGGGCTTCCTAGTGGAGGGCTTCTTAATGAAGGGCTTCCTAGCGGAAGGCTTCCTAATGAAGGGCTTCCTAGCGGAGGGCTTGTTAATGAAGGGCTTCCTAGCGGAGGGCTTCCTAATGAAGGGCTTCCTAGCGGAGGGCTTCTTAATGAAGGGCTTCCTAGCGGAAGGCTTCCTAATGAAGGGCTTCCTAGCGGAGGGCTTGTTAATGAAGGGCTTCCTAGCGGAGGGCTTCCTAATGAAGGGCTTGCTAGCGGAGGGCTTCCTAATGAAGGGCTTCCTAGCGGAGGGCTTCCTAATGAAGGGCTTCCTAGCGGAGGGCTTCCTAATGAAGGGCTTCCTAGCGGAGGGCTTCCTAATGAAGGGCTTCCTAGCGGAGGGCTTCTTAATGAAGTGCTTCCTAGCGGAGGGCTTCCTAATGAAGGGCTTCCTAGCGGAGGGCTTCCTAATGAAGGGCTTCCTAGCGGAGGGCTTCTTAATGAAGGGCTTCCTAGCGGAGGGCTTCCTAAAGAAGGGCTTCCTAGCGGAGGGCTTCCTAATGAAGGGCTTCCCAGCGGAGGGCTTCCTAATGAAGGGCTTCCTAGCGGAGGGCTTCCTAATGAAGGGCTTCCTAGCGGAGGGCTTCCTAATGAAGGGCTTCCTAGCGGAGGGCTTCCTAATGAAGGGCTTCCTAGTGGAGGGCTTCCTAATGAAGGGCTTCCCCGCGGAGGGCTTCCTAATGAAGGGCTTCCTAGCGGAGGGCTTCCTAATGAAGGGCTTCCTAGCGGAGGGCTTCCTAATGAAGGGCTTCCTAGCGGAGGGCTTCCTAATGAAGGGCTTCCTAGTGGAGGGCTTCTTAATGAAGGGCTTCCTAGCGGAAGGCTTCCTAATGAAGGGCTTCCTAGCGGAGGGCTTGTTAATGAAGGGCTTCCTAGCGGAGGGCTTCCTAATGAAGGGCTTCCTAGTGGAGGGCTTCTTAATGAAGGGCTTCCTAGCGGAAGGCTTCCTAATGAAGGGCTTCCTAGCGGAGGGCTTGTTAATGAAGGGCTTCCTAGCGGAGGGCTTCCTAATGAAGGGCTTCCTAGCGGAGGGCTTCCTAATGAAGGGCTTCCCAGCGGAGGGCTTCCTAATGAAGGGCTTCCCAGCGGAGGGCTTCCTAATGAAGGGCTTCCTAGCGGAGGGCTTCCTAATGAAGGGCTTCCTAGCGGAGGGCTTCCTAATGAAGGGCTTCCTAGCGGAGGGCTTCCTAATGAAGGGCTTCCTAGCGGAGGGCTTCCTAATGAAGGGCTTCCTAGTGGAGGGCTTCTTAATGAAGGGCTTCCTAGCGGAAGGCTTCCTAATGAAGGGCTTCCTAGCGGAGGGCTTGTTAATGAAGGGCTTCCTAGCGGAGGGCTTCCTAATGAAGGGCTTCCTAGCGGAGGGCTTCTTAATGAAGGGCTTCCTAGCGGAGGGCTTCTTAATGAAGGGCTTCCTAGCGGAGGGCTTCTTAATGAAGGGCTTCCTAGCGGAGGGCTTCTTTATGAAGGGCTTCCTAATGAAGGGCTTCCTAGCGGAGGGCTTCTTAATGAAGGGCTTCCTAGCGGAGGGCTTCCTAATGAAGGGCTTCCTAGCGGAGGGCTTCCTAATGAAGGGCTTCCTAGCGGAGGGCTTCCTAATGAAGGGCTTCCTAGCGGAGGGCTTCCTAATGAAGGGCTTCCTAGCGGAGGGCTTCTTAATGAAGGGCTTCCTAGCGGAGGGCTTCCTAATGAAGGGCTTCCTAGCGGAGGGCTTCTTAATGAAGGGCTTCCTAGCGGAGGGCTTCCTAATGAAGGGCTTCCCAGCGGAGGGCTTCTTAGCGAAGGGCCCTTTTTTTCCATGACCAATTTCGATGCAAAACCAGGATCCAAATGTCATTTTACACGGTTTTAAATCGAAATTGGTCATGGAAAAAAAGTGCTTTTAAGAGCACAAAAAATTTTTACTTGTTAAGAAACAAAAAGTGCTTTTAAGAGCACAAAAAATTGTTATTTGTTAAGAAAAAAAAAGTGCTGTTAAAAGCACTTTTTTTCCATGACCAATTTCGATTCAAAACCCGGAAATTATTATTTGTTAAAAAAAAGTGCTCTTAGAAGCACATTTTTTTAAAAACAATTAATTATTTATTAGCAATATTAAAGTTTATAATAATGCACCTAAAGTGTAATACTACCCCTAAAGGCCGTAGAATTAATTTTGGAATTACGTAATAGCCCTGCAGATCGCCAATTTCGATTCAAAACGGTCAAAATGACATTTTGTATCCGGGTATCAGGAATCAAAAGAGATCTTTTTTATTCATTACCGAAGTTTTTGAAAGACGCAGGTAAAACCATACTATTCAGCTGCGTCTTGAATTTTTTTTGTTAATGAATAAAAACGATCTCTTTTGATTCCTGATACCCGGATACAAAATGTCATTTTGACCGTTTTGAATCGAAATTGGCGATCTGCAGGGCTATTACGTAATTCCAAAATTAATTCTACGGTCTTTAGGGGTAGTATTACACTTTAGGTGCATTATTATAAACTTTAATATTGTTAATAAATAATTAATTGTTTTTAAAAAAATTGTGCTTCTAAGAGCACTTTTTTTTTAACAAATAATAATTTCCGGGTTTGGAATCGAAATTGGTCATGGAAAAAAAGTGCTTTTAACAGCACTTTTTTTTTCTTAATAAATAACAATTTTTTGTGCTCTTAAAAACACTTTTTGTTTCTTAACAAGTAAAAATTTTTTGTGCTCTTAAAAGCACTTCTTTTCCATGACCAATTTCGATTTAAAACCGCGTAAAATGACATTTTTTATCCGGGTTTTGCATCGAAATTGGTCATGGAAAAAAAGTGCTTTTAAGAGCACATTTTTAACTTTACCATTTTCATGACATTTCAACTCTTAAAAGCACTTTTTTTTTCTTGACAAGTAATTATTGTTTGTGCTCTTAAAAGCACTTTTTTTTGTTGACAAGTAATAATTTTTTGTGCTCTTAAAAGCACTTTTTTTTCCTTGACAAGTAATAATTTTTTGTGCCCTTAAAAGCACTTTTTTTTCTTGACAAGCAATAATTTTTTGTGCTCTTAAAAGCCCTTTTTTTTTCGACAAGTTATAATTTTTTGTGCCCTTAAAAGCACTTTTTTTTCTTGACAAGCAATAATTTTTTGTGCCCTTAAAAGCACTTTTTTTTGTTGACAAGTAATAATTTTTTGTGCTCTTAAAAGCACTTTTTTTTTCTCGACAAGTAATAATTTTTTGTGCCCTTAAAAGCACTTTTTTTTGTTGACAAGTAATAATTTTTTGTGCCCTTAAAAGCACTTTTTTTTTGTTGACAAGTAATAATTTTTTGTGCCCTTAAAAGCACTTTTTTTTGTTGACAAGTAATAATTTTTTGTGCCCTTAAAAGCACTTTTTTTTGTTGACAAGTAATAATTTTTTGTGCTCTTAAAAGCACTTTTTTTTGTTGACAAGTTATAATTTTTTGTGCTCTTAAAAGCACTTTTTTTCCTTGACAATTAATAATTTTTTGTGCCCTTAAAAGCACTTTTTTTCTTGACAAGCAATAATTTTTTGTGCTCTTAAAAGCACTTTTTTTTTTCGACAAGTTATAATTTGTTACCTTAAAAGCACTTTTTTTTGTTGACAAGTAATAATTTTTTGTGCTCTTAAAAGCACTTTTTTTTCTTGACAAGCAATAATTTTTTGTGCTCTTAAAAGCACTTTTTTTTCTTGACAAGCAATAATTTTTTGTGCTCTTAAAAGCACTTTTTTTTTTCGACACGTAATAATTTTTTGTGCTCTTAAAAGCACTTTATTTTGTTGACAAGTAATAATTTTTTGTGCCCTTAAAAGCACTTTTTTTTCTTGACAAGCAATAATTTTTTGTGCTCTTAAAAGCACTTTTTTTTCTTGACAAGCAATAATTTTTTGTGCTCTTAAAAGCACTTTTTTTTCTTGACAAGCAATAATTTTTTGTGCCCTTAAAAGCACTTTTTTTTGTTGACAAGTAATAATTTTTTGTGCTCTTAAAAGCACTTTTTTTTGTTGACAAGTAATAATTTTTTGTGCTCTTAAAAGCACTTTTTTATTCTTGATAAGTAATATTTTTTTGTGCCCTTAAAAGCACTTTTTTTTTCCTGACGAGTGTTAATCTTTTGAATTAGAAATATGCTTCTAAGAGCACCTTTTCTTCCTAGCGGAGGGCTTCCTAATGAAGGGCTTCCTAGCGGAGGGCTTCTTTATGAAGGGCTTCCTAGCGGAGGGCTTCCTAATGAAGGGCTTCCTAGCGGAGGGCTTCCTAATGAAGGGCTTCCCAGCGGAGGGCTTCCTAATGAAGGGCTTCCTAGCGGAGGGCTTCTTAATGAAGGGCTTCCTAGCGGAGGGCTTCCTAATGAAGGGCTTCCTAACGGAGGGCTTCCTAATGAAGGGCTTCCCAGCGGAGGGCTTCCTAATGAAGGGCTTCCTAGCGGAGGGCTTCTTAATGAAGGGCTTCCTAGCGGAGGGCTTCCTAATGAAGGGCTTCCTAGCGGAGGGCTTCCTAATGAAGGGCTTCCTAGCGGAGGGCTTCCTAATGAAGGGCTTCCCAGCGGAGGGCTCCCTAATGAAGGGCTTCCTAGCGGAGGGCTTCCTAATGAAGGGCTTCCTAGCGGAGGGCTTCCTAATGAAGGGCTTCCTAGCGGAGGGCTTCCTAATGAAGGGCTTCCTAGCGGAGGGCTTCCTAATGAAGGGCTTCCTAGCGGAGGGCTTCCTAATGAAGGGCTTCCTAGCGGAGGGCTTCCTAATGAAGGGCTTCCTAGCGGAGGGCTTCCTAATGAAGGGCTTCCTAGCGGAGGGCTTCCTAATGAAGGGCTTCCCAGCGGAGGGCTTCCTAATGAAGGGCTTCCTAGCGGAGGGCTTCTTAATGAAGGGCGTCCTAGCGGAGGGCTTCCTAATGAAGGGCTTCCTAGCGGAGGGCTTCCTAATGAAGGGCTTCCCAGCGGAGGGCTTCCTAATGAAGGGCTTCCTAGCGGAGGGCATCCTAATGAAGGGCTTCCTAGCGGAGGGCTTCCTAATGAAGGGCCTCCTAGCGGAGGGCTTCCTAATGAAGGGCTTCCTAGCGGAGGGCTTCTTAATGAAGGGCTTCCCAGCGGAGGGCTTCCTAATGAAGGGCTTCCTAGCGGAGGGCTTCTTAATGAAGGGCTTCCTAGCGGAGGGCTTCCTAATGAAGGGCTTCCTAGCGGAGGGCTTCTTAATGAAGGGCTTCCTAGCGGAGGGCTTCCTAATGAAGGGCTTCCTAGTGGAGGGCTTCCTAATGAAGGGCTTCCCAGCGGAGGGCTTCCAAATGAAGGGCTTCCTAGCGGAGGGCTTCCTAATGAAGGGCTTCCCAGCGGAGGGCTTCCTAATGAAGGGCTTCCTAGCGGAGGGCTTCCTAATGAAGGGCTTCCCAGCGGAGGGCTTCCTAATGAAGGGCTTCCTAGCGGAGGGCTTCCTAATGAAGGGCTTCCTAGCGGAGGGCTTCCTAATGAAGGGCTTCCCAGCGGAGGGCTTCCTAATGAAGGGCTTCCTAGCGGAGGGCTTCCTAATGAAGGGCTTCCCAGCGGAGGGCTTCCTAATGAAGGGCTTCCTAGCGGAGGGCTTCCTAATGAAGGGCTTCCTAGCGGAGGGCTTCTTAATGAAGGGCTTCCTAGCGGAGGGCTTCCTAATGAAGGGCTTCCTAGCGGAGGGCTTCCTAATGAAGGGCTTCCTAGCGGAGGGCTTCCTAATGAAGGGCTTCCTAGCGGAGGGCTTCCTAATGAAGGGCTTGCTAGCGGAGGGCTTCTTAATGAAGGGCTTCCTAGCGGAGGGCTTCCTAATGAAGGGCTTCCTAGCGGAGGGCTTCCTAATGAAGGGCTTCCCAGCGGAGGGCTTCCTAATGAAGGGCTTCCTAATGAAGGGCTTCCTAGCGGAGGGCTTCCTAATGAAGGGCTTGCTAGCGGAGGGCTTCTTAATGAAGGGCTTCCTAGCGGAGGGCTTCCTAATGAAGGGCTTCCTAGCGGAGGGCTTCCTAATGAAGGGCTTCCCAGCGGAGGGCTTCCTAATGAAGGGCTTCCTAGCGGAGGGCTTCTTAATGAAGGGCGTCCTAGCGGAGGGCTTCCTAATGAAGGGCTTCCTAGCGGAGGGCTTCCTAATGAAGGGCTTCCCAGCGGAGGGCTTCCTAATGAAGGGCTTCCTAGCGGAGGGCATCCTAATGAAGGGCTTCCTAGCGGAGGGCTTCCTAATGAAGGGCTTCCTAGCGGAGGGCTTCCTAATGAAGGGCTTCCTAGCGGAGGGCTTCCTAATGAAGGGCTTCCTAGCGGAGGGCTTCTTAATGAAGGGCTTCCTAGCGGAGGGCTTCCTAATGAAGGGCTTCCTAGCGGAGGGCTTCCTAATGAAGGGCTTCCTAGCGGAGGGCTTCTTAATGAAGGGCTTCCTAGCGGAGGGCTTCCTAATGAAGGGCTTCCTAACGGAGGGCTTCCTAATGAAGGGCTTCCTAGCGGAGGGCTTCCTAATGAAGGGCTTCCTAGCGGAGGGCTTCCTAATGAAGGGCTTGCTAGCGGAGGGCTTCTTAATGAAGGGCGTCCTAGCGGAGGGCTTCCTAATGAAGAGCTTCCTAGCGGAGGGCTTCCTAATGAAGGGCTTCCCAGCGGAGGGCTTCCTAATGAAGGGCTTCCTAGCGGAGGGCTTCCTAATGAAGGGCTTCCTAGCGGAGGGCTTTCTAATGAAGGGCTTCCCAGCGGAGGGCTTCCTAATGAAGGGCTTCCTAGCGGAGGGCTTCCTAATGAAGGGCTTCCTAGCGGAGGGCTTCCTAATGAAGGGCTTGCTAGCGGAGGGCTTCTTAATGAAGGGCTTCCTAGCGGAGGGCTTCCTAATGAAGGGCTTCCTAGCGGAGGGCTTCCTAATGAAGGGCTTCCCAGCGGAGGGCTTCCTAATGAAGGGCTTCCTAATGAAGGGCTTCCTAGCGGAGGGCTTCCTAATGAAGGGCTTGCTAGCGGAGGGCTTCTTAATGAAGGGCTTCCTAGCGGAGGGCTTCCTAATGAAGGGCTTCCTAACGGAGGGCTTCCTAATGAAGGGCTTCCCAGCGGAGGGCTTCCTAATGAAGGGCTTCCTAGCGGAGGGCTTCTTAATGAAGGGCTTCCTAGCGGAGGGCTTCCTAATGAAGGGCTTCCTAGCGGAGGGCTTCCTAATGAAGGGCTTCCTAGCGGAGGGCTTCCTAATGAAGGGCTTCCTAATGAAGGGCTTCCTAGCGGAGGGCTTCCTAATGAAGGGCTTGCTAGCGGAGGGCTTCTTAATGAAGGGCTTCCTAGCGGAGGGCTTCCTAATGAAGGGCTTCCTAGCGGAGGGCTTCCTAATGAAGGGCTTCCCAGCGGAGGGCTTCCTAATGAAGGGCTTCCTAGCGGAGGGCTTCTTAATGAAGGGCTTCCTAGCGGAGGGCTTCCTAATGAAGGGCTTCCTAACGGAGGGCTTCCTAATGAAGGGCTTCCCAGCGGAGGGCTTCCTAATGAAGGGCTTCCTAGCGGAGGGCTTCTTAATGAAGGGCTTCCTAGCGGAGGGCTTCCTAATGAAGGGCTTCCTAGCGGAGGGCTTCCTAATGAAGGGCTTCCTAGCGGAGGGATTCCTAATGAAGGGCTTCCTAGCGGAGGGCTTCCTAATGAAGGGCTTGCTAGCGGAGGGCTTCTTAATGAAGGGCGTCCTAGCGGAGGGCTTCCTAATGAAGAGCTTCCTAGCGGAGGGCTTCCTAATGAAGGGCTTCCCAGCGGAGGGCTTCCTAATGAAGGGCTTCCTAGCGGAGGGCTTCCTAATGAAGGGCTTCCTAGCGGAGGGCTTCCTAATGAAGGGCTTCCCAGCGGAGGGCTTCCTTATGAAGGGCTTCCTAGCGGAGGGCTTCTTAATGAAGGGCTTCCTAGCGAAGGGCTTCTTAATGAAGGGCTTCCTAGCGGAGGGCTTCCTAATGAAGGGCTTCCTAGCGGAGGGCTTCTTAATGAAGGGCTTCCTAGCGGAGGGCTTCCTAATGAAGGGCTTCCTAACGGAGGGCTTCCTAATGAAGGGCTTCCCAGCGGAGGGCTTCCTAATGAAGGGCTTCCTAGCGGAGGGCTTCTTAATGAAGGGCTTCCTAGCGGAGGGCTTCCTAATGAAGGGCTTCCTAGCGGAGGGCTTCCTAATGAAGGGCTTCCTAGCGGAGGGCTTCTTAATGAAGGGCTTCCTAGCGGAGGGCTTCCTAATGAAGGGCTTCCTAGCGGAGGGCTTCCTAATGAAGGGCTTCCCAGCGGAGGGCTTCCTAATGAAGGGCTTCCTAGCGGAGGGCTTCCTAATGAAGGGCTTCCTAGCGGAGGGCTTCTTAATGAAGGGCTTCCTAGCGGAGGGCTTCCTAATGAAGGGCTTCCTAGCGAAGGGCTTCCTAATGAAGGGCTTCCCAGCGGAGGGCTTCCTAATGAAGGGCTTCCTAGCGGAGGGCTTCCTAATGAAGGGCTTCCTAGCGGAGGGCTTCCTAATGAAGGGCTTCCTAGCGGAGGGCTTCCTAATGAAGGGCTTCCTAGTGGAGGGCTTCCTAATGAAGGGCTTCCCAGCGGAGGGCTTCCTAATGAAGGGCTTTCCAGCGGAGGGCTTCCTAATGAAGGGCTTCCTAGTGGAGGGCTTCTTAATGAAGGGCTTCCTAGCGGAAGGCTTCCTAATGAAGGGCTTCCTAGCGGAGGGCTTGTTAATGAAGGGCTTCCTAGCGGAGGGCTTCCTAATGAAGGGCTTCCTAGCGGAGGGCTTCTTAATGAAGGGCTTCCTAGCGGAGGGCTTCTTAATGAAGGGCTTCCTAGCGGAGGGCTTCTTAATGAAGGGCTTCCTAGCGGAGGGCTTCTTTATGAAGGGCTTCCTAATGAAGGGCTTCCTAGCGGAGGGCTTCTTAATGAAGGGCTTCCTAGCGGAGGGCTTCCTAATGAAGGGCTTCCTAGCGGAGGGCTTCCTAATGAAGGGCTTCCTAGCGGAGGGCTTCCTAATGAAGGGCTTCCTAGCGGAGGGCTTCCTAATGAAGGGCTTCCTAGCGGAGGGCTTCCTAATGAAGGGCTTCCTAGCGGAGGGCTTCCTAATGAAGGGCTTCCCAGCGGAGGGCTTCCTAATGAAGGGCTTCCTAGCGGAGGGCTTCTTAATGAAGGGCGTCCTAGCGGAGGGCTTCCTAATGAAGGGCTTCCTAGCGGAGGGCTTCCTAATGAAGGGCTTCCTAGCGGAGGGCTTCTTAATGAAGGGCTTCCTAGCGGAGGGCTTCCTAATGAAGGGCTTCCTAGCGGAGGGCTTCTTAATGAAGGGCTTCCTAGCGGAGGGCTTCCTAATGAAGGGCTTCCCAGCGGAGGGCTTCTTAGCGAAGGGCCCTTTTTTTCCATGACCAATTTCGATGCAAAACCAGGATCCAAATGTCATTTTACACGGTTTTAAATCGAAATTGGTCATGGAAAAAAAGTGCTTTTAAGAGCACAAAAAATTTTTACTTGTTAAGAAACAAAAAGTGCTTTTAAGAGCACAAAAAATTGTTATTTGTTAAGAAAAAAAAAGTGCTGTTAAAAGCACTTTTTTTCCATGACCAATTTCGATTCAAAACCCGGAAATTATTATTTGTTAAAAAAAAAGTGCTCTTAGAAGCACATTTTTTTAAAAACAATTAATTATTTATTAGCAATATTAAAGTTTATAATAATGCACCTAAAGTGTAATACTACCCCTAAAGGCCGTAGAATTAATTTTGGAATTACGTAATAGCCCTGCAGATCGCCAATTTCGATTCAAAACGGTCAAAATGACATTTTGTATCCGGGTATCAGGAATGAAAAGAGATCTTTTTTATTCATTACCGAAGTTTTTGAAAGACGCAGGTAAAACCATACTATTCAGCTGCGTCTTGAATTTTTTTTGTTAATGAATAAAAACGATCTCTTTTGATTCCTGATACCCGGATACAAAATGTCATTTTGACCGTTTTGAATCGAAATTGGCGATCTGCAGAGCTATTACGTAATTCCAGAATTATTTCTACGGTCTTTAGGGGTAGTATTACACTTTAGGTGCATTATTATAAACTTTAATATTGTTAATAAATAATTAATTGTTTTTAAAAAAATTGTGCTTCTAAGAGCACTTTTTTTTTAACAAATAATAATTTCCGGGTTTTGAATCTAAATTGGTCATGGAAAAAAAGTGCTTTTAACAGCACTTTTTTTTTCTTAATAAATAACAATTTTTTGTGCTCTTAAAAACACTTTTTGTTTCTTAACAAGTAAAAATTTTTTGTGCTCTTAAAAGCACTTCTTTTCCATGACCAATTTCGATTTAAAACCGCGTAAAATGACATTTTGTATCCGGGTTTTGCATCGAAATTGGTCATGGAAAAAAAGTGCTTTTAAGAGCACATTTTTAACTTTACCATTTTCATGACATTTCAACTCTTAAAAGCACTTTTTTTTTCTTGACAAGTAATTATTGTTTGTGCTCTTAAAAGCACTTTTTTTTGTTGACAAGTAATAATTTTTTGTGCTCTTAAAAGCACTTTTTTTTCCTTGACAAGTAATAATTTTTTGTGCCCTTAAAAGCACTTTTTTTTCTTGACAAGCAATAATTTTTTGTGCTCTTAAAAGCCCTTTTTTTTTTCGACAAGTTATAATTTTTTGTGCCCTTAAAAGCACTTTTTTTTCTTGACAACCAATAATTTTTTGTGCCCTTAAAAGCACTTTTTTTTGTTGACAAGTAATAATTTTTTGTGCTCTTAAAAGCACTTTTTTTTTCTCGACAAGTAATAATTTTTTGTGCCCTTAAAAGCACTTTTTTTTGTTGACAAGTAATAATTTTTTGTGCCCTTAAAAGCACTTTTTTTTTGTTGACAAGTAATAATTTTTTGTGCCCTTAAAAGCACTTTTTTTTTGTTGACAAGTAATAATTTTTTGTGCCCTTAAAAGCACTTTTTTTTGTTGACAAGTAATAATTTTTTGTGCCCTTAAAAGCACTTTTTTTTGTTGACAAGTAATAATTTTTTGTGCCCTTAAAAGCACTTTTTTTTGTTGACAAGTAATAATTTTTTGTGCCCTTAAAAGCACTTTTTTTTGTTGACAAGTAATAATTTTTTGTGCTCTTAAAAGCACTTTTTTTTTGTTGACAAGTTATAATTTTTTGTGCTCTTAAAAGCACTTTTTTTCCTTGACAAGTAATAATTTTTTGTGCCCTTAAAAGCACTTTTTTTCTTGACAAGCAATAATTTTTTGTGCTCTTAAAAGCACTTTTTTTTTTTCGACAAGTTATAATTTATTGTGCCCTTAAAAGCACTTTTTTTTGTTGACAAGTAATAATTTTTTGTGCTCTTAAAAGCACTTTTTTTTCTTGACAAGCAATAATTTTTTGTGCTCTTAAAAGCACTTTTTTTTCTTGACAAGCAATAATTTTTTGTGCTCTTAAAAGCACTTTTTTTTTTCGACACGTAATAATTTTTCGTGCTCTTAAAAGCACTTTATTTTGTTGACAAGTAATAATTTTTTGTGCCCTTAAAAGCACTTTTTTTTATTGACAAGTAATAATTTTTTGTGCTCTTAAAAGCACTTTATTTTGTTGACAAGTAATAATTTTTTGTGCCCTTAAAAGCACTTTTTTTTGTTGACAAGTAATAATTTTTTGTGCTCTTAAAAGCACTTTTTTTTGTTGACAAGTAATAATTTTTTGTGCTCTTAAAAGCACTTTTTTTTGTTGACAAGTAATAATTTTTTGTGCTCTTAAAAGCACTTTTTTTTGTTGACAAGTAATAATTTTTTATGCTCTTAAAAGCACTTTTTTATTCTTGATAAGTAATATTTTTTTGTGCCCTTAAAAGCACTTTTTTTTTCCTGACGAGTGTTAATTTTTTGAATTAGAAATATGCTTCTAAGAGCACCTTTTCTTACCCATAATAATAATAATACTTACCCTTTCAAAGGACCTCCTTCTAGATGTATAATTCACAAAACTGAAAATAAAATAATGGAAAGGAATAGAGGGTTCATTTTCCGATAGACAACTCATAATATAAAGTTTCATACATTTATTTAATCAATTCATATTACATAAAATAAATAGTTCATTAAATATAAACAAATACATATGATACAATTATTTTTATATAACAAACAAGGATCATTTAAATATATAAACTAGATCAAAACAGTTAATGTGTGTGTGAGCAGTATGTGTGTGTTGTGTGAAACGTGGGTGTGAGGTGTGTGCAGTATGTGTGAGGTATGCGTCTGAGGCATGTGTGCATCGTGTGTGTGCGGCCTGTATGTGCAGCGTGTGTGTGTGTGAGGTGTATGCTACGTATGAGGTCTGCAGTGTGTAAGGGGTGTGCAGCGTGTGTGTGTCTGAGGGGTGTATGCAGCGTGCGGGTGAGGTGTCTGAGATGTATGTGTGAGATACGTGCAGCCTGTGCGTACCGTGTGCACAACGTATGTTTGTCTGAGGGGTGTGTATTGTGTGTGCACCATGAATGAGGTGCGTGCAGCGTGTGTGTGTGAGGGGGAAGATATGTTGTGTATGTGTTTGCTTGAAGGGGTGTGCGTGAGGAGTGTATGCGAGTGGCAGTTGCTGGGAGGAAAATATGTTATGTGACTGTGCTGTGTACGTGTGTATGATGGGGGAAGGTATTTTGTCTGTGTGTGCAGAGTTTGTGGAATGTGTGTATGCTGTGAAGGGGAATGTATGTGTGCTATTGGCGTGAAGGGGTGCTTGTATGATGGGTATGTGGTCTGTGCTGCGTGTGTGTGTAATGTTTGTGTGTACTATATGTGTAAGGGGTATGTTTGATTTACCTTCAACCCCCTGCCGCAACCATTGAACTTGTAGAGCGCTGACGGACGTCATTCCAACACTAGTCAGAATCAACTTAGGGAAGGTCAGAGGGTACACATACCTTCTGTTAGTACAATAAATAATATTTCAGGGAATAAGGAATTATTGCATTGGAATAATGATGTTTAGTTTGATATTTATTGTTGCAATAAATACCAAACTATAAAAATGGGGCAATGCTTAATAAATATATTTACATAAAAAATGTACACACATCTAGAACTAGGTATGAACATGAACATTACAAGAGTCATGAAAGTAACAAATAGTTTTTCGAATTTTTAATAAATACTTCAGTAAATTCAGTATTCGAAATTAGTAAAATTGCGTTTATTAAATGAAAAGACACGTTATTAGGGACTGTATCACTTTAAAGTGATTTGCAACAATATCAAAATCACTCAACATAGCTTATATCAAAAAATCGCACATCTTTTTAGATTTTGACTATTTATAATGCAAGTTACAAATCAACTGATTAGATTAGATGTTTTTTATTCACTTACTTAGAACTAAATATAAATATATTTTTAAGGCCGAAATATGTCAAAATCTAAAAAATTCTAATTGTTTCGTATATAAAAGCGTATTTAAAAATTCTACAATAGCACCAGCTAATTTATTCGTTTACCTTATTTTCGTTTTATCAATAATTAAAAATATTTACAAATTATTAATAAATATTTGTTCATTTCGTCGACATTTAATAAAAATCAAATAAAAAATGCGATAAAACTATAAATTCGGGGGGGCGCAGGGTTATTTAGTATATATATATATATGTAATAAAAAAGCAATTGATAACTTTTCGTAAATAACAAATAGAATTTTCGTGATTTCTTTTTCCACAAAAATTGTAAAAACAACAACAATTTTTTTATTTACGGCAAATATTTTTAACAACAAACATAGTTACAAATGTTTAGTCCAGACAGTAAAAATCGTCCAATGACAACACAAAAAGAATTTAATCATATTTACAAAGAACAAATAATAGAGGGGTTCAGAAAAATAAAACTGGACCAAATTCTCAATCACAATAAAAAATAAACTAATACAAATAAATTAAAAGTAAATATATATATATATAGGAAAAAAGTTAAAATGATTTGTCAACAATTTCTTAATAATACTTTATGTTTTTCGCTCAACTCCATTTAATGGTTTTAAGCACGAAATTGCAAATCAAAATTACTGGTATGACGGATATAAATTGTGATTTTTCCTTTTTTCATTATTAAATATAAAGGGTTAAAAATTGTTAATGTCACTATTATAAAAATTTCACTTCGATAGTTTACTAATAACTCGTATTAACGCTCCGTTTTCTTCTTTTAACCTTTGATTTTCAGTCTTCAATACTTCCAATTGCTAAAAGTAACAAAAACAAACAAAAAAATACACATTTTAGTCACTATTCAAATCAATTCTTTATCAATAAACACCCTTAACTTACGAACAATCATTTTCTGTTACCACATTTTAAAAAAATTGAAATATATTTAATAAATATAAAAATGGTAACATAAAAGAAAATTCACAAATAATAATAATAATAAAATTCGTGCATAATAAACAACACAATGATCATTTATAGCAAACATGCGTATCGGTAATTTACTAACTATAATAAATAACATATGATATCTATTTAAATAAATCTGAAAATGAACAATGTTTGGACGGTGAATAAATAATTGAAGCAATGAACACCACTGAAAATACACATTTACGAGTTATTGTTGTTAATAATGGGCACAAAAACAACACAAACTCACAATTCTGGAACGTACTTAAACACCAATTAAAAGAAAAATTAGTAGGAGACGACAGAAATAAGCAGCAGGTCTTTTCACAAATAAAATGTGCGTGTTGACATTTTAAAATTGCGTAGTTATCGAAAATAATTTCAAATAAATCACAGATATGGCAATCAATTGCCTCCAAAATTAATAATTACCTATTAGTTAATTGAATAAGTTGCCCTAATTTGATTAAGTAAAGAAATGTTTAAACATAAATAATAATAATAATTGTTTGATAAAAATATAAATGGCGTGCGGGAAAACATTGCGTAAAAACAGGCGTAAATGTAGAATGTAATGCAGTGGTGATTGAGATAAGAAATAAAATGGAGCATCTGTGATTTTGAGAATGTCTAAAAAACCGCGCATTTGTCGGGGTTTTACCTATTTTTTGCCTGTGGACGAATTGGTGAGCTTGCTTACGACTCTCGTTAGAGCCCGGTTCTCTGCACGAAGCCGCTCATTTTCGGCTTTCAGTTTTTGCAATTGCTAAAACAACAATCACGCGCTGATCATCAACAATTCAACAACATGTGCTGAATTTGTTCTGTATTGCCTTTTCGCTACTGTTAAGGCCATCATTTCATTTATGAGCGTCATAACACATTTGTTAATGTATTATAATTATAAATTTTTAAATAGTTATTTATTGAAATAAATATTTGTTGTGTTTCTAGGAGATATATTATAAGTATGAGGAAATTCATATAAGGATTTATTATTAATTAATTGCCCCTATAGAATTTTTGTTACCCAGGATTTAAGGTTTTTACCACCCCGTATTAAGAGGAATGTTTTATGTATGTATGTATGTGTGTTTTAAATTCAATAAATGAATCATTAAGATGAATTGTTATGATGATTGAGAACCAAAATAAACTAATTGATGGTTATTTGCGGTGTTACAGTTAAAAAAAGCGGAGAAATCAACTAAAAAGGTAACTAAAAAGTGAAGTACAGCTGCATGTCTACTTCAAGGGGGAAAAGTGCAGAAGTAAATAAAAATCGTTCCATATAAAAAATCAAAACCTATGGAAACTTAAAATTAAAAGCCAAATAACTATAAATGAGATATATTTTCACCTTAAGTTCTTCTTCCATTTCAGATAACTTTCGCTCCATAGCTCGTCGCTCACGTTTCTCTAATTCTGATAAAGAGTTTTTGCTTGTCTATAAAAATAACCATTCATTAAAATCCTGTTGACATCATTTATTTTATCATAAAACTCACCACTGTATTAATTTTCTCCAAGGTTTGTTTCGTGTCCCTCAACTCTTCATCAGATTTGCGTAATTTATCTCTAAGTCTGTCATTTTCCGACACCGCTGACTCGTACATTTTCTTGTAGTCCAATTCCCCATTTTCACCCCGCATAGCAAGATCACTAACAGCACCCAATCTACTAGACCTGTTAGATTTTTCTGAGCCGCTCTAGAAAATAAAAAACAAACCATACTCAACACACAATTATTTTACATCAAAAACCAAAACAATATCAAACATCCTCTAAAATAAATCATCTTACAACATATCCTTCCGAATTCAGGGAGTTCAAACTAACGGATCGGGAGCCCATCCCGGAATCTCTCACCCCTGACTGTGATCTAGATCGGTTAAAACTACCATTCCTGTTAACCGACCTACCAGTCCTCCGCTCGCTATTATTCGTTGTTGAACCTTTTAAAACATCGCGATTTTCACTCTTCGGCGAATAACTACTCGGCGAATAACTACTGGGCATTATATTCAAAGCATTTAAAGTAGTTGATGGTAAGGAAATACCACCATAACCAGTATTTGTACCACCATAATTCGTCTGAGTTGTTGAGTAAGGGTTTGACGTGTATTTTGAGTATGGATTATACGCGTTGTAATTATAATTGTTTAGATAAGGGGTTGAGTTTGAGTATTTTGAGCCAGGAGAGGTGTAAGGGTTGTACGTTGAGATTGATGGGCTCAAAAAGCTCAAACTCCTAGGGCGGTTGTATGAGGCAAGGCCGGGTATTGTTGAGTTTGAGCTTTGACTTCGAAAACTCGAAGATGAGCGTCTGGGTTTATTACGAAAAGACATTTTATGTTTAAAATGTTCAAAGGAACATTACACTATTCTAAATTTATTAAAACCACTTTTCACTATTATTGCTCAATTTAATTAAAGTATGATAATTTATTTAAATTGTAAACGGAATATATATATATATATTAAGACACAAATGTGTTCACGCGACTACAGTTAGTGGAGAACTGAATGAACTATTTAAAAGTATGCATCTTTTTGTCATAGGCTCTCCTCAGTAGTACTCAATTATTTTTACCGAAATTCTGACAACGTCGTAATCAAAACATGTAGCTCTGTTTATTATTAAGCGTATTTTCGGATCAAACTAAATCGCAAACGCGTGATTTTAATTCAAGGTCCTTTATGAATTTACGGCCGATATCATTTATTATAATAAAACATAAATAAATAAATAAAAATGTATGTATATAAATAAAAAAAATGTTGAACATCACTGACAATATTGTAATATCTATTTAAAGTTTAGTATTTAACTAAAAATACTCACGCCTACAGAATTACAAACCAAATAAAAGAATATACTAAGGTGTGAATTCACTACGATATAAAACCGAATAATAAATGCGACTATTCTCAATCTAAATTCAAATGACACTGGATTTCGTCCAAGTGTGCCATCGCACACCTGAATTAAATTAAATCGACCTATATACCCTCAAAACGAATCAAGGACAACGGTCTAAATTATATTTCTAGAAGAGAGTCGAAAGGGGACAGGTAAATAACCGCAATAGAGCTAATTAGTTCCGCGACCTATTTTAAAAAAATGATTCAGCTAATTGAACAGATGTAAATCACAGCTATAAATATATCTTTTAAATAAAAGGAAATATGCTATTTTTAACTAATATATAACAGACTGTTTGGCACAGCTAAATTTAATGACGCTTTCGTTACAAAATGTTAAGAAATGATTACCGAAAATTCAAGGTGTATTTTGTGTATTTGTTATATACACAAAGAAATATATAAATAAAACATTGCGTCATTAAAACAAATGCAACTTGGATGAAATTGGCAAAGGCACACCGTGAAAATCGATAAATTACACGAAAATGTTTTAAAACACGAGCTTAATAAACTTGTGGTTGCGAAACGTTAGAAACTTATAATTAAAACAACGATGTTTATGAAAACGGGATACACAGAACGTGCGTTCTATTTGCGTCGTAATCCAAATAATTATCTCTAATAAAAGCAAAAATATTGCTGCGAAATGAAGCATAAATATACACAGTTTAAAATATACTGTTTGGACGTTCATTCACCCTCTTAACGCTTTATTAAACCGTAAGTTGTTTACTTATTAGTTGAGTTTATTTATGGGGGGTTAAATCGGATAAACGAAGCTAGGAATAGTTTTAGAAATATATTTTTTATGAGTTACTAAAAATACGAATTACGGTAGGTATGTTGTTATATTTAGATATGCCCTCATTGACGACTTAGGTTTATGCCAAGGACTCTTACCTTTCTATTCATTTATTTAAACGCATTCAAAATAAAACCCTAAATTATTTAAATATAACTATTTTTTAAATATTATTTAATTTGAGTTAAGCGCGTAATACCGAAATTTGTAATGGTATTTGTTGCATATATATAAATCAAATATAATGACATTTTTCGTTGTGTCGAACACGTGTTATGCATTTATTTTACATTAAAAATAGACAGTGACGTCAAGACTAAACTGTAAATTAAATGTCATGGCATGGCATGGCATGGCACGGCATGGCATTAAAAGCACACCTACACCTACACTGTTAAAATAATGCTTTATGCGTTGTTTGCTTAAAACGAATGCACTTACCTCTTGATTAGTTTTGGGTTCTTCAAAATCACCGCCGGCGCCTGGGTCTTGTCGATCCGGGTCAATTTCATCCATATCAACATGCACAACGCCCGTAGAACGTCGTTTCGGTCTACGTCGCCTTTGGATAGCTGCTTGAGTTGCAAGTGTCGCCTGGGCGTTTCGTGCATCGTTTTCTTTATCTTGATCTTTAATCAAAACCTTTATTGTTTTCTTCATTTGCGCCACTTTGATATATCTACCTTTTTCTTCTTGGG
This sequence comes from Nebria salina, assembly GCA_944039245.1. NCBI lineage: Eukaryota > Metazoa > Arthropoda > Insecta > Coleoptera > Carabidae > Nebria > Nebria salina. The sequence goes on from OX063286.1 coordinate 3,454,061, forward strand.
ATTTTGGGCGACGCAACGACAACGTGACTGTTGCTTCTGCGGCGGGAGTTACAGGGTCTACAGGCGCCGAGGCGGGTCGTTGAATTGAGTTTACTGCCGGTCGTCGGACATACACCGTCGATGAGGGTTGATCCGGGGTTTTTGTCGCGTCCTCCAATTTAAACTACGCATAGAATCAATTCAACTTTGCAAACACTTAACGCGAATCATTAAACGGGGGGTTTAAGTTAAGACAAACATTAAACGTATTATTGCAACTCATTAGTCATTTTATTAATTATTAATTTAGCAATACTCAATAATTATTATTAATTTGATGTAGTCTTCACGATGTAATAATTATACTATAATATGATTATCTAGTCATACAATGATTAGCGTGTGTAATAATAACTGCTCTTAATATATATATATATATATGTATAGAGAAATAAATAAGCTATGCACAACATGTGTATGATATGTATTATATTACCTTGCTGCCATTATCAACCCTTAACCTCCACGAAGGGCGACGTTCATGTGATACAACTGGTTCATCAGGTGCACTCGTTGCACTAGTATCCCTATTATTGCTCTGCAGTGCAGTTGTTGCAGTTTGAGGCACTGTAGGTGCCGCTGTTGTTATTGTAGCTGTTACACTGGCACCGTTGTTAGCTGAATCGCCATTAGCACCTAGCTGTTACAATTTATTACACACCAGTTTTTAATTATTAGACCGTATTAGTGATTGTTAATTCGTTAACATTTCCAATGGTAGCATCATACGGTACATACCAGTTCGTTGTTATTGTTGAGTGTGGGCGATTGGTTCTTTTTCTTGTTGAGTTGTTCCGCGGATTTAATCTCGTCTAAAGTGACGCCTTGAGTAGAGCGGCGTGTTTCGCGCACGCGTTTCGCGTGCGCCTTTCGTTGTGTTTCACTCTCTTCATCTCGTACCGGTGGTACGAATGATCTATAAAGCACATCATATTAAACCACTCAACAAAGCAATAGGGATTTATTAAGTAATGCACTCAACACACCAAACATTATTAGTGAATTAAACACACTAATCACCACTTTTAAGGTGCACAGTACAACATTACTTATCAATAAATCTGTCTATTTATTAATCCTTGGCGGTTAATGCTGTTAAAAAAGGGGCGAATTGGGACTAATACATTCATAAAAATAAACTCTCCAACACAAAATGCGCGGGTAATTACTTGAAGAAATTTTTGAATATATTCCCAGGACTGAGCTTGGTACCCCCGGGTGTCGTAGGGGTACTTGGGGCCTGAGCACCCACAGGTGGCTTCTGGGTGCTATATATATATATATATATAAAATAATGTGTGTGGAAATAGTCACTTATTTATTTAAATAATTCTAACTCTATTTATTTAACCTTGTTAAAATTACCAATAAAAAAAAATACTGACCTTCGAACTTGGTTGTTGGGTTGTGGACTTGCAACAGGTGAAATAACTTTAGTGGGGGAGTTTGTAACAGTAGTTGGTTGGGGTACTGAGTTAGTTGTTGCGATGTTATTAACAACCGGCATTTCCTCAACGGCATTTTCCGTCGGTGAATCTTTGGCTGTGTTCCTAATTGATAACAACAACATTCAATATACATAAACACTCACGGAATAATTGTTAAAATTGAATGATAATGAAAGCAATTTATAGTTAAAGCTAAGGAATAAACTATGAAGTAAATCTAAAATTAGTAAAGTTTATAAGATATTTAAAAACAATTATTGAAACAAAAATACATGCAAGATGGCATCAAAAAAGCAGGGGGGGTTTCTATTGGTTTAGTGTTAACGTGCATACCTTGCAAATTGAGGCATACGTGGTGAGCGGTTGTTATCAGTACTATTTGCGTCGCTTATCATTGGGGTACGATGATTGGTTAGATTCTCAAGGGACGCGGAGGTTGGGGATCGTAGGAGGGCGGAACTTATTAAGGGTGTGTGGAACGAGTTCGCTTTGATACGTTCACGAAGCTGCACATATCGCGCGTAGAACCTAAATGCAAACACATGCTTATTTATTTTTAGGACTATTTAATTTTTTTTTAAACAAAACGGGCTGATTTATACTAGTTTTGAACGTACTTATAATTGAATCAAAAAATACATTAAAATGGTAAACTCGCTCAGAACACAAATAATATTCATCACACAAAAGAACCAAAAAAAAAACACAAAAAAAACTGTGCATAAAATTGTTAATAACATGTTACTGAAGCAACAAATTAATTATTAGTTAACTAAGCAAACAGCTAATTAATAATGAAATATCTAAATCAAACGAAGATAATAATAATTTTTTAATGAAATAATTACTTACTTGGGATCTGATTGGAAGCTTTGCGTTCGCCGTAAAGTTATTTCAGCTTCCGGTGGTGTCCCAGAAGTAGGGCTTTTATCCTTATTATCTATACCTAATAATAATAATAATATTTTATTAATACATTTGTAATTGAATAAAATCAACTCTACTAACGTAAATTAAGATTTTTATTGTCGCTATTGACCCTGGTACGGAACGATCCGGGTCTTCGCCAGGACGGCATATTATCATCCGAATTTGGTTCGACGATTTGTCTAGGAGGCGGTATTGTGGGTGCTGCAGGTGTTGCGGTTAAAGTAACCGCAGTAACCGGGGTTTTAACCGGTGATGTGGGTGGTGTCACCGAGTTATTCACTACAGAATTTTGGTCTTTTGTTGGGATTCGTTGTGAGTCTGTTAGTGAATTAACGCGGTTTTTCTTTTCTAAAATTTAAATTATTTATAACTATAACACATGTGTGTGTGTCTGTAACAAGTGGTGTTATTTATATTTTTAGAATAACAAATTTTAGTGATTTTTGCACAGAATCTTACCATCATCTGTACTATTATCACTAGTTTCTGCTTCACTAGAACTCGACTCGGATTCACTATCACTAGATGATAAATCCATATCATCTTCGCAGCATTAAATAATTAAAATTTAAAGAACAAATATAACTTAAAATTAAAACAACTCACCAACAGTGTTCTCAGTCGAATTAATTACTTTTTCATTTTCTTCAATTTCAACTTCGACTCGTTTGACTTTCGTCGGCGTTTCTTGTTCCGCTTCCGGTTGTCTACCTTTCGCGTCCGTTTTCTTTTTCAATTGCTTCTTCTTGGTCAACTCTTCTTTGTTCTGGCGTTTTTTAAGGTCTTCTAAATGGCGGAACATGGCTGTATCAGCCACATCAAAAGCTGTTTGGCCCTAAAGTTTACAAGAACATCTTTAACGAAATTCTCAACAATATTTAAACACTCATTATTCCAGTATAGCGAATTTAATAATAAGAATAATAATAAATAATTTATTTACTATCAATAATGATTTATATTTGTGGACAATTAACTAAACTAGTCTATACATTTAATTTAAAACTATTCTAAGTTAAATTTAACAAATACATACCTTAGATAAATCGGTCAGAATACTAAGAAATAAACAATATCGAGTTTTATTTTTAAATTCGCTATACCGAAATTACGAAATTTCCCGACGCAAATCATTTTTAGTTTACATATATATATATATATATATTTATAAAAGTGTATATAAAATTCGTTTAGTTTGTTTGTGTAAATCGTATTTAATTTATGATTTATTTTTAGGGTTGAGTAATTTTCTAATAAATGTAATAGTACGCGCAGACAATGAACAAAATAACGTACCACGTAATTCTTCATATCCATGTCAGCTAAATTATCCGCTAATAGTTTAGCTGCATCGAATTGGCTCCAATGGGCAGCCGCGTGTATTGGAGTCCACCCATCGTTGTCCTGTTTGTCAACTTCTGATTTGCATTGCAATAACAAGCTAATCAAAATCGCACAATAAGTACACACACAATAATAATAATAATAATAATAAAATAACCAAAAATATATGACTTACTTCATAACATTCATGTATCCTTTCGCAGCGGCGACATGCAAAGCGGTCGCCCCCGTTTTTGGATGGGGTAAATTCACCTGATCCCCCCCTGCATTCAGCCACTCGCGAGCATCTCGCAACATGAGCCCCTCTTCTTGGAATCGAGCTTCGTCACAATCAACTCCTACCATGAATGAACCCCACAAGGACGATTAATAAAACAGGCCATCTTAAATTTTTTCATTTATGATTGTTGTTTATATATAATACCTTTCTCTTCAATTTCTTTCCGTAATAATTCCTCCATGGAATGTTCTTCAGCGATGTCTAGTGCTAGCTCACCATCATTGTTGATGGCGGCTACGTTCGCGCCGTTCTCCAGAAGATATTTGGCGATTGATTTGAAACCACATGATGCCGTTGCGTGCAAAGGCGTCCAGCCTTCATTGTCACCTCGGTTTACGTCGGCAGCATGCTCCACCAGGAACTCTACCATATCCAAATTGTCGTCGATGCATGCCTGAATTGAATAATGATGATCATTTTTTCTCATTTACTCCCAATTACATTCTACGGCAATGGTGTTCAGTGACGTATGAAGTGTTTAGATGACGATGTCCGACATAAATAACCAGAGCAACGGTGGACCGAGTGACCATGGACGCGCGTAAATATAGCACACAACATACAAGACACAGGCGTCGAGACGCGGAGCGCCGGGTCAGCGACACGACGCCACACGACACACCTACCCACAAACGGCTCGTTAACTACAGACCCTAAACCTACTTCACCTTCACATTAACAAGTACAAGTACATAATCATGGACGAAAATAATATTCGCTTTATAAAATACCGCAATTATAATTATAGCGATTATGTCATTTAAATGTAAAAATTATATAGGTCCGGCCCTGTACGACAGATTAGCGCAATTTAGATGCCATCATATTTCGAATTCCATTCTATAGTAAGTATTGTTTTTTAGTTTTTATTATTTATACAAATTACTACTACTGAAAATAGAGTTTGTGGTCTACATAATTATTATCAATGGTAATAATAATGTTAAATGTTAAGAGCCTATTTATTATGCAATGTAGACGATATTGAAGCCAATAAAAATGTACTAGAAGAGCTGCCAATGGTGGTTATTTTCGTGTTTTGGAAACACTGATTCTCCAGACATCACAATTGTTGCCAAATGTAGGGCACTACATAAGTATAAAATTCTCGTTAAATAGAGCACATTTTGGTGATTATAAATACAATTAATAAAACACGCATTAAGATTTGTTTCAAATCATTTATTTTAATGATGATATTTATGGTCATTGAACTCACGAATAATTAATGAACATTTTCTTTTATTGTGGTAAACCGCGAATTTGTTCCATTATTAATTATTTGACCTCATTAATAAGGGTTAAATACTATTAAATGAATTAATTAAATTAATTCAATTCATTCACAAAAAAAAACACTAATTGGTTAATTAATTATACATATTAATAGGAAGCTTTTAGATTTATCCCTAACAAGATTTGATATTAGAAACGGCTCTGAATTTAAAATTCGCAAATTATTATATTACTTCCTGTAAAATAAGAACATAATAAAAAAAAAATTTATTTATTTTGATTGGATGCCAAATTTTTGTGCCAGTTTATTTGACGTTCACGTCATTCCCCACTTAAGTAGGGTGGTGATGAGATTTATTAGCGCTGATTTAACTAGGGAAATATTTGAAAAATTGTTTACGCGATTTCGGCTATTCGAGCCGAAAAAAATTCATGAGCAAATAAATAGTTTCTAAAAATAATTGTCATCACCATCTTGCTATGGAAATGATTTAATTTAATATTCTATAAACTATTCAATAATTGTAATGATTCAGGGACGATTATTTTAAGGGTTAGAAAAATAGTAAATATCAATTAGCTATAGCTGATATTTATTAATAATCGACAGGCTCGAGACTATTTTCGACAAATATTTTTGTCTAGCGTAGGGAATCGAGTGTCGTTAATAGTGGATAGCCCAAAATATATATATTTATATCGAAAGACACAGTTTAGTATTGCGGCCATCTTGTGGAATCAATCAGTTTAAAGGTGTTAGACGTCACGGATTTGGGGCATTATACAGGTGGAGAGTACAAAGTGGACGCGATTTACAACAATTATCAAGAATAACTGACCTGATGTAAGGCTGTCAAGCCGTCCACATTCGCCGTGTTGATGTCTGCGCCCTTCTGCAACAGCCGTAGCACTTCTTCCTTGTCGGCCGCGGCACAGGCCGCCAAAAAGACACATCCCGACGAGAACTTAATTTTACGCGATTTCTGCTTCGGCGACACAGGTTCGCGATTTGTATCCGACTGTTCCCAACGTTTTAGCTGCTCAGCCCTTTTAAAAAGAGCCGAACTTGAGCGAGTCTCTATGGACATGTTATTTAACTCTAGCTGATGAACGGTGCGGCGACACAACCCATACGTCCAGAAAACATTTATGCTGCATTGTTGCCAACCGCATCAAAACTGAACTATAATCAACCCACACTCAAAATACACTTCTAAACATTAAAAACCACATCAAATCGCAATCAAACTCCTAATAACTCACAAACCAAACAAATAAATCACACAAATACAACAAAACAATCAACACAAACCAACAAATGTCAACAGTAATTTACATATTCTAAAGAAAGAACCATCCAAAACGTTATTAAACACATATAATTATATAATTAACCATTTAAACAGAAAAAACCCTCATAAAACCCCTAATAATTAGTTTCCGTAAAACGTCAAATATTTCCAATCTAACATTGGTGGCAATGTTAATTTCAAACAGTGTTACAAACCATAGTAGCGTTACATTTAAATTAAAACTATTTTCAATCAATTTTTAATTAAAAACGCTCATTGCATTAATAAATCATTAATAGATTTATCACTAACTTCAACTTTAAATTTCATTAAAATACAAATTTTATAAAACACATAAAAAAATAATAATTTGACTCCCTTAACAATTAAAAATTATAACAACTACCTATTATATTATTTAAACTTGTATAATAAATGATTTTTATGTTTTTTATGCTTAAGGATGCGTACATAGATTTAGTTAAATAAATTTAAATTAATTTAAAACTAGTATGTTTTAATGAATTTTGATTTAATATATATTTATTATATTATAATTAACATACCTTTTTGTGAGTTATGTTCGTAAATGGAAGTAAATTATAGTTAGAATTGTGAAATGAAAATGATTTTGTTGTCTGAACGTACTGGAATGTTTTTCGCTTGTTTTACGCTTGTTCCACCTCCTAAACATCCTCTTCCGTGACGCAGAAATGCCATTTCACTTGTGAGGAGACTCTTTTGTGTATATTCGCGTAATTTGCGTTAAATATTTACTAAAAACTGTATGGTAGTACCTGGAAACAGTCGTAAACTCGTCGAGATTCATTTGTGGGTAAGAAAACCATTAAATAACTATTGTGTATCGGTTGGCGACTTATTGATCGATCACTGCATGTTTATTCCAAACCACGAAATCTTACTACATTACTCGTTGGGGGCTATTTTTTTAATTTTGTAACTTAGGTTTTCTATTTTAGTTAGGCTCAAGATGAGTTATTACAGGCCCAGGTATGTTATTTTAGCCCTTGGGTTTTTCGGAAATATAATCTAAAAAATATATAATGTACTCTAATCGCGTTAAATTTTTATATTTTACGTTATATTTATATTAACCGGACGAATACAGCGTTCTGATTGGTTGGTTTAGTCAAAACATGGCGGTTTTATATGGTCTACTCCAATTATTACACACACACACCTTGAATCCCTATATATAAAAATTAACATTGGTTGTTATTCCCTAGTATGTATGATAAACTCAATATTCTTTATTTGTTTTTGAGTATTTGATGTGTACTAGGGAATAACAAGTAAAGTCGACTCGGTTCAATGATTATGTTGTAGTTTTAGTCAAACCATTACTATGTCGCGAGGAATGGGCCGAGGGGGTTATAGCTCCTCCCGTGGGGGCTCATCCTACCGAGGCTCCAGTGGGCGTGGTTCTTCATGGGGCGAACGCTCCAGTGGTAGAGGCAGCTTCTCATCAAGCCGTGGCGGTGGACGCTTCCCGTCTTCATGGGGAAACACGTCTAGTTTTGACTCGAGATCGCGATACAATTCAAGCTCGAATAACGAGCGATATTCATCAGCTTCGAGAGGGAGGCAAGAAGATTCGAGTTACCGACGATCATCTTACAGATCGGTACGTTTTAATTTGAGTGAGTTTGAGTTAAAAAATGAAACAAAAAAACATTGTTGTTACAGGAGGGACCAACAAATAGCTATTCCAGTCGAGATAATAGCACAAGATCACCAGATCGCAAGAGATTGAGGACTGAGGTATTTTAAAGTAGTTTTTTCAATTTATATTTGCGCATTTATTTCACGTGTATAATCACTGAAGAGAAAAACGCAATGAGAACATAATTAAATAACTAGATCAGTTGATTGTTTTAACAGAAAAATATGATTTGAACGAAGAGCAACGCAATTGTTGGCAGCGTTTAGAATCAATCTTCGAAGAAACTGTTTTCGCATATAGAACAAAAATAAAAAATGAACAATGAAACAAAACAAAATATATACATAATATGTATATTTATATATAAATTTAAAATAATTTTGAGGCAGATACCTACCTTCATATTGAATAGCGTAAAATAATTTAGAACGAACGAATAATTTTGATTCATTAATTGGTTTGATTTTTCATTCACCCTTAAAACCCAGAATGTAACGTTTTAAATCACTGAGGGACAAATTTCAACAATTCATAATACTTAAAAACCAGAGCACTCCAAATAAAAAATGTGGTAAAAACAGCACAAATTGGATCAACAATCTACAATAATAATAACAGCGATGATATTGCATCAGGATTGATAAAACAAAAAAACCAAACAAAACAAAACAAACAAAAAAGCGTCAACAAATAATAAAACTATAAAAAAAAAAAAAGCCCGAGTACAAAAATTCAATTTTCTTTTTTACTAATCTTTGGATAGGCACCTAGTTCACGTCGTAGCCACGATGCCGTTTACGGTGCTGATGCCAGCTATAGCTCAAGCCGTTACGAAACATCAACGCCAAGTTACGCCGAGCGGCGTAGTTTCACAGATGATCGGCGGCCGACGGTGTTTGCGCGGCCGCGGGATGATTACCGCAAACCCATCGTGTCCAGCACGTCGACCCGAGCGTCGCCGCGCGGCGGTGGCTTCAGAGGCCGGTCGCGCGGCGCTCGCGGCGGACCCCGACTCTCGATCCGCGACACAATTGTCAGGCGTCGGATTGTTGATGGCGGCGCTGGTGCGAATTCCTATGTGCGAAAACGTGGAGCGACGATTCGGTCGACGGACTATATACGCCGGTTGAGGATCGCTCGATTGCGGAGGTAAACTATTTGAATTATTAAGTCTACACCTATCTACAGCGATTTATGAGAAAGACTACGATTTATTTTGTATATAAAAAGCCAACGATGCAGTTGCTAATTGCACAGTTTATGGATGCGTTTTTTAATCTATTTGTTAAACTGGTACTGAGTGGTCAAGTTACAAAGAACGTCAGCCCAAAACAAAGCAAATTTTAAATGTATTTCTAAAACTAATACAGTTTTAATTATTCAGCGTCTGAAAGCGATGCAGATTTGTGTACGATATTTAAATGTTTTCTTAAAACCAATCCACAAAAAGAATGCAGACTAAACGTGGCAAAGGTAATTTGTATCACTGAGTGATTTTAATCTCTAAATCAATACAAATGGATCTTTTGCACTTGTGCTGTATTTGTCGTCGTCATTTGAACAAAGCACTAACATTGCCTCACCGATTTTTACTGTGAATGTGTTCTTTGTCTTCTAAGCAAATTCAGATTTTCTGATTGTTACATCTGGGGATCCTGAATGGAGCACAGATTTCGATTATTAAGTCTGATGGGATTCGTTTTAAAAAATCCGCATTATTTTAAGATCCGATCCAGATCTTTAGAAAGTGCATGATTGATTGGATTTTTAATAAACTTCCCGGAGATCAGATCCAGATCACATCTGATCTTCCGTACATTTGCTAATTTGCAGAACCAAAACACATACACACACACACACAATCTGTTGCTTTGAGATTCACGACCAGATCACTTATATGATAAAATTATTTCAAAATATCAAAAAAAAAGATCCAACAATGGTTTGCCAAATTTTTTCGACAGATTCCAGACGATTCCTGATTGAATGGACAATAAATTACTGTGAAGAAACCATGAAGGATTATCAAAAGAGAACTACTAAACAACTCAAAATATTTCTTTGCAGATGCGGTTGATGCTGATTTTAAATGCGATTCCATATTAATCTGTAATTCTACAAGAGTTTAATTGCATCAAATATTTATAGATTCTACAGACGCATCTATAGTATAAATAGACATTTTATTTCCAGCTTAACAATTATTCATCTAAATTGGTTATTGAAATATAAAACTTCTTAAACCTTCAGCGCTGCAACACGCCGCACAGCTAAAAAATCAAAATCAAGCGAGAAAGAAGATTCAGAGAAAGAAGAAGAAAACTGGGACGACGAAGTCGTGGATGAAGAACCCAAAAAACCAAAAGAAACCCCAACAAAGCCAGACGACGAGAAACGTGACTCGCCCACAAAAAAATCCCCGAAAAAGGACGGCAAAGACGACAAAGAAGTCGAATCCGATAAAGAAGAGAAGAAATCAGGGAGTGAAGATGAAGAACGACCGCGCAGCAAATACACAGGACGGAAATTCATACGGTTGACTTGTATTCACTGTGGAATGAAATGCGTTACATTCCGTGAATACACTCATCATTTAGTCAATTCTCGCCATATTTTGGCTATGCGCAAAGTTGCAATGAAGCAGAAATCCGTGTTGGCGCGCATGCGCCAAGCACAACGAAGCACCCAACGCGAGCTGGAGAAGACTGATGAAGCTTTAGCGCCTAGGACTATTTTCTGTCCGCTCTGCAAATTGAATTATCGCCAGATGAAATCTAAACATCAGTTGAGCGATGCTCATCGCAATATGAAGAAATTTTTAATGCCCTATTGCCGCGTATGCCACATCACTTTCAAAAGCCCTATGCTTTACGAGAATCATTTGTGTTCTTTGGAACACATTAAGGTTTGTTACTGAAAATATATAATATATATATAAAATAAATAAATATTAATAATAAAAATAGCGGAAGGCTCAAAGCGAAGTCGCCAATGGGGAAAAGAATAGTTCAGAAAAAGACCCAGAATCCCCAACTGAAGAAGATCTAGAGAATTTCATGACTCTAGACTCTGTAGGAGATGTAGATGGTACGATTTAAAAAAAAAAATTGTTTTTATATATATATATATAAGACTAGTTTTATTTAAACAACAATTAAAAATGAGCCGCCTGAATTTTATAGCAAACATCTTATTTATAGAAGAAGATGAAGATGGCAACAAAATCCCGAAAAGTCCAACAGATATCACTGAAGGTGTGGACGCGTCCGGCAAACCAAAAGAGTCAATTAACGTCGGCGTGGAGCACGTTAAAAAAGTCGAAGTCTACTATTGCGATTTGTGCCATATTTACTTGTCGCGCCATGAAGACGCCGAAAAGGCTTTGAAGCAACACTGCAGAGGACGCATGCATCTTCAAAGATACGTTAGGTACAAAGAAGATAAAGATTTGAGGCGGCAAGCAGAGCGAATCCACCGCAAGAGCCAAGAGGCTAAAGAAGCCAAAGAGAAGGAAAAAGAGAAAGATAAAGTAACCTGAATATTTATTGAAATAATGAAGATCTTTTATTAAATATATTTTTTTTTTTTATGTTTAGGTAAAAACTGAATCAACTGAAGGTACTGAGGCTGATAAAGATGTAAAAACCGAACCGGAAACTACAGCAGAAGAAGACGCAGTTGATGATAAGATGTGGGCGGATGTCGATAAAGATTTAGGAGAGATTCTAGCGGAAGTGAACAATGAACCTGGGAACAAATCGTCAGATGAAGATGAAGATTCCAGACCGGATGGTGAACGATATGATAGGTAAGATAATTTTAACGCCATATCTTTAAATTTAAAGCGAGTTTTAAACCCAAACGTGCAATTATCTTTATAGAGAACCGGAATTCGTTGTAGAATTCTTATAAATGATGGAAAAACAAAAAACGACTTCTATTTTACACAATTAGATATAAAATACTTGATTTTAATATTCTTACGCAAAATTCTAAATCAAAACGTACTATTGCATTTCTTGAATAACTGTAACAAAATGTATTGACAGTGAAATTTATTTATTAATTGTTATAACATGTATCGTTTTGATTAATATAAATAAACATTTTTTTTATATTAAAGTGTTGAGTTTTTTTTTTAATTTTAATCACACAAATTACTGTCAAAACATTTTATTATCTTGACCCGATTTGAGGTTAAATTTAAATTTAACCTACAAAATTAAAATCCGCGAACTAATAAGTGGAATTTTGTGTAGATTCCGTTACAGCGAAAAAGCAGGGACGGATGAATTAAAAACGGATGAAACCAAAGCTAAAGAAGGCGATAAGGATGTTGTTGCAAAAGAAACTGAAGAGGAGGAAGTAGAAATAAAAGAAGATGATAAACAAAAAGAAAGTACCACTCAAGTCCCTTAAGGGGGCAAATGAGGTTGATTAATCAATTAGTGATTAGTATACTATAAAACATAATAACGCGTAGATTTTATTAAATTAACCTAATTAAAATGTGTGTTTTAAACCATGAATTTCAGTACGAAATTCATTATTTATTTAGAGTGTTTATTTAACGCGCTTAGGACGACGTTAAATAGATGTACGCTAACCGAACACCCATTTATTATAATTAAGATTTGCTTAAATATATAATCAAAAATGTTCAAATTTAAAATCGCTAATTATTATTAGCATTTAAAATCAGACCTGCTCATTTTATTCCTGTAATAAAATGTCGATTAAACATAAGATACTTTTTATAATCATAATTTGTGAAAGTTAAGGTAAAATAAATAACTTGTATATAGTTTACGGCTTTTATTGAATCACTGTGCGTGGAAGTTCTTCGCGAACGTTTCCCCGACTAGGAGCGGAAATATTAGACTGGCTTCCGCGTAAATCTTCACGGGCGTAGCTTCAGTACGAATTTTCCCCCAGGAGACCGCCTCATCCGGGCGGGCCCCGCTATCAGACCCATCAAACTCAGACGCCGTGTTTAAAAACACGGCAAAATCAGCCCCATTCCTCTAAACAATTCATAAGGGTTTTATTTATTTAGAAATTTAGCGCAAATTTTAGAGTTGAGTACCATTAAATTAGCGTTACAAATGTGGTGTTTAATTAAACCACCTCCTAGAATTATCACCCCTGAATTCTCAGCTTTTACAGCCATTGTGTTTAAGCGCCTTAAATCTAAAATTATAAATAAATTTAAACAAAAGTCGTATGGAGATTCTTTTTATGGAGCACCTGAAATAATATCTAAAACTAATCCTGGATTTTTATACGAATGAAAATATAACATATCGCCTAAACTACCATCGGTTAGAGCTGGGCTGAAGACTGGGATTTTATTTTTGGCTGCCCAATAATAAATCGATTCTTCGTTATCGATTTTCTCGCCTAGTCGAGCGATTAGTTTACTTGGAGTCCATAGGACGTTTTTATCTTTTTGTTCCTCGAGCATTTCGTCGAAGATTGGCATGATCCAGTCTTCGAATTTGCAATAATTATTATTTGGCACTAATAAATTCCCGATGCGATTGATTCCCTCATTACGTAGTTTTTTACCGTCTAGATTAAAGCTCCCGATAAACGTCGGCGCCAAACATTTAATGAAATCCTCCTCTATACCACCCGCTGTTGCTACCACACAATCTACCTAAATCATAAACGCCGCTAAAGATAATTCAATTAACAGACAAAAAAAGCTCCAAATAAAAGTTCCAGTAAACAACTTTCAACCCTATAGATTTTTTATCGTATCTCGGATGGTTTCCGAGAAAATCTTACCATTTTATGTTGAACCAAAAATCGTATGGTTTCGCGTAAACCACACGAAACCATATTCGATGTGTAGCCTAAAAAAACCGTGCAATTCGTTCGACGTCGAATGAACTCATCATCCTCGAATCGATCTTGTCGATCTTCCGGCAGCGTTTGCTTACGAGATTCGATCATTTTATTTATTTCATCAACGGCCAAACCGAAATTCGTGGCTTGAAACCCACTGCGTTTATACGTTTCAAACAACTTATGATAGTCTATGCCCGAATTCCAATCATAACCTAAAACTGTCGGTGTGGAATCGGGAAGAGAACTACTTTGTTTTAATACTGATTCTTTCGAAGCAACTAATACTTTCTGCTCATCCATTTTCAATTATTGTATATAAAATTTAAAACTAATGGAATCTAGAATTTTATAAAAATTAAAGATAACCTAATGTTTTTAATATATATATATTAATATAGATTATTAAATATATATTATTAAAAGTAATTATAAAATAACACACCTTTATGAATTAATTAAACAATATATATAATATTTACAAAAACAAGAATAGGGTTTTTCTGCGTCACAAATATCACTAAATAAACATCGACTGTTAACCTTAAAACTATCAATTAATTATTGGGATAAATTAAGTAAAAAAAAATGCCTCGAGATACAGAACCAAGAGCTGTGTTTAGTGGTCAAGCACAAAACCGCGAATTGTTAATATTAGCTGAATTATCAGGCGTACAAGCTGACCCTACAATATATCGGTGAGTTTTGATTATTTATAGTTTTTCCAACAAGTTTAACAATTATTTGCAGGATAATTGGGGAGTTATTGAGTATGCAAATCGAACCAGAAGTGATTTATAAATTACTTCGAAGTATTCGAAGATCCTCGAAATATTCGAAGCCAAACTCTGATCGATCTTAGGATATAATTTTAATTTAAGTTATAAAATACATTTAAGCTGTTTACATATTTATTTCGTAATAAAAACAACCTTGAAACTAAATATCCCTAACATATTTTATTAAATAATCCAAATATTAATTCAGTGGCTCAGGTAATTTAAGTTATCTCGATTCATAATCGAGATATTTAATGAATTAACTACAGGAACTTATTTACTTAATTTACTAAATGTTTCGAATAAAACTTATACGATTTATTGCGTGAGATGGAACATGTGAATGAAATGCTTAAAATTATTTAGAAATAATTGGCTAACCTGTGTTTTATAAATAAGAAGACCTTGCTGAAAAATAAACCTAAATACATATTTAGGTGAATGAAATCAAATAAACAATAAGTGCATAGTAGTGAATAATTGGTGTGAGAAATGTCTTTAGAAGACGATACGGATAACGCAGAAGTCGAATTGAAGGAATTGGTTACTCAAACGTTAGAAGAAAACGGTTTATTAGCAAGAATTCGCGTAAGTAATGGTCGTAAATTTGTAAACATAAAATGGTTTGTAATTGTTTGATGTGTATTAATCAAAATACGTAACACATAACCTATAAGTGGATGACATTTTTATAACATTTACAGGCTCAACTTAGGGCTGGTCTTTATTTGGCGTTGGAAACTGATATAAATAAAAGGGTAACATATTTAAACTATTCATTAACTCAATAATTGAATTTAACCTATTTAGGAACAACAATCAAAAATCCATGGTTCATTAAAATCAAAACTATCTAAACCAGATATACGTACAATCTTCTGTTTAGTCCATGAATTCCTGGAATATTTCGAACTGAAATTCACTTTGAACGTATTCGAACGCGAAACTGAACTAGGCACGGTTTACAGTTACGAAAACCGCGAGAAACTAATCCAGGATTTAGACATCGGCGTCGACAATAACTCACCATTACTCCTAGAAATACTCAACATTGCTCGATCCAGTTTTAACTTATCTATCCGCAACGAATCAATCAACAAAAAAGACGCCAACAATGACACTTATGACGTTCCGTCCGAGAAAGAGTCCTACATTACCGATTCAGATATATCTCAACACGTAATCGAAATCAAAACCGTTCCTAAAGATACAAACGATTTCAAATCGAAACTAAACATAACTAATTCAGATCGAACTGAATCGATTTTAACGCAATCCGACTCGGATATTTTACATGTAATCGATATAAAAACTGTTCCTAAAGACATTATTGACCATAAATCGGAATCAACCCCTGATTCTAATCATGTAATTGATATTAAAACTCCTAAAGAGATTTTAAACGATTTTAAAACTAAATTAAACAAAGAACCAGAATTGATTTTGGGATCACCAAAATTCTTAAATCTAACAAAAATATCACAACTAGAAGAAGAACAAGATGATACTTACGAAGGTACTAGCTCAATAGCTGAAGATAGCATCATAAAAGATCAATCATTCATGATTGATTTCGATCGATCAGTTAAAAACTCGAACATCACAACCACTACTTCCGGTATTTTAAACACAATTTCTGGTTCACTATCAACGAATTTAAACATTAAAACCATATTAGACCAAACAATCGTGGATGAATCTCAAAAATCGCCTAAATTAACTCACAATACTGACATTAAAAAACTATCAAACAGCCCCACGTCAGCCATTTTGAATTCTAATTCTTCAACGAACCTAAACCCTAAAACTATTATAGATAATGACGAACCGCCTAAATCACCACGTTTAAGCTTTAGTCCAGACTCTAAAAAGCATGAGAAGTCTGATCGTAAACCTATGAGTGGTTTAACGTCATTAGCTGATTTACCGTCATTACAATTAAATAAAAATCGAAACACGGATACTGTGTTATTACCGTCGTTGTATTCGAAAGATTTTCGTGATAAAAACTCGAAAGATATCGATAAGTTATCTGATAATTACGAAGATGATTTCCTATCGAGTTCGATCGATGATGATAGATCATCGAAAACTGAATCGAATTCGGTTGAGATTGAAGAAAAATCGAGGAGTCGACTATCTGAGGTAAATATTTCGAATTCAAGCGACAAACGCAAGGATTTTAGTGGTTTGAGTGATGAATCAATGAAAGGATTGAAATTTAATGATGGTAAGCTTAATGATTGTTCTATAAGTGAGGATTTGAATTCGAATATTGATGACATTTTAAAGTCAACCAGTGCATAGCACACATAAACTGTATAATATATTTTTGATAATGGAATCACAGGCTTTTTAATTTAACAAAGACTAAATAAATTTCTACATTCCGTTAAAAAATGTACTTAATCGTTTGTATTTATTTTTACAGTATTACATTACGCCATTTTATATATAAAAAAAAAAACGAAAACTGTGCCTTGTACTTACAATATAAATAAACTACGTTGATTATACATTTTTTTATAGACTCAACACCCACATATTCACGATTTTAACCATTTTCCCTAATGGCGTTCTAGTTAAACAAAATGGCTGCTATTGTCATTTTGAGTGTATGGTGTAGCATAATTTTAATTAGTATGTCCGAGAATTAAAAGTAATGAACACGGATTAAGAGTTTTTATTTAATAATTGAGGCATATTAACAAAAAATGCCGTATTGTTTAAATAAAAAATTGCCACAAATGTCGACTGGTTGCGTGACCGAATTTATCAGTTTATTTGTGACGAATTTATTATTTAAATACATTTTTATAACAATTTCATATAAAACTAATAATAGAACTAGGCGCACGATATTAATTATACTCGATTTCGCTCTTTTTGTATTCTCATACTGTACGCCCTGGAAACCAAGTTCCAGGAATCCATATATCTGTCCATACACATGGCTACACATTTCTGGAAAAAAATCACATCCAATATTTGTCCCCAAAAATGTATTTAAATAACTAAAAATGATTTAATCATTATAATGATTCCTAACCAATGTTATTTTTGAGCGGTTTTGATATAAGTCCACTTACTTGCTCAGAACTGTCCAGTGAAGTTCCTGGTTTGTTGATACATTTTTTAAAGCATTTCTCAGTCATTTTCTGCAAGAAACTCAAATGAAAATGACATAAAATACACAAATTTCCAATAAATTACAGTTAATAATTCCTGTGCGTTTGCAACTGCTATTTGTTGTTTAACTTGATCCATAAGCTCATCTTTTTGAGCACCTGATAAACCATTTGGCAACGGATCCATTTCGTTAAATAAGTCGCGAATTTAATCAGATATTTTAGCAGTTAAACCCTGAGATCATTGAGGTTAAAGTGAACCATGCGTAATTTGACTTAAAAATCAAAAAAGCGACTTTAAACTCAATAAATATCGAAACTCAATAAATATTTAATTGTTACTTTTAATTTAAATAAAAAAAAAAGCGGTATTATTGTTAGTCCCTAATTGTAAATAAGTGACTCCAGACTAATTTAAACAGATTGAGTTTTCGTGCGACATTTGAATAGTTTTTGTTTATAATTGTCAGTAATGAATTTGTTTTAAGTGTTTTTGATTATTTTCCTGATGGAAAATACGTTAAGTGAGTGTATGGATGTTGTGATTAAATTCGTATCGGATATTTTAGACACTCACAATGATTTATTAAGGAAAAAATCTATTGATTGTAACAAAATTTTGCTACGTTTTGGCTACACACTCCCAAATTTGTCACCCAATGTAGATTCAGGTTTTGAGTCTGAGACGCCTAAAGAGTTTTTTAATAAATTCCTGGTTCCATCCGCCGCGATTTTCGACATATGTGAATCGAATGATCTCGATTCTCTGTGCGAGCATTCGTTAGAATTTATTTGCTCATTTATTCAAAACATTTTGGATAATAGTGTTTTGGAGTTCAAGGAGGCTCATATAAACGTGGTAATTAAATGTATAACGTATCTCGAAAGTACTGAAAGTTGCGTACCTTTTCGAGATATAATTCAATTGTTTTTGAGCACTACTTTAAAGAAAGCTACCGCGACAGATAATGTAAGTGTATTTTATCTTGATTATCTAGAAAACAGGTGGGTTTAGAAAACAAAGTTTCGAATAAAAGTTCTAGATAATTAAGTCGACTATAAGTTAGATTATAAACAATTATCTATAAAATGAAACACTTTTGAGAGAAATGGTAATGAATTTGTTTGTTTTAGGATTTATATTTTAATATAATTATGAATCTATGCTACAAATTAGGGTCGTTAAAGACCCTTCGCGAGTGCGTCTTCGATGTGTTATCCGAGTACTTGAATGTGTTTTCGAAAAATCTCAAGCGAAAACCAAAATCGAGTTTCTTATTCGATTTTCAACTCGACGTATCTCGATCGATATCGATGTTGTTAGTATTATTAATAAATAAGGACAATAATGTTATTTTATCTGTGAAAGACAACGCGAAATGTTTGGAAATCGTCGAAAACTTTTCGTCTGTCGACGATTATTTCTTGTTAGGTTATTTGAGCTATAAATGTTTTTTAACATAAATTGTTAATAAGTAATAAAGTATTTTTATTTGTTTTATTAATTATTCTATACGTACGCAATTGTGTATACATATTTGTAAACGTGTTGCTTAACATACATATTTAATGTTAATTTTTTAATTCGTAAATAAATGGTTTATTAATTTAAATAAAAATAAGTTCCTCTAATTTGAATCAAAAGCAACCAGGAAAAAATTATTAATTACAATCTCGGAATTTCTTATCAACGGAAGCGACTGTATTTTTCAGTTACACTTGAGTAGGCAGGTTACTTAGTTGTTTATGCTTAAGATGAGTAAAATGTGATATGAATCGCTATTTTACTTGGTTAGATTTGTAAATAATAATAGAAACAATTTTTGTGCCATTTATAGTGAGTGTTCAAATTGCAACAAACATAGGTGTGGTTTTAAATTATTTTACGTTCATTTTTAAATATATTTAAAACAATTTCTACTAATCGTGCTCATAATTACATATTTACAAAGCTAATTACAATATTTCCTTATTTATTTACATGATTCACTATTTTTTTTAATATATACAATTATTCAAAATTGTTTAGTTTCACGAAAAAAAAAAAAACTTATAAACAAAAGTTGCTTTTTAATTATTATTTACAACTTTTATTAATGATATTTTCCCGAATTTTTATATTTTAAGAATATATTTAAATTAAATATTTATTGATGAATTAGATATGTATGCTAAGAAAACGTATAAATTAATAAATCTATTTGGTGCAAAAATATATATTAATCTGATGAAAATCCAATATTATCTAATCTATAAAAATAAAACAGCAATTTTTATAAACCCAAACGCAGTTTACGCCTAACAATGGCCCAAGTGACGATAAAAGAGGACGCGGGCGTGTTCCAAAAATCAGAATCTGAGATATATGATTCAAAACGGCGATTCTCAATCGATAGAATACGAAAAACATCACTGCGACGCGATAGCGAACGACTTAACGCGATAATCATATCGCCTGAAGACGTCCCGGATGAGTATGAGCAGTATGGTGAAGCTGGATTGTTGGTGATCTTCAACCATGAGAAATTCAATGTGCATCAAGATCGAGAAGGGACGTATAAGGACCAAGAGGATCTAATCGATTGTTTTACGCGGTTGCGGTTTGAAGCTAGGCGCGATATGGTTTTTAATGATTTGTGTAAAGATGAAATCGAAGAAGAATTACAAAAAAGTCAGTATATATATATATTTTTTTAATACCCCGAAAAAATTAGTATGCATAAAAAAAAATCTATTGTTTAAATAATTCAATGTCCAAGGCATTTTTTTAATGCTGATAATCTTATTATTATTGTTCTATTGTTTTTGTACAAATTGATTTCTAAGTAATCTATTTCATCAAATAAAAAATATATCTCTCGTTGACTGATTTGGAATAAATAATTTTAGTTGCGTCGTTCGATCATTCGAAGCGAAATAGTATTTTCGTTGTGTTTTTAACACATGGAACCGTCGCAAATCAATTAATAACCGCAGACGGGAGCGTTATTACTTGCGAAGATGTGTGGAATTTTTTTTCGGCTGATAAATGCCGCACTTTAATTGGCAAACCAAAAATCTTCATCTTTCAGGTATGTACATACTATTTTATAGGAAATATGTGTATGAGTAGAGTAATTCATACTTTCTACTTAAGGCATGTAAAGGGGGGTCGAGATCGTTTTCGCAAAAAATCCAAGAAGATTCTATACCAAGAAGCGAAACTGCTAAAAAAAGCTATACCTTACCAGCTGAAGCTGATATTCTAGTAGCTTACAGCACTGTTGAAGGTAAGCTTACATAGCGTCCATAACACATGTGTAAGTAAGTAAATAAGTATTTTTAAACAGGGAACGTCTCTTATCGTAACTCATCTTCTGGTACATGGTTTATTCAAGAATTATGCAAAAATATTACAGCGTACGGTCGCAGGGACGATTTAGCAACAATAATAACGCGAGTGTCTAAATGCGTAGCCTATCATTACGCTATTAATCACTATAAACAAATGCCGTGTTTTCTATCGACGTTAACACGTAAATTTTATTTATCGAAAAGCAAAGAACGTGGTTTTTTGCTCGAGTTAAGAGACCAGCATAAAGAGTTGCTCAAAAAAGTTGAGCAAATACAGAAAGAGGTAGAAGAGTTGACGGAAAATCGGCAACATGCCGGGTTTGCAGGGAAAAAGGTCGCTAATATTTTACCGATAGGTAAACCGATGACTAAAGCTGTTTCCGCATCCAGAGTTACTGAAAAACCCAGATGGAAATAATATTAAATAATTTTGTTATAGGTAAATAGTAAATAGATTATTTATTTGAGGATAATACATTATATATATATATATAATTTAAGGTCCTAATACTCGTACTGTATATGTAAACAGTACCTATATGTATGTATTGAAACATTTGAAGTGAAGAAGTAAATTGTTTGCAACGAAGATTTAGTGTGTTTGGGTGGCGTGAGAGTGCGCTAGGTGTATGTTTTGTGGCGATCGGGTGCTGGCGCGGATGGCTGCAGGCAGGTGCGCGCGAGACCTGGCCTGGGCCGATGTTTGCAGCGCTCGCAGCTCCATCTTGAGTTAGAATATAGGCTAGGCTTGTGATACAGCGCATAGTGTGGATTCTCGTGTATGTTTTAATATTTGTGGGTAACCAGAAATCCGATGTTTATAGTGTAAAGTGTGTACAGAATTTTCGTGCAAACGCAATGTCTTCGAATAATCAAAAGCTTTCGACCACACAACGTATGATACAAGGTAAGCGGTCGCTATTTTGTGACATTTTCTCGCGTACGGCGAGGATTGATTTTCTCGGCAACCGCCATGACTATTGATTTACACAAATATTGTGGTAGTTTACACTGAAAAAACCCCAAATACCTATCGAACAGTGCACTTATTTTACCTACCAACACACCCCTAACTACCCCTACAATTTACCAACCCGAATTGTTGCAACCGCACACAATCTCGCACCATTTTCCCAGGTAGGGTTAGATCATTTTCGTTACCGTAATATTTCCTATATCGTTCCCTGTTTTGGTAGTGACTGTTGCTGTGTTTACATACTCTTTTACACCACATACAATCCCAATACTCTCATTTTATAGGTTACTTTCATATATTATTACTCAAATTTAACTACAATTACTCGCGAAAATCTATACTTAAATTGACCTTACATATTACTTATTCTAACAAATTTAGCAATTTATGGCAAAAAGATAATATTCGATTCAAATTCTAATCGTAATGCCCCAAAAATTCTTATTATCCGGTATTAACGATTTAACGATTAGTTTTAACTTGAAAATCACCAAAAATTAGTCGCCCTACTGTGGATTTTTTTATCCAAAAATTAATTTATTCGAAATGAATAAATAAATTTTGCACCAAAAATCAACCTAAATTCAAAAAAGTGAAAGTCAAATGGCCTAAAATATATTCAAATCAGGCCATATATAATATAACAGAAACTTTCTTAACATCTGTTTTTTTTTTTTCGTTAGTTTTTATTTCATTTACCGTATGATTTAATTTGAATTTTACTAGTAAATCACTATTATTTGCGGTGTGTAGGTTTTTCTTTTAAGTTTGCGGTTTTCTGCATCAACTAAACCGTTGGGCATTTCGTTAAGAATACACTTCAAAAATTACTGTGATTTTATGTTTAGTCTAAATGAATATAGTAATTAGGTTGTAAATGTTAAATTTAATATTTGAGTCCCTCTTAGACTTAATCAATTATTAAGTAAGAGGATACGAACCCAGTACCTGTTGATCATAGCGTGTCTATTTATTGATTTGTTTCTATTATTAATCTAGTTTTATTGCTTATCTATACATTTTTCTGACGATTTTGGAATATAATTTATTAATATATTTATATGTATATTAAAAATCGATTTATTGTTTACGCCGTTAAAAATTCCGACTTATAAAAGAAATCAAATAATTATTAATTTATTTATGTATACTATGACAAACTATTTATATATTTGAAGGTTGTTTCTTTAAAGTTTAAATAATGACGTTATTGCATTTTTTTATCGATAATACATACACAAATTTTAAATATATAGACAATATAGCTACTTCGGTTTCTTAGTATTAATTACTATGTAAATAAATTATAGGTCTATAAATGCGGAAATTTAGTAAAATCGAATATTTTGAGTATATTTTTAAATTTGAACCACATTTTTAAATTAGAACTATACCAGTTTTGCAATCTAAAAATATTCCCGGTCTCTCAGTTGTTTAAAGTTTGATTTTTTGCCAAGAAATGTCATTAAAACATTTTTTTCAAGACAGTTCTTTGACTTTTTAAATTTTTTTTATATTTTAATTATATTTTCATCATTTATAAAAACACAATTTTCTTTATATATATTTTTTTATATCTTAATTACCTTGAAATATCTATTGATACTAGATATTCATAGAAGTCTATAAGTATTTTTTCCTGTGATTGAAAATAAACACTAACATTTACAATTTTATTATAATTGACACCTGAGGCGGTCATAAACGCACCTTTTCACTTCTTGAATCATAAACGATTCGTCTTTTAATCGCAATCTGGTGTTAAAAACCACAAAAAAACAAAGAATACAAACGAATCTAGATGAACTAATAATATTTATCAAATTATTTTAAATTAAACTGATGCATTGACGTCAATTGTGATAAAAAATACAATATTTACAATCGGAATTTATTATTGCAAAACAATTTATTTAAACTATATTTGATTAAATTACAAACAAAAAAAATCATCGTATTAAATAAAATGAATGAATTATATATGTATATATATATATATATATATATATATATATATATATATATATATATATATATATATATATATATATATATGAGATAAATCAAAACAGTAATGACCTTGGTGTGTTAGTTCTCAGTTGTTACCACTAGAGCCCTATGTTAGTTAAGATCGCGTAATATTAATAATATAAATTGAGCCAATTCAGGGCTTTGGTTGTTTATACATATATGTAAATATTTGGTAGATTCAAAGTGTTACTAAGAGCAAATATAATTAGGCTGTAGGCTATATGACATCATTTGCAACAGATACTATATAGTGATCAGGCTAATGTAATATCAACAACCCTTGGCAGCTCTTCGCTAAATCGATCAATCAATAATTAATAAAGTATTCACGTTTGAAGGCATTTCAAATCCGATTAAGTACAATCTATAATTAGAATTTTGAGCTTTTTGGACTAATCATTTCACAAAAACTCCAAATTCATTTATTTACCCCCTTGTGGTAAATACTCGATGAAATTAATTTTAAATAAAAATAAATATCTAATAACTAGAAGCTCTCTAACCTTTAAGGCCCATAATACATGGGGAGCTCCCAGGTATGTAACAGCAACATCACTGTTACTTCATAATTACCGGGTTGCCTACTTCGGTTGAAATTAGATTATTAAAATTTCATATAATTTAACCTCCGGTTACGAATTTAGCACCGCGGTTACATACCGCGGTTATACAGTTTATCGGAAAATAAAGAATGTAATTAATTTTATTTATGAGGGGACAAAAAAACGGCACGGTAATAAATTTCACGCCCTTTCTAACGACTGTAATTTAAAATATCTACGCTTGATACCGATATGAAATCAATATCTTTGAACCGCACTGATTATATTACAAAATTATAAGCTTTACTGCAAACTTCGTGTTGCGATTTAAACTTCTTGCGACGCAATACAAATTTAGAATTCTTATTAAAACGGCAATACATTCAGTGTACAGTGAGTGGGTCAAGTTCAACTTGAATTTTTTGATTTGATAATAATAATTATTATTATTATAATAATACATAGTAATATTTTTGCGTTAAAAAAACAAATAATAGAATGGTGCGACTTAAAGTAGTTTTTTGTTACTGTTCACACAATAGGTAGGTTGGCACAGCTTTAGTTTGAATATTTATCGTTGTATTGTCTTTCATCGCTACAAACATATTTCGTTTGAGCCACGTGGTGGGCGATCTAATTTTACAAACTAGATTTCGCAATGAAAAATAAAAGTTAATCTACTTAAGAAGTGTCCCCAAAGCCAAACTGTCGCTACACCTAACAAAACGGTTCTGTCCGTAAATCTATATACATATTTATATAAATGACTCAATAATGTTGTGTATCAAATCTCGAATGAAATACATTTCTTGTGTTATCCGATCAGCGATTTTCTATGAAGTGCGATCGCATTTCAAGTGCTCCTTCATTTTCTCTTCAAGTGATAAATATTTAGTCTGACAACATCGGCGAATCTTTCCGTTAATTAATATTTACCTTTTTACAGCTTTATTTGTTTTCCTATTAAATATTTGCGATTTATATCTCATTATTTACTATACTTATATTTGTTTTATCATTTATTACATATAAAAACAATATTTACTCGACTATTAAATAAAAACGCAATTTAGGGATGAAATGAATTCAGATTCAAAGTAAAATTTCAAACATTCGTTACACCAGGAAGTTATTTCAAAAACTTTTCAAACAAAACTTCTCGATAATAATAATATTGACTTTCATTTCTTAAATAACTAAGTTTTCAAATTACCGCGTTTATTTAAAAAAAAAAAAAAAACCTAACCAAAGGGTTCTATTTTGGGATTTAAGGGGTGTGTATAAGAACCTAGGAGCATACATTTTGGGTATAGTCTAATTTTCCTGTAGTCATAGCAAGCTTTTAAATTATCGAGTAATATAGATGAACTTGATATTTTTTGTTCTACTATTGGCAGTAGGCCATTTTGTGTTCTGTTTATGCGTTGTAACGTTACGTCAAAATTCTTCGTAAGGACACTTTGTTTACGCTGTACATTCTTGTTATTGGGTAAGGAGACACTTTTGGATTGAAGATTAATACTCACATTTTCTTCTCAAGCATTTTCCGCACATATAACTCAATTGGAAATGATTCTATGTTAGTTACGGTTAGTATTTAATGAGTTTACTTATACGTTCTATTTGTTATATGTGTTTTTATTCATTTTATTGTTGATTTGGTTATAATTCCTTGAAAAGCGAACTTAGTTACTAATTTAATGATACGATTTGTGTGTGCTTAACCAACTGTAGGTGAGAATAGGGTTTTAATTCAGTGTATAACGTAGATAAATTCGGGTCAAGTTGAACATTTCACCCATGTTCCCTGAAGGTTTGTGAGTAAAAGTTACGCACACATTTTTTGCGTCAAGTAACTTTTGATTAATTTTTTGATAATGTAATTTCGCTTGCGTTGAAAATAATAAGTTTCTAAAAAGCCATCAAAATTAGCGCGATTCTATAGTAAAACCTCGAGTGTGGTTAACGTTAAGAACCGTTTACACTAGAAAATCATTAGTGAATTTGATGAGAAATTCTCTAGAAAGGAACTTAACAACGAGAAGCACTTTAGCTTTCGCTATTTTTCAATGCAATCAGTTCCTTTCCACCCCTGCAACGCGTTAACGCCATCGGCGTTACAACAGACAATCTTTCACACTCTCTCTCTCTCTCTCTCTTTCCTTACTTAACTCCCTTTCTTCACATATTTTTTGATTTAACAGCTCATATATAAAATATTGTATGTATCTATGTATATTTGTGTCAACTTATTATTGGTATTATTGTGAGGTTTTTATTGTGGTTTAGCCGTACCGTTCCCGCCGTCGCACAAGTTAACGGTGGCCGAGGTGTTCGACAAAGTGTCCGGCAAACCTCGGCCCGATGTCCTCAAACAGCACTTCATCTTGGAGGGTCGGATCGACGAACCGGCCGCCCTCCGGATCATTCAAGAAGGCGCCACGCTACTCCGGTCCGAAAAAACTATGATTGATATTGAAGCCCCAGTCACAGGTAACAAATCTATAATATATATACGTCTTTTATATTATATATATATATATGTAATGGTTAATGAAAAATGTGTCGCAATCCATAAAATATTTTCTGTTAATAAAACAGGAATAAATTGTCGCGTTTGAGTGGTTTTTGGCGTAAGCTCAAATTCTATAAAAACGCTATTCTTGTTATATTTATCACGTGATCCGATGCAAACACATTATTATGTTTTGGCATCAAACATTTTAATTGCTTTACGCATATGATTAAATTTACCCAAAAAAACATAAAATTCATCATCCCATCATTAATTAAATACAACACAAAATATATGCACCTTATAGATGCACATTTATAATTACACGAGTTAATTATATTACGCTACACTCTTAAAATGAAATTTAATATACATCCTGAGTAAATATTGATGGAGGTGAAACTCGATTTAAAATTTTCATATTCTTAGTAGTAAATTAACAAAAAAAAAAAAATAAAAAAAAAAATAATACCTCATCACTCGGGTCGAGCTAACAATAAATAATAAATAATTCTATGAGCTAACAATAAATATTGTTGAGTAGCACGCAATACGTTTCCGAACCTAACCTCAACAAATTAATTGCCTGCTTCAAACCTAATCTTTTTACAATCTCTCGTTTTATAAAATTAAAAAAAAAAATGTGAACGTGCAACGGCTGCATTGAAAAACAGGACCAAATTATGCTTATATAATTATCACTCGACCATAAATGTGAACGGTCACGCTACGTTCTATTGCTCGAATATATATATATATATATATATATATATATATATATATATATATATATATATATATATATATATATATATATATATATATATATATTTTCAATTATTTATGTAGAATTTTTGAATAAAACTATAATTAGGGCTGTTTTTGATGATTAAAACTATCAAAGTTACCGCGTTAGTGGTTTAAATCTTGATTAGTGGTAACAATATTTAATAACGCAATGAGTGCATATAATTCAAATTCTATTGAAATTCGAGTTATAAACACAATTGAATAGAACCAGTGGCGTAACAAAGGCCCCCGTTGGTAAGGGGTAATAGGGGTGAAATGAACGACAACAAAAACCTTTAGAACTCTATTGTGCTCAAACAGGTGAGGGTAATTAAACCTCTATTCTATACTATATATATATATATATATATATATATATATATATATATATATATATATATATATATATATATATATATATATGTATGTGTATACTTATATACATATATTCCAAGCTTTACTAATGAGCGTATTGGCGTATATTAGTGAAACTATCACAGGGTGCTTTAAGCTTGTATTATTAAAATAAATGAATAATAATTATAGTGAGCTCTCCCTGCTTGGGGAAACTATTAAATTTCCCTTTACAACTAAATCGATTTCCCGTGTAAATGTTCATAACTTTGAAACTTTACTTATACGTGAATATGATCGTACTAGTCGTTTTTATTTTTTTATTTATTTTTTTTTGTCGTGTGCACATTATTTCTAAGCTTTCAACATATTTCTCGTGCGCGTAATTCGCTTCTGATGGATTACCTATCAGGGGTGAAAAATATGTATTATCTAGCAACTAGCGCAGATAATCCAGCTGCGCTTGCATCAATCTGTCGTATGGTAGAAAGAAGATTAACTTGTTCCGACGGAAGGCTTGTCAGATTTGTGTGCTCTAAGAAAAAAAAATTAGTATCTCGAAAAGAGTATATTTATTTATATAGTATATAAGTAGTTTTTTTTTTTTTTCTTGAAAGAGCAACACACTAGTAATGTAATGGTAACACTACCGAGGTCACCGAAACCTAAAATCGATTCGAAAAGCTTTCAGCCCCACTCCTTGGCTTTGCGCCCCGCGTCGCTCCGGGCCCCTAGCGCCGGACGAATTGGTTAGGAAGGAGCGTTCCGGTGTGCCGCCGCGGCCTTGGGCTTTTTGTGCGCGCGCGCATTCATTCAATGGTCGATGGTTGTGCTTTCAGTGTGTGGAGTAGTGGTATGACCTATATACCGGAACCGAACCATGTTCGGCCAGCCTCGGATGGGCTAGAGCTTTTCTTCAAGCTTTGCTATGCGAGAAATTGTCTCAGGTACACTTGTTGATTGTGGATTTATAAATAACGAAAATCTACACATATATACAACACATATTGCTGATACATATCCCGTATCTATCTATCTATACCCATCCCACAATTGCGAATTTTTTTTAAAGAAATCCTAACAAACTTTTAAAGCTTTAGCTAATAGATGAATTATTCATTATCAATCACAATATTTTAATTTACGGGTCTTTTTATCCATGTTTTTCTGTATGCAAAATAATTTTGGAATAAATCACTATTATGATTACACATAAATTCTACATGTGTAGCGCATACATAATTAAAACTCAGAGAACCTAAGCAATTAATAATCGCGTAAAAAAGTGTGAGTTGTATTTATTGCTAATTATAACGAACAAATTAGTATCTCATAAGAAAATTGTATACCGCGTAATATTAACACCAGCACATAAATCTTCATTTATAAGATTAATCTCGACGCGAAATTCGATCCGAGCTAATTTCATTCGGATTATAAATCCCTAATGCCACTTTCCTGTTATAAAACATTTTTTCCCATGCATCACACACCTTTTCCAATACATAAAAGTAGCAGAAACTCATTTCTCAAATAATGCAGAGCAAAAAAAATATTTACGTAAATTCTTAAATCGAATTATTTGTACCTAATCCGATAATTAAGCTCTGATTTGATAAACTTTATTAGATTAAAAGTGCGACTTTATATTTCTTAGTTTTCTAAGGTTTCTCGTAAAAATAGATTTTACGCAATTTAATGAATTTAATTATGAAAAAAAAAAAAAATCGCGAATTAAATTGTTGCTTTGATGAACTTGTTAGTTACTTTCCGTGATATTCGCCAATTAGACACTCCTTGCGAGTGAAATTAGGGAAAGTCAATAATTCGAACAGCGTCTTTTAATTCTCAACAGGTGAGGTAATTTTTTTTTTGAGCTCTCCACATTCATGAGCAAATGTTTTTAAGTTACACTATTATGAAACTAAATTTATTGATTGTGTATTGAGGGCAAATACACTCCATAAAACATTAGATACGATTTATTCAACAAATATATATATATAGATTACGATGCATAAGTATCGCCTCTAGAATTTTAATATTTACGCTTATAAAACGCGTAATAAGTGCGTAATCTCGCGCTATATTTGCCTGCTGCAAACGCTTAGATATATTTTAATTGTGGTGACAAAACATTGCGGAACTTATTATGTATGTGTTACGCCGATGCTTCCAGCTCGTTGGTATACTATTAAAACATTACTGAAATGTATAATGACGGAAGTGAATAGTAGTTTGATAAATGATTGATAGTTTATCGATAGTAGGTTGATGACCTTATCTGTTATTGCAGCCTTATATATAATTGATTCGTAAATAAATTTAAAAATTGTAAACGTAATTCGTTTCGATTGAGGTTTTCGTTGACCTTGCACGTATACGCCCGGTGCACATGCGTGGTGCATATCGCCCTTAATCCTAAAACGCAAGATTGGGACGCGGCCGTGACCTGTTTGCATAGAATTCCATTACAGGCGATATTTGTATGTTATCTGCATTTCTAACCAGCGAATTAAAGTACGCTCTAAACATACAAACAAGAGTTTCTCTGACACTACTAGGGCAACGGAGTAAATGTGTACTCTGTTTGGAAATCATAATCTGCATATAGAAATCCTTATAAGGCTCATATTAATACGACTAGAGCTGTTTTGAGTTATTGATATCATATTTTACACTCGTGATTTTATGCTTGGAAAGCTTAATCAATTTCAATTAGTTTCTACAAAAAGCCTGATAAATTGCTGAATCATTTTGACGTTCGGGATTGGATTACTCATTAATTAAATCTTTTATTTATTATTTTGCCTTAGGAGTAAATTGCATCTGAAAGCACTAGTACTTCCAGCTTTGTCGGTGTAATAAACATAATATTGTAATTAAAATGTAAAATGAATTACAATCGTGGTTGAGTTAATGGACCACGCCCGTGACTACTGTAAATATGTTATTTTGTTTATATAATATATATATATATATATATATTATGTTATAGGGGTTATATTTTCTAACGTAATAATCTCGATTAAAATGAATTGAACATTTAATCGCGTTTTGAATTGTTGAAATTGTTATCTTTCATCATGTATGTAAATTTGAAACGTAGAGACTTGTCGCCGTCGAATTGTGTATACATATTTAGCGAAATGCACGTGATACCCTGACTTAGGGGGGTCGGCTCATTCATTTTCGTAGTGGTTTGGCTTAGGCAGCGGGCTCAAAATAGCCTATTTTACTCGGTAGCCGGTTGCTTCCTCCTATACTACCATTTCGTATACAGCTGCCAATTATTCTCCAATTTTAGACGGTGCAAACATTTTGATATTCTATACTAGGATTCATAATTCGTACTATAGTACTACAGTACTAGAGGATGCACTACTACTTTATTCATATTTTACGTAATAAAATAATGGAGCGAATGAGTAAACATTAATTGTTGTTGTTGTTGTTGTTGTTGTTGCTTTTGTAAAGTTATAGTTGAATTATTCATCCACTAAAATTAGACGTCGAAACTTTGTCGTTCATTAACATCGAAACTTTCGTTAACTTACTTAGTGTAAACTATTGCCGTAAATTATGATTGTTGCAACTTAGCCGTAATGCGATTTGCAACAATAGACAAATAATTGCGCACAATTTGTTTGATTGTTTCAGTTTGTGGTGATATCCACGGGCAGTTCTACGATTTGATGAAATTATTCGAAGTTGGAGGGCCGCCCTCCACTACAAAGTACCTATTTCTTGGTGATTACGTAGACAGAGGTTATTTTAGTATAGAGGTAAGCATACTGGATCGTAGCCGTTATCTGTCCACCACTCAGAATTGTTTTTACTCCCAAATATCCCAAGTATCCCAATCCCTATCATATCATACCATACCATACCATACACGCCTTATTATACCCTAAACACGCCTTACTATACTCTAAACACGCCTTATTTATTATACCTTAAACAATACTTGAAACACACACACACACATACACTGTATTATGTTTGAAACATGTGCACCTTACAATACCCTGAAGAAACATATCTTAGATAGTTGTGGTGGTCAGTAGTGTCCATAGTAGTTGTTAAAAGCAAGTCTGAGTGGTGGACAGATAACGGATTCGATCCAGTATACTTTCATGTTCCATACTATATTTATTCTCCTTTTCATGTCGTCAAATAAAACAATAACTAGGTATGAAATGATTTATTATTATTATTATTATTATAATTATATAATAATAGACAATGTATTTTGTGTTGGGTCGAATGTGAGAGTGAATATTTGCGAGACGGTTGTGTGCGTATGTTTGTTTGTCTGTTCGTTCATTCATTCATTCATTCATTCATGGACTTCTATGGGGTGGTTTTTGGTTTGTGTGTTGGCAGTGTGTGCTGTACCTGTGGGCGTTGAAACTGTGCTTTCCGACTACCCTATTTCTACTGCGAGGCAACCACGAGTGCCGGCATCTCACGGAATATTTCACCTTTAAACAAGAATGTAAGTCTATTATACATTTTTTTTTTTTTAATTTTATTTATTCTCACATACATATCCTATTACTTAGTACATAGTACTTCGAAATCTCTTTCATGTTTTTCTAGTGGGGTAAAACCGCAAAATATACTTTTAGTTCATATGATATTTAAGAACGCAAAAAGTTTCTAGTTTTTGTGTTCGTCTCATGGGAATTTAATGATGAAAAGTTTTATTTTTCGGGCAGATGATACTAAACTAAACATATGGTATCATGATTGTCTTGTACACATACGTACACACACACACACACACACATACATACATACATACATACATACATACATACTCTAGTAGTGAATAGCAATAAAGTCGTATTCGATTCCTCTGTGAATGTTTGATGGTGAGACGGTATAAGTACGCGAGCTTTCGTGTGATTTGTGTGTTAGTGAACTCTACCACCTCCCCACTTCACCCCAATGCCACCCCTGCAACGGACGCAGACACGTGGCTTCGTAAAAGTGCGTTGCCCCCGAATACGCCAAAGCGAATTTTTTTCTTTTCGAGACTATTTGTCAAATCGTACATCATGGGATTTTGTTACGAAACGAAAATTGGATAAAACATATTATTTATTACATTTCCGTAAATACTCATGACTAATAACAGACACATAAACGATTTATATTATAAGATTGTTTTAAACATTGATTTTAGGTAAAATAAAGTACTCAGAACGTGTGTATGATGCGTGTATGGACGCATTCGACTGTCTGCCATTGGCTGCGCTTATGAACCAGCAATTCCTCTGCGTCCACGGAGGATTATCACCGGAAATCCACAATTTAGATGATATTCGAAAGGTAGGACTCCTAATCGTTAGAAATAATTCCTTAATAAAAGTATATAAAGTGATTCTAGTGTTGCAACATTTTTGCTTATATATTTAACATTAAGTATTATTATATAGTGCACCCTAGGCATATTCATGTACGTAGAACTTTGTACCTATATTATGTCGCGTTCGAGGTGAAGAAAATGCTTGGGGGTAAAATAAATTTCGTTTTGCGGCTAAAAGACCGCAACTCTCACACCAGCTAATTATATTTCAAAGCACCGCTGAATATTGTGTTGTTTGCACTCGCACACAAATTCACTCACTATATTAAATTGCTTATTTATTTAATAATAACACCCAATTTTTTTTTTTAATTAATACATACTCTATTAATTATTTGAAATATTTTTGGTAACTAAATGTGCTTAGAAATAGATAAATCGTAACGACCGTTACTAAGTAGGCTCTTTAGTAATTATGGCGTTTTAAAAGCTTTCCCCATAACAAATAGACCTTTTATCTAACTGCCCCCTTCTTTAACACCCTCATCTATATTAATAAATCAAACTGAAATTCGTATATAAGAACCAGGAAATTCTTTTAGAATTCTTAAACAATTTATGGGCACATCTACTTCAAGTGTACCCGTGCCGTTGTATTTAATAATTCATTGTAACCGCAGATGTACTGAATATCATATTACATCCAGGGAATTTTCTTCTTAAAACTTCAAACTATCGGAACATATTTCGTACCTAACGTAAATCTAAGCTTCGCTTTATATGGATGATCTATTATTAATTGCGCTAGTTGATTGATTTAACAAGTAATTACACTCGTATGTACATTATCGACAAAAAAGATAACAGTGTTCTCTGGATGTTATGATGGTGCCATGTCCTAGCAGCCCTACAATAACGTGATTATTAAACAGGATATTATTCATACATTGTACATTTCCTTGTTTTAAGCTGTTTGTAATCCTATTAAAGATCCTTAGAAATCGTTTAGGATATCATTTTTATTTCTATACACCGAATGTTAGATAGATCATTTAAATAATATCTGATGTTGAAACTATAATTAGTTTCTGTTTACCGACTAGAATTAATTTGACTACCGTTTATTAAATAGTTGGAATAATTCTGTAATTGACAGATGCCTGTGTGGTTAAATGGTGCATAAATAAAAAGTTAAGAAAATGGTCTTGCGTTTATAAAACGCTATAATTCGATTCATCTGTCATGAGCAGCGTTCTTACGCAACTCAAAAACAATCCCAACTCACCCCTAGTTGTCAGGGTTTATATGACTTATAAACAAACAAACAAACAATATTTAATATTAGTTCGTGCAATTACCACCAGATCTACGTTCAAACCCTTTTACCACTTAATTTTTTATTTTAATAGTACTCTATATGTATTAAGGGATGAAATAGTATCTTTGTTATGGTTTATGGATAATACATAGACTGATCTAGTCATTGAATAGAAAACCGCGAACAAAGCAATGCACATACTGCATTAATGTAACTGTGCCACAAACTAAACAGCATAATAATCAAATCATCGCATAATATATATACGCTTTAAGTCGATTGTGTTCACGGTTTAAAATTCTTTTACGCCTATATTCATCGTATCCGTAAATTCTGCACACCGTGCGTCTGTACCGCGATCAATATGACCGTTAAAACCTCAACGTTCAGTTCTTTCTCTCTTACCCTGCGTCTGTTTCGTTTATACTCAATTTTCACACCCCAAATTTCACTTTGCAAATATAAGCTTTTAATATAACACTAATTATATAAATGCCACACAATTACATTCATATTTCAATATATTAGATATTCCCCTTTAAAACATAGCAATGACGTCACTGGCGTATATCACACAGTATATTTTATTAAAGCTTTTAATATTGTCCAAATAAATAATTACATTAAAAGTACAGATTAATAAATAAAAGTGTCGACGGTTGGGAAAATAAAATGTTTGACCTTTCGCTCCTGGACAATTCACGTAATTGTGATGAACTCGGGCGATAATCAAGTAATTATACGCGTGAATATTTTCGGGAAATATTCAAGATTTTAGCAGTGGAGGAGAAACATTATCGCAACAACTGCGTGGCGTTATTCGCCATGCAATATATATATTTTTTTTTTATCTTTCCGGTTTAGGCTATTTTTAAAACAATGTGAACTAAACAGGCTACCATATAATATTGATAAATATCTGAAAAGTGGTGTTTAGTGGTGTTATTTGTGTGTTGCAGTTAGACAGATTCAAGGAACCGCCCGCGTTCGGTCCTATGTGCGATCTTTTATGGTCAGATCCTTTGGAAGATTTTGGCAATGAAAAAAATGCTGAACATTTTTCGCACAATTCCGTCAGAGGATGTTCATACTTCTACAGGTAATGCGCATTATGTAATTCTATTTATTGCGAAAGTAATTATAAGTAAATAGACAAAAATAACTGTTGACCCCCTCATGGTTTTTTTTTTAATTTATTTTTTTATTCGTATACACGATGTGCCAACGGGGCAAACATGTTTATTTGAACAAATTGGCAATAAAAGTTAACGGAGATGTGACGTGGTGCTTCGATTATGTGTCAGACGCCTTGAGTCGCCAGGAGGCGTCAATATCCTCTCTAGATCCTATCTCAAATAATATCAAAAGAGAACACATTGTCAATTTGATTATTTATTATTACATTCTCATTACATACTACACATATACATGTATGTACATATCGTGTAGACAGACTTCTTACATAAATGCATTTGATTTACAGTTATGCCGCCTGTTGCGATTTCCTTCAGAATAATAATTTACTGTCCATTATAAGAGCGCATGAAGCACAGGATGCAGGGTAAGTACAATTTTTATTTGGATTACACGTATTTTATTGCCAAAATATATTAAATATTTATGTTGAATAATAAATCATTTGAATTGCAGCTATCGAATGTATAGAAAAAGTCAGACAACTGGCTTCCCATCCCTTATTACAATCTTCTCAGCCCCAAACTATTTGGATGTCTATAATAATAAGGTAAACATACCCAAAGAACTTTTAATTATTACCCAAATAACGCGTTTGTTACTATAGTTTTAGTTAACTTAAATAACGAAACTTTATAGGGTGTTGTTTATGTTATATCGTACGTAGTTATTTGATACTTCCTTTACTTTAATACTTTAAGGGGTTTTTATTGTTGTCACTTAGATTCTTTACTTGCTATCTATAGTTGTTTCCATGTTATAATTTGATTGTAGGCTGCAGTGTTAAAATATGAAAATAACGTAATGAATATTCGCCAATTCAATTGTTCACCGCATCCGTACTGGTTGCCGAATTTCATGGACGTGTTCACGTGGTCGCTGCCGTTTGTCGGTGAAAAAGTCACGGAAATGCTAGTCAACGTACTCAATATTTGTTCTGACGATGAGCTTATGTCAGACGGTGACGATGCACAAGAAGAAGGTACGTTTATTTTTTTTATTATTTATATTCTTTTATTAGTGACATATAAAATGTTGCGATTTTCATTGATTATAATAAAATAATTGTCCCCAATCCCTGATATATAAATATATGTTATATTGTTGTTCGTGTACTAATTTAAATTGTTTAACTTATTTCTTGCTATCATGGAACACATAGATGGTAAGGTTCGATTTTATATATATATATATATACCAATTAATTTTCGCTTCCATATTTTAGTAGTTGCCATTTTTGTAGCCTGCTTGTTTACTGTATTATTTGTATTTAACTAGTCGAAACCTTTTATTTTTTATTACATATATTTATATAAAAAAAATCTTACACAGTAATTTAAAAATTAAATAAAAGTCCTCAAATATGTTCAATTCTGCACCTCTCACACAATGCACAACAATATCCAAAGAACGCATAAATATAACATACAACATGGTTCAATTATTAATATATATATATATATATATATATATATATATATAAATTAGTATTTTATATAGAATTCAATTGAGATAAAATATGCGATATTTGGATATGTGTTGCGCATTATGATTTTTCAACTATAAGTGTTAATAATATTGCAAATGATTTCCTCCTTAAATATTTAATAAATAATAAATACAATTATGGTTGAAAAATAGGAAATATTTTGAATTCCGCACCAAATCGAATTGCAACGCACTTTCGTTGAAAATTGATATATTTGTAAGTGTGTTTATTTTCTGTGATAATTCTATTGCAAAATATCCAAATCGTCCATTGCACACAATGTTTTTTAAAAAAAGATCGCTTAGAAATTCTGTTTATTTTCGTTTTAAATTTTCCGTTATTATGATTCTATATTTTTTTCTTCTATTTCTGACACAACTTCTATTTTTCACAATTTGTCTATATTTGCCCTCGGATACGCGTGCTATTCTACACAGCGAAAACAACAATTATAGTTAATAAAAAACCTGGTAAGTTCACAAGGCTTGTCAAAAATAATCAATTAAATAATCAACCAAATAACACGATTTTTTTTTACTTTAATTTAAAATATGTAATCAATCAATCAATCAATAAATCAATCAATCAATTGATAACTCGCGGGTGTGCATTTTTGATTGTGCTTTTAATTCAGAAAAAGGGCACTATTTGACTAGTTTTAACATTCATTAATACCACAGAATTTAATGTGAATAATATAAGAAAAATTACTCTCTTTATCTTCTCTTTTAAAATACTATTTACTTTTTATGATACTTGTTATGCATTTTTCCTCCAATTATTAGTAGTTTTTGAATTTTGTTCATTTCAGTTGTTTTAGAACGTAGCTCGTACGTAGCATGTTGCATTTGTTCCAACATACAGTTTCACAAATAATAATCTTTTAATTATTACAGGACTTCTTAATAGCTTTAACAAATATACTTTATTTATTTAAATAGATAAATCATAAATCATCGTCTCTACAGTTACAATAATTGTTTATTCGTTTCTAAATCATATTAATTATAATCTAGATTATTTTAGTTCACATAGGTTTGAACAATTTAACACAATGTTTTAAACATTTCAGCCTAATTAGTATTATTTAAGTACTTTAAGGCTAAACACGGAATGAGTCATTTGAGTCATTTAAAATAGATACGAGTAGAGCATAGCAGAGCTCATTTGAGATATTTTTGCTCATTTCGATATTTAACAGTTAAACACGGAATGATGTTTGAGCATTTTGAGCTCTGCAGAAATAACATTCTCGGCTTTATATGTAGTTTTTTTTTTTTTTTTAAACTGAATTTTACTTAGAATTGCAATATGACATTCGCTTTTTCTGTTTGTTAAAACAGTTTGGCAGTGTTTTTTTAATTTTTATATATATTTTTGAGACAAAACCAGTAGTTGTTTTTAACAGTTTAAATATATTGTAAATTACGGACGTTTGTTTTTGAATTGAGTTTAATGAATTTTTTGAATCGCTTATAAGTTATGAGTTCTAATGGCTATATTTTCTATACGCAC
Source organism: Nebria salina (assembly GCA_944039245.1). Lineage (NCBI taxonomy): Eukaryota > Metazoa > Arthropoda > Insecta > Coleoptera > Carabidae > Nebria > Nebria salina. The sequence goes on from OX063286.1 coordinate 3,493,441, forward strand.
TATTTTTTTTTTGTTTTTTTCTATAATCTCCAAATTCACCGCAAATATCAACTGATGCTGTTATCAAATCGCTGATTACATCAATGGATTCAATACACCAATTTTGGTAAGTTGGATACTCTATAGTTAATCCCACATAGTTTTTGTACTGTAATTAATTTTAATTAAATTCGAGGATAAAATGAATATGTTTTTAGTGCAAAAATGATGTGGATTTAGTTATAGCTTATTTGTTGTGCTGTATAGATTTGCTGCTGTAGTTTTAGACACTTTCTTTGCATGTGTTTCCTTTTTATATAATATTTCGACAATTTATTCAAATAATTATTTGTCCTAAATAATTTAAAAATAATTCTTGCAAATATATACTGTTAAAATTCGATTTAATATCGTATGAAACTTATTTAATTATAAAATTCTCGCGTATTAATTCTCGTAAGTGTAAAATATCTTCTTTATTCTATCCTGACTTAGAAACTAGTTTAGTTGATGATTAGGTGTGCTTATTGTCAAGAAAAGAAAAATGGATATGAGGCTCAATGTGTAGATAATTTACGGCATTTTTTGCATTTGATATTTATAAATGTGTGTTTCTAGGGGCTGCAGCAAATCTACGGAAGGAAGTTATACGAAATAAAATCAGAGCTATTGGAAAAATGGCTCGAGTATTCTCTGTATTAAGGTATGATTATTTTTTTAAAGACTATTAATATAATTATTAGAAATTATATGCCGCATTATTTATGATTAGGGAAGAAAGTGAATCTGTACTTCAATTGAAGGGATTGACCCCAACAGGCGCCTTGCCGTTAGGTGCCCTATCAGGCGGCAAGAATAGCTTAAAAAATGGTAATTATCTATTTAAAAAAAAAAAAAATGATAGCCTTATAGTTGATTGTGTGTTGTGTAGCGTTGCAAGGTTTTTCGCCGAATCACAAAATCACAAGTTTCGCGGAAGCAAAAGGCTTGGATGCGATCAACGAGCGTATGCCACCGCGCATTGATGCCGTACCATCACCAAGCGCTGAAGACGTCTCACCAGCAAAAGACAACACCTCTCAGAATCATGCGCACACCAATGCGCACTCGTGAGCGATACCGCAAACAGAATCCAACACAAGAGACACAGGTACGTAACACATTAAAGAAATCAATCTACATTCCCACTCCCTTATCTTTTTTTAATAAATAAATTAAACATACAATATCGACAAACGTTGACACATATTTGTGTCATTCTAGGAGTATGCAATCCAACCAACTTCATGGATCTGTTGGTCAAGTCGCTCATTAAGTTATATGTTACATAAAAAATACATCTCTGTTAGCTTCTAGCATTGCGTCTTCTTTCGTTTTATTGTGTCTCCTGCTAGAACGACAGGCTCGTTCGCAATTTAAAAACCAACAAAAAAAAAAAACAACAAAAAATACAAAAAAAAAATAACTACAACTATTTACTATACAATTATTACTATAACTACTGAAAAACTTATTATTAAAAATTACATTTTCATGGTTTCTACTACTAAAACAAATAAAATCGGTAAAGTAGCTGGTCTGCTTGATTACACGGTAATTATTTAAAATTTACGAACTTCAAGCAAATACAACATTAATTTACTCAAGAGTAAATATTATATCACAAACATATATATGTGTATTTAGTCGATTGGGTTTTTTGTACACGTTTGCGTGCAATAGTCACCGGGATTCGCACTTGGGACCTCTAAGAGCGTCAGGTGAGTTAATTTAATAAGGGATAAAAAAAAAAAAAACTTTTGAGTAAATTGTAATGTTGTATTTGTGTAATTAAACCATTTTTGTCTATTTGGCCGCATGATGCAATTGAGTGATACTACTAAGCGTGCCATAAAATCCCTCTTCGCATACATCATCCATTTATTATTATATAATTCATTCTCATTCGTCATGAATCATTCGTAAATCATTATTCAGTCAGTGTGTATTAATTTATATGAAGATATTGCTATTTAAATAAACGACAGATATATATATATATAATAAAATCACAAGCGGTTATAATAATAAAAATAATAATAATAATAACAACAACATATTTCTCTCTCTATTAATCTACATAAAAAGATAAAAAAAATTGCAAAAAATATATATATATATGAAAAATACGAGTTTTGATTTTTGAGAAAATTACACATCTTTGCTACAAGCTGTACTTACTTTTTTCATTGTACAAATTGTGTTATAATATTTACTATAAATTTAATGGTAGTTAATATATAAATATATTATCTTTAACTTTGCGTCTGAAAGATAATATTAATCATTTTGTGATGCTGTGACTTATTTTTGTGCTTTTTACCCAACAAACAACTTTATTACATCTCTGATACATCACACAATGTGTATGTTACATATCTAATACATCACATACATGTATCAGATTATATATGTTTTTTAGGGATTTACCACCTTTATTTTACCCACTAAATATTTGTTACATTTCAAAAACATTACAGTTATGTACTAGAAATGTAACAGTGTGAGGTATTTTCGTTAATTTTGCCACTTTGTAGATTTTAAACAAAGTATTTACGAATCTCCAATATTTTTATTATTTGTTATTATTATAAAAATATATATATATAAAAATATATAAAAAAAAAAAAAACACTTTTTTCAAATATTTATTGTGAAAATACAAAATCGTCTTTTTCAGACACAAAGTTTTGTATGAATGTTTTGAACATAATTCTTGCGTGATCGTGTGTTATCTCTATTATAAACTTATTGATGAAAAATTCTGTAAATTTATTCTATAATATATGAAATATATATAAAGTATAATATAGTTAAATTATAGTAAACCTAAAAAAAAATTAAAAAAAAAAAATTATTAAAACAACCAGAAGTAACGACAGACATTTTGAAACCGATTTTCGCAGCAACACATTATTTTTGAACAGTGTACTTAACTGTTTTTTGTATATAATATAAATAATGTTTCTACATGTTTGTTGCAGATATATCTTCCTCAGTAATGATTTTAAATCACTCATTTGAAATAAATCATTTTTAAATTCAATAAACAAATCATTTTCGAATACTACTTCTGGTGATATATGTATGTATTTTCACATTCGAAACCATATATGGTCATCAAAAATATATTTAGTAATATTTTCATTCGAAATGTCGACGTTTAAAATCTTAATTTGACGCGTAAATCATTTTTCACCCTAAACTTAAATCAATCAGTTAAGTGTTGTTGTATAAATGGAGTTTTAAACGTACCTGACGCCCTATTTTTAGTTTGAATTAAAAACCCGATTTTCATCTGGCAAGTGCCCTTAATTATAAGGACCCTTTGAGTTTATTTATTAATTCTTTTGAATGTGGTATGAAATAAGCAATAACTATTTAAACAAATTACAGTTAAGAATGTGATTTATATTATTACTAAATGTTACTAAATATATTTTTGAATTTTACGAATTTTCACGAAATTCATTCAGTGAATTGTTTTTCGCCTGTACATGTTTTTACTCTGTAACTTTCATACGGCTTTCAATATCTAATTATTATTCTAAGGTCTATATTATTATTCTATAAATCTATTAAACTGTTATCTATTTACAGTTTAAATATTTGTTAGATTTTATTTCAATATTCGATTTAGAAAATCAATTCAAACTCAAATAGATTATTCATTTGAATTCCGTTTTGTGTTTGTTTAATTTAAAAACAGAATTATATATAGATCTTGGAATAATTGGGAATAACTTAAGGTAATTTTCGAAAAAATAAAAACTGATTTTTTTACTGTGATTGCGAACACATATATTGTTTTTGCAATATACACGAAAAAACAAATGTTGTTTTAACACAGTTAAAAACAAACACTTTTAAATGGAAAATTGTATAAAATATATTTAAAGACAAAATATACTATCTACATATATTGCCTTCATACTTCCTAAATTATATTATAAACAATGCACTGAAGTATTGGAATATTTAGAATTTTAATACTTTAGAAATATCACTGATATGTCACAAAAAAAAAAAAAAAAAAAATCTACATTTAAATATAACTTTAAACAATCGGTTAAAAAACTTCAGTTTTCACATTTACACCACTCCTAAATAACTAAATTGCGTAAAAAAGTCGCCCATTTAGTAAATTAATTAATATTTTAAAGTCCCGCGGTCAATAATATTATTTATAATTGAATTCCAGGAATATAGATTTGTTTTTAATAAATATTTATCATAAATCTCAATTAGTTGTAATTGCTTTAACATAAATTATTATTTTTTGAAATCGAATCATTTATTTATTTTAAACCATATTATTTGTATTACGATAGATTTTGAGCAACTTTTTTACGCAAAACAATGTATGTAGCTTAGCTACAAATAATACTCAACATTAATAAAAACAAGGGAAAACAAGTGAAAATTGAAGTTTTTTTTGCGAATGTTCCCTAGTATAAAAATGTTAGCTAAATGTTTTTAAATAATTGACTATACATAATTATATAATATGATATAAACAATGTGTTGATATATTCATATCACAATAATTTGTTTTTGAAAAGAAGTGTGATTTTTATTTATAATTTTTTCGAAAATTTCACATTTTTAAAAATATTGAACATTGTTGTTTGATTACAAATAATACATTTGGCGAATTTTCTGTCTGTCTGTCTGTGATTTATACCAACAAAAAAAAAAAAAAAATAATAATGCATTAACTCTTTTTAAAACAGTTATATATATATATGTGGTACAAAAAATTCGCATAGTTTCACACGGATTTTCTAAACATATCTCAAATTTATTTACTACCTCAAAATAAAGGTCCTAATTTTAATTGAAAATCAGTCACAATTTTTTTAGGTCAGCAATCAAGACAACATTAATTTTATATAAATCATATCTTTGGAAAATCCGTTTGAATACATTTATAATTTATTTAATTTTTGAATCTAGTCACAATAACATGTCAAAAATATTATGTTTTTCAAATATATTCTTCATGATTACTGACAATTTTTAAATTTAATAAATTTATCTACATTTACTGTTTCAAAAAATACATATATAATTATTTATATTTTGGGTCCATTAGTGCCATTATTTTCCAGTAGTTGAAGGTAAGAACAAATTTAAAAAAATATGTTACATATGTTGCGTTTTTATCGATTTTACGTATGTATGTATGTATGTATGTTATTTCGGAATGGAATGGAATGAAATTGTCTACACTTTTTATTTGAATATAACTTCTGGTTTAGGAGCTGCGTATTATAAGGATAAAAAGAATTTAATTTCAAACAACCAATAGGCAACAACCACCCATAGAGTAGTGCCCCAAACAGCTTGTACGAAATACTGGAAATGATTATTGATATCCAGTAATCCCCACTGGAAAGGAAACCAGCCATGCGCCAACGAATGCCCTACATACATGATTGTAGCATTCATTCCTGCATAAATAAACGGTTTTCCACTCCAATATTTTTTTATATCAATTACAACATACAGGGATGTTAATAAAAGAAACGCAAAGCAACTCGTGACCAAAACGAACGATAACGACCTAAAATGAACAGAAATAAATACTCAACATCTACAAATTTGGACACACCCTAAACAGGTAAATAGCACACCATAAATTTTTATTTAGAGGTATAACTCCACCTTCTTTCGAAAATCCACACAATCCCCCTCCAATTAAACCAGTCCCCACCCCCCAAAGCACCCATCGAGTAATTCTATGTGTGTGTCCTTTATAAGTTTGTAAAATAGTCCCAGCTTGTACCCCCAAAAACACATGTACAATAGATGTTAAAGTACCTATAAATAAATTAATTCATTAATTAATTAAATTTACATTTAGTTTGTATTGAAAATACCGAAAGGGCCTTCTGGGTCAAATGGTAAAGCTCCATATATTTCTCTAGCAGTTGGGTGCTGGTATAAATGTTTTTCATTTAATATTAATCGATCTAAATATCCAGCAGCACCCCCAGTACATCTTATATAACTACTATTATGGTGGGCACCCCCTGGACCGAAATACCCCCTTAAAACATTCTTCAATAACGTCTCTCTTGAGTTTGATATATATATATATATATCTTTTAAAACTTACTTAGGACAGTTTGGTACTTCTAGACCAAATATACAACTTAAATAAATTGTCAAAATTATTAAAATTACTATCCATTGGTCGAGTAACTCAAAAATGTCTTGACATAACTTATTCTAGTAACAATAAATATATTAGGCCCCCCCCAAAAGCGCTTATTTGTCGCTATTTATTATAATAATACCTCAAGTTTAATTAGTTTATGTTTAGTTAGGAGTAGATTTAAAGACGCTACTACTAAATAACAAATAGCAAATCGTTGTAGTACTCCAAAAATTCGGATTTTATCTAGGATTGTAACTCCATTTAATCCAAGTCCCAACAAAAATAAAATACAGCATCTCTAAAATCAAATATGGTTACTTATATTTGGGCGACAATTCCCGTCGAAATATAAACCGCGGTCCCCCACTTGTTTAATTAAATATTTGATCGTTTAAATCAATAAATACCCGTAAAATATTCCAGAAGATATAAGTCTCTTCGCGTTTGATGGCGGATTTTATAGAAATCGGGATGCATACACCCATAATCCATAAGAACCAAGGAAACACAACATCTGCCAGGGATAACCCATTCCAAACAGCATGGTCCAGGAATCCATAATGCCCTCCCCCATAATTAACAAGGATCATCAACACTATACTCACCCTGCATTAGATTTTATTTTCATATTATAGGTACAATAAATAAATAAATAAATAAATAAATAAATAAATAAATAATTAATACAAAACCCCCCTACCCTCTAAAAGTGTCTAAAGATTGCACTCGTATCTTTTTCGGAGTATCTGTATTTTCGGTAGTTTTATTATTATCAGTTTTAACAACAACAGCAACTTTCTTATAAATATGTTTGGCACCGTAGATGCAAATTGCAATGAATAAAAATATTAAAATTGTTGTTAATATTGCTGTAAATAAATGTTTATTATTTAGTTGTAATCTAAATAGATTTTATAGATTAGATAGTTATTGAAAACTGTAGTATTGTTTATTTTTTTTTTTTTGTGTTATCTTAATACAATTATGAGATAGATAATTATTAAATAAAAACCCCCGAGCAAAGTATATATATATATATATATATATATATATATTTGTTAATACTTACGTAAATATATATTAACTGGGGCAACTAAAGTCCGTAAATCGCAATGATTATCATGTATGTTTAATTCATATACGCCAAATTCTGCAACGTTTGGAGTTAATTCACATATTGTGTGGTCATTTAGGTCTTTAATTTGCCAAAGCTCAGACCATTTGGAGCTTGAGGTGTTACCGGTTAGAAACGGGGATATGTTTCCAACAAATTTAAATGCACACTGGAAATTAATAAATAATTGTTTATGTATGTATGTTTGTTGGGAATTCAATAATTGGTACTCACTTCATAGCATTCTTCTAATTTGGTAAATAATTTTAATTCGGTTGTTGAGTTCAAAAATAAATAGTATTCATCTATTTGAAATGTTGATAAATCTATAGATTTATTTAGAAGATGTTTATATATTTGTTGAGTAGGTGTTTCAATCCAAGACATTTTTGTTTATAATTAACACACTACACAAACTATTACTATTTCACTTACATAGAATCACATAGAATTATTTGTTATTAGTTGTCATCAATAATTATAATTATCGGACTCCCGTTCAGTTGGGAATGTTTTGAGTGACTGAGCGACGGACGATTAGGTATTGTTGGGAAATATTTTGTAAAAAGTCAAATGAAAGCGGGGATAATAGGTAATATTTAAACCGCTATTATTTAGTTCATGCTATTATATCGTAATTTGTTTATTACATGTATCAACATTTCAAATATTACTATAATGGTTTTAATATTAATAATAATATATTTATTTGTTTCAATTCAATTTAGTTAGGTGTTATGCTGCATTTATATCGTGGAATATATAATAAACAATTACTTTCACTTTTAAATTATTGTGTATTTAAAATGTTGTAATTTGCGAATTGCAAAATATGTTGTTTTATGTAGCACATGTGATATGAATATTTTATATGTTAAAAATCTATAAATAAAATATATATATATATATATATATATATATATATATATATATATATATATATATATATATATATATATATTTGTTCCTTACACATATAACACACACCCTCATGCATATTGTGTGTACACACCCCTCACTCATATAATTTTAGAATTACGTAATAGTTATTAACTATAAACAATATTAAAGTTCATGATAATAATTGTTTTTTCTAAGAGCATTTTTTTTTTGGTAAGAAATGATCATGTAAGTATAACGCGCGACTCGAACTGGCACGCTGGCGTGATTGATTTATTGTCGTGAAATGCTTTGGTGCAGCGACTCTCGGAGTTGTACGAACTTGGATGGTTGACCGTCCTATTATATATGTGTGTTTATATATGTTTATTATAAATAAATATGAAATAAACTATTGATACAATAAATAAATTGTTTAATAAGACCCAAAATAATGTGAAAAGTCATGAAAATGGTCAAGTTAAAAATGTGCTCTTAAAAGCACTTTTTTTCCATGACCAATTTCGATTCAAAATGTCATTTTACACGGTTTTAAATCGAAATTGGTCATGGAAAAAAAGTGCTTATAAGAGCACAAAAAATTATTAATTGTCAACAAAAAAAAAGTGCTTTTAAGAACACAAAAAATTATTACTTGTCAACAAAAATAAAGTGCTTTTAAGAGCACAAAAAATTATTATTTGTCAAGAAAAAAAAAGTGCTTTTAAGAGCACAAAAAATTATTACTTGTCAAGAAAAAAAAGTGCTTTTAAGAGCACAAAAAATTATTACTTGCCAAGAAAAAAAAAGTGCTTTTAAGAGCACAAAAAATTATTACTTGTCAAGAAAAAAAAAGTGCTTTTAAGAGCACAAAAAATTATTACTTGTCAAGAAAAATAAGTGCTTTTAAGAGCACAAAAAATTATTACTTGTCAAGAAAAAGAAAGTGCTTTTAAGAGCACAAAAATTATTACTTGTCAAGAAAGAAAAAGTGCTTTTGAGTGCACAAAAAATTATTACTTGTCAAGAAAAAAAAGTGCTTTTAAGAGCACAAAAAATTATTACTTGTCAAGAAAAAAGAAGTGCTTTTAAGAGCACAAAAAATTATTACTTGTCAAGAAAAAAAAGTGCTTTTAAGAGCACAAAAAATTATTACTTGTCAAGAAAAAAAAAATGCTTTTAAGAGCACAAAAAATTATTACTTGTCAAGAAAAAAAAGGTGCTTTTAAGAGTACAAAAAATTATTACTTGTCAAGAAAAAAAAAGTGCTTTTAAGAGCACAAAAAATTATTACTTGTCAAGAAAAAAAAGTGCTTTTAAGAGCACAAAAAATTATTACTTGCCAAGAAAAAAAAAGTGCTTTTAAGAGCACAAAAAATTATTACTTGTCAAGAAAAAAAAAGTGCTTTTAAGAGCACAAAAAATTATTACTTGTCAAGAAAAAAAAGTGCTTTTAAGAGCACAAAAAATTATTACTTGTCAAGAAAAAGAAAGTGCTTTTAAGAGCACAAAAAATTATTACTTGTCAAGAAAGAAAAAGTGCTTTTGAGTGCACAAAAAATTATTACTTGTCAAGAAAAAAAAGTGCTTTTAAGAGCACAAAAAATTATTACTTGTCAAGAAAAAAGAAGTGCTTTTAAGAGCACAAAAAATTATTACTTGTCAAGAAAAAAAAAGTGCTTTTAAGAGCACAAAAAATTATTACTTGTCAAGAAAAAAAAAATGCTTTTAAGAGCACAAAAAATTATTACTTGTCAAGAAAAAAAAGGTGCTTTTAAGAGTACAAAAAATTATTACTTGTCAAGAAAAAAAAAGTGCTTTTAAGAGCACAAAAAATTATTACTTGTCAAGAAAAAAAAAGTGCTTTTAGAGCACAAAAAATTATTACTTGTCAAGAAAAAAAAAGTGCTTTTAAGAGCACAAAAAATTATTACTTGTCAAGAAAAAAAAAGTGCTTTTAAGAGCACAAAAAATAATTACTTGTTAAGAAAAAAAAAGTGCTTTTAAGAGCACAAAAAACAATTATTTGTTGAGAAAAAAAATGTTTTTATTTCAAGTTTATTAGAGTTATAAAACAACTTCCGTGATACGTCACACAATTATAGTAACCTGGTGTGTACTGGTGATGTTTGAATTTTAAATAATTTTTATGTAATTCGTTAGAAAGACTTAATTGATTTTTTAATATGATACGAGACGATTTTACTTCAGTATCGTTTCTGAATTTGAACGGAGAGGTTCAGAGACGTGCGTGTATTCGGTTTCGGTTAATCGGGGTGCGTTTTAAATATCGGGCGTTTAAACGTGTACTGACTTTCGAACATTGTGTGTATTTTAACTAAAGTGTGTGTAAATGTAGAATGTCGTTCATTCGTGAAAGTGTTTTGCATATATGCGTTGATATGAGCTATGCCAAAATTTCAAATCGCCTCCAAGTCATTTTTTATTTCAATTAACACGCCTTACACAAATATCGGTCGATCGCTTGAACTTTGAAGACCTGTGGTTGCCTTTACCACCATTTACTTGGTAATTCGCGGCGGTCTCTTAACATATCTAGAGTATTGTTGTGTTGGGTACTGCACAATGGGGTAATCGCCACGGGTTTTTGGCTCGTGGTCTTGATTGATTTACAGACATCACATATACAATACATATCGATGACTTGGGCAAGGGGCCATTTTGCTATTGCGGCTACCTCATACCTTGGCATATATTTTAATTTAAAGTAGCGAGCGAATGGCATTCTTAGCAAATTGTGCGCTAGCGGGACGCTCAATGCAGGAAGGAAGGTATGGAAGGAAGGGAAGGAAGGAAAGGAAGGAAGGAAGGAAGCAAGGAAGGATGTTACTTACTATCCATTGGTGTCCACTCAATATCGTAGAGGCAAAATATCCTAGAAGATTGGATAGGTATACTATGTGTGTATGTCCTGCCACCGTAAAAATGTTTACAAATATGCGTTGATATGGGTTAGATCCAAAATTTCAAATCGCCCCCCAAGTCATTTAATGCTTGGATTAGGGGCCATTTTGCTATTACGGCTACCCCATACCTTGGCATGCATTCAACTGTGACATTTTTGCAAATTTGCGTTGATATGGGCTAGATCCAAAATTTCAAATCGCTCTCCAAGTCATTTTATGCTTGGACAAAGGGCCATGTTGCTATTGCGGCTACGCCATACCTTCGCATGCATTCAACCGTGACATTTTTTGTTATAATTGTTCAATATTATTTATTTGTTATTTAATACGATTGTTTTTTTTTTGTTTCAGGGTTTGATTCATCCACGGATTTATCTTTTATTTTACTGTTGTTTATTTTTTTTGATATGCGTATTATTTTGTTTTTTTTGTAATCATTGTGTTGTCTTTATGTGTTGCCATTATGTGTTATCCTTGTATGTACTTCCGGAAGCGTATTGTCCGACTTAAATAAAGTGTTTAATAAATAAAGTGACTAATAAATAAATGAAGTGATACAGCGGCGAAATATCGTGGACGATAATTATAAACGATTCACATGTTGCACTAATCTTTGTTTGATGTTCCAGATTGTTTAGAACAGTTTGCTCAAAATGCGCTAGAACCGTGAAAATGAAAATGAAAACATGCATTCATATAGTAGGGTGAGAGCTAAAATTGCAAACAGCTTCTCAAATACATTCTACAATTGCAAACTTAATGCAACGGTTAATCGGGCAGTCTATATGTACATCGACCTGACAATAAAAAGCTAGTACTCATTACTTGTTTAGACATGTCAGTCTCTTAATATAACTAGAGGCTGGGGTGCTGGGTATTGCACATGGGGAAAACTTAGACGAGCGTCGTAATTAGAACGCCATATTAAACCGCATTTATATTGTGGCTGTAAAATGCGTTAAAAGGGGCTTTTGTTTTTGCGGCTACCTACTTTGATATGCAATTTCACTATTAAGTAACGCGAATCGTAGTCTGAGCAAACTGTTTTAAGCGCAATGAAGGAAGGATGTTCGTTCTTAGGAATGCATTATTTGTTCCTAAGAACGACTTGGCCCGGCCCTTCACTCGACCGCGGGCGCGGGCCAGGTCTCTGTCGACGTGGAGCCGACCTTGCCGTGGTGACAGAGCTTACGCACTTTCGGAACATATACGAAAACCATCTTCAGCAACATACATAATAAAATACATAATAAAATACAACACTTGTTAAATAATAAAATCGTTCTCGTAAATGAACCGAAAGTGCAAACTAACAGGCTCCACTTTACGCTACATTACTTAAATACAACATAAACAAATTGATCCTTGTTCGTAATATAATAATAATTGTATCATATGTATTTAAGGAACTATTTATTTTATGTAATATGAATTGTTTAAATAAATGTATGAAGCTTTTTATTATGAGTTGTCTATTGGAAAATGAACCCTATTCCTTTGCATTATTTTATTTTCAGTTTTGTGAATTATACATCTAGAAGGAGGTCCTTTGAAAGGGTAAGTATTATTATTATGGGTAAGAAAAAGTGCTCTTAGAAGCATATTTTTAAAAAAGAAAATTAACACTCGTCAGGAAAAAAAAGTGCTTTTAAGAGCACAAAAAATTATTACTTGTTAGGAAAATAAATGTGCTTTTAAGAGCACAAAAAATTACTACTTGCTAGGAAAAAAAAAGTGCTTTTAGAAGCATATTTTGAATAAGTGCTTTTAAGAGTTGAAATGTCATGAAAATGGTAAAGTTAAAAATGTGCTCTTAAAAGCACTTTTTCTCGATGACCAATTTCGATGCAAAACCCGGATAAAAAATTTCATTTTACACGGTTTTAAATCGAAATTGGTCATGGAAAAAAAGTGCTTTTAAGAGCACAAAAAATTTTTACTTGTTAAGAAAAAAAAAGTGCTTTTAAGAGCACAAAAAATTGTTATTTGTTAAGAAAAAAAAAAGTGCTGTTAAAAGCACTTTTTTTCCATGACCAATTTCGATTCAAAACCCGGAAATTATTATTTGTTAAAAAAAAAGTGCTCTTAGAAGCACATTTTTTTAAAAACAATTAATTATTTATTAGCAATATTAAAGTTTATAATAATGCACCTAAAGTGTAATACTATCCCTAAAGACCGTAGAAATAATTTTGGAATTACGTAATAGCTCTGCAGATCGCCAATTTCGATTCAAAACGGTCAAAATGACATTTTGTATCCGGGTATCAGGAATCAAAAGAGATCGTTTTTATTCATTACCGAAGATTTTGAAAGACGTAGGTAAAACCATACTTTTCAGCTACGTCTTGAATATTTTTTGTTAATGAATAAAAACGATCTCTTTTGATTCCTGATACCCGGATACAAAATGTCATTTTGACCGTTTTGAATCGAAATTGGCGATCTGCAGGGTTATTACGTAATTGCCAAATTATTGGTACAGCCCTTAGGTATTATTATAAACAATAATATAATTGTTTATAAATATTTTATTTAAATAAAATAAATACTTTTGGTACCCGAAATTAAATATTAATTAAGTTAATTAACTGTACCGGAGTACCACTGGCCACGTTGTCGACGTACCTCTAAAATAATTTTTAATTAAAAAAATATTTATTTTTTTATTAACAATAAACATTATTAAAGTTTATAATACTACCCCTAAAGAACGTAGAAATAATTTTGGAATTACGTAATAGCTCTGCAGATCGCCAATTTCGATTCAAAACGGTCAAAATGACATTTTGTATCCGGGTATCAGGAATCAAAAGAGATCGTTTTTATTCATTAACAAAAAAAATTCAAGACGCAGCTGAATAGTATGGTTTTACCTGCGTCTTTCAAAAACTTCGGTAATGAATAAAAAAGATCTCTTTTGATTCCTGATACCCGGATACAAAATGTCATTTTGACCGTTTTGAATCGAAATTGGCGATCTGCAGGGCTATTACGTAATTCCAAAATTATTTCTATGGTCTTTAGGGATAGTATTACACTTTAGGTGCATTATTATAAACTTTAATATTGCTAATAAATAATTAATTGTTTTTAAAAAAATGTGCTTCTAAGAGCACTTTTTTTTAACAAATAATAATTTCCGGGTTTTGAATCGAAATTGGTCATGGAAAAAAAGTGCTTTTAACAGCACTTTTTTTTTTCTTAACAAATAACAATTTCTTGTGCTCTTAAAAGCACTTTTTTTTGTTGACAAGTAATAATTTTTTGTGCTCTTAAAAGCACTTTTCTATTCTTGACAAGTAATAATTTTTTGTGCTCTTAAAAGCACTTTTTTTTGTTGACAAGTAATAATTTTTTGTGCTCTTAAAAGCACTTTTTTTCTTGACAAGCAATAATTTTTTGTGCTCTTAAAAGCACTTTTTTTTCTCGACAAGTAATAATTTTTTGTGGTCTTAAAATAAAATAAAGTGCTTTTAAGAGCACAAAAAATTATTACTTGTCAAGAATAAAAAAGTGCTTTTGAGAGCACAAAAAATTATTACTTGTCAACAAAAAAAAGTGCTTTTAAGAGCACAAAAAATTATTACTTGTCAACAAAAAAAAGTGCTTTTAAGAGCACAAAAAATTATTACTTGTCAAGAAAAAAAAGTGCTTTTAAGAGCACAAAAAATTATTACTTGTCAACAAAAAAAAGTGCTTTTAAGAGCACAAAAAATAATTACTTGTCAAGAAAAAAAAAGTGCTTTTAAGAGTTGAAATGTCATGAAAATGGTAAAGTTAAAAATGTGCTCTTAAAAGCACTTTTTCTCGATGACCAATTTCGATGCAAAACCCGGATAAAAAATTTCATTTTACACGGTTTTAAATCGAAATTGGTCATGGAAAAAAAGTGCTTTTAAGAGCACAAAAAATTTTTACTTGTTAAGAAAAAAAAAGTGCTTTTAAGAGCACAAAAAATTGTTATTTGTTAAGAAAAAAAAAAGTGCTGTTAAAAGCACTTTTTTTCCATGACCAATTTCGATTCAAAACCCGGAAATTATTATTTGTTAAAAAAAAAGTGCTCTTAGAAGCACATTTTTTTAAAAACAATTAATTATTTATTAGCAATATTAAAGTTTATAATAATGCACCTAAAGTGTAATACTATCCCTAAAGACCGTAGAAATAATTTTGGAATTACGTAATAGCTCTGCAGATCGCCAATTTCGATTCAAAACGGTCAAAATGACATTTTGTATCCGGGTATCAGGAATCAAAAGAGATCGTTTTTATTCATTACCGAAGATTTTGAAAGACGTAGGTAAAACCATACTTTTCAGCTACGTCTTGAATATTTTTTGTTAATGAATAAAAACGATCTCTTTTGATTCCTGATACCCGGATACAAAATGTCATTTTGACCGTTTTGAATCGAAATTGGCGATCTGCAGGGTTATTACGTAATTGCCAAATTATTGGTACAGCCTTTAGGTATTATTATAAACAATAATATAATTGTTTATAAATATTTTATTTAAATAAAATAAATACTTTTGGTACCCGAAATTAAATATTAATTAAGTTAATTAACTGTACCGGAGTACCACTGGCCACGTTGTCGACGTACCTCTAAAATAATTTTTAATTAAAAAAATATTTATTTTTTTATTAACAATAAACATTATTAAAGTTTATAATACTACCCCTAAAGAACGAAAAACTAATTTTGGAATTACGTAATAGCTCTGCAGATCGCCAATTTCGATTCAAAACGGTCAAAATGACATTTTGTATCCGGGTATCAGGAATCAAAAGAGATCGTTTTTATTCATTAACAAAAAAAATTCAAGACGCAGCTGAATAGTATGGTTTTACCTGCGTCTTTCAAAAACTTCGGTAATGAATAAAAAAGATCTCTTTTGATTCCTGATACCCGGATACAAAATGTCATTTTGACCGTTTTGAATCGAAATTGGCGATCTGCAGGGCTATTACGTAATTCCAAAATTATTTCTATGGTCTTTAGGGATAGTATTACACTTTAGGTGCATTATTATAAACTTTAATATTGCTAATAAATAATTAATTGTTTTTAAAAAAATGTGCTTCTAAGAGCACTTTTTTTTAACAAATAATAATTTCCGGGTTTTGAATCGAAATTGGTCATGGAAAAAAAGTGCTTTTAACAGCACTTTTTTTTTTCTTAACAAATAACAATTTCTTGTGCTCTTAAAAGCACTTTTTTTTGTTGACAAGTAATAATTTTTTGTGCTCTTAAAAGCACTTTTCTATTCTTGACAAGTAATAATTTTTTGTGCTCTTAAAAGCACTTTTTTTTGTTGACAAGTAATAATTTTTTGTGCTCTTAAAAGCACTTTTTTTCTTGACAAGCAATAATTTTTTGTGCTCTTAAAAGCACTTTTTTTTCTCGACAAGTAATAATTTTTTGTGGTCTTAAAATAAAATAAAGTGCTTTTAAGAGCACAAAAAATTATTACTTGTCAAGAATAAAAAAGTGCTTTTGAGAGCACAAAAAATTATTACTTGTCAACAAAAAAAAGTGCTTTTAAGAGCACAAAAAATTATTACTTGTCAACAAAAAAAAGTGCTTTTAAGAGCACAAAAAATTATTACTTGTCAAGAAAAAAAAGTGCTTTTAAGAGCACAAAAAATTATTACTTGTCAACAAAAAAAAGTGCTTTTAAGAGCACAAAAAATAATTACTTGTCAAGAAAAAAAAAGTGCTTTTAAGAGTTGAAATGTCATGAAAATGGTAAAGTTAAAAATGTGCTCTTAAAAGCACTTTTTCTCGATGACCAATTTCGATGCAAAACCCGGATAAAAAATTTCATTTTACACGGTTTTAAATCGAAATTGGTCATGGAAAAAAAGTGCTTTTAAGAGCACAAAAAATTTTTACTTGTTAAGAAAAAAAAAGTGCTTTTAAGAGCACAAAAAATTGTTATTTGTTAAGAAAAAAAAAAGTGCTGTTAAAAGCACTTTTTTTCCATGACCAATTTCGATTCAAAACCCGGAAATTATTATTTGTTAAAAAAAAAGTGCTCTTAGAAGCACATTTTTTTAAAAACAATTAATTATTTATTAGCAATATTAAAGTTTATAATAATGCACCTAAAGTGTAATACTATCCCTAAAGACCGTAGAAATAATTTTGGAATTACGTAATAGCTCTGCAGATCGCCAATTTCGATTCAAAACGGTCAAAATGACATTTTGTATCCGGGTATCAGGAATCAAAAGAGATCGTTTTTATTCATTACCGAAGATTTTGAAAGACGTAGGTAAAACCATACTTTTCAGCTACGTCTTGAATATTTTTTGTTAATGAATAAAAACGATCTCTTTTGATTCCTGATACCCGGATACAAAATGTCATTTTGACCGTTTTGAATCGAAATTGGCGATCTGCAGGGTTATTACGTAATTGCCAAATTATTGGTACAGCCTTTAGGTATTATTATAAACAATAATATAATTGTTTATAAATATTTTATTTAAATAAAATAAATACTTTTGGTACCCGAAATTAAATATTAATTAAGTTAATTAACTGTATCGGAGTACCACTGGCCACGTTGTCGACGTACCTCTAAAATAATTTTTAATTAAAAAAATATTTATTTTTTTATTAACAATAAACATTATTAAAGTTTATAATACTACCCCTAAAGAACGTAGAAATAATTTTGGAATTACGTAATAGCTCTGCAGATCGCCAATTTCGATTCAAAACGGTCAAAATGACATTTTGTATCCGGGTATCAGGAATCAAAAGAGATCGTTTTTATTCATTAACAAAAAATATTCAAGACGTAGCTGAAAAGTATGGTTTTACCTGCGTCTTTCAAAATCTTCGGTAATGAATAAAAACGATCTCTTTTGATTCCTGATACCCGGATACAAAATGTCATTTTGACCGTTTTGAATCGAAATTGGCGATCTGCAGAGCTATTACGTAATTCCAAAATTATTTCTACGGTCTTTAGGGATAGTATTACACTTTAGGTGCATTATTATAAACTTTAATATTGCTAATAAATAATTAATTGTTTTTAAAAAAATGTGCTTCTAAGAGCACTTTTTTTTTAACAAATAATAATTTCCGGGTTTTGAATCGAAATTGGTCATGGAAAAAAAGTGCTTTTAACAGCACTTTTTTTTTTCTTAACAAATAACAATTTTTTGTGCTCTTAAAAGCACTTTTTTTTGTTGACAAGTAATAATTTTTTGTGCTCTTAAAAGCACTTTTCTATTCTTGACAAGTAATAATTTTTTGTGCTCTTAAAAGCACTTTTTTTTGTTGACAAGTAATAATTTTTTGTGCTCTTAAAAGCACTTTTTTTCTTGACAAGCAATAATTTTTTGTGCTCTTAAAAGCACTTTTTTTTCTCGACAAGTAATAATTTTTTGTGGTCTTAAAATAAAATAAAGTGCTTTTAAGAGCACAAAAAATTATTACTTGTCAAGAATAAAAAAGTGCTTTTGAGAGCACAAAAAATTATTACTTGTCAACAAAAAAAAGTGCTTTTAAGAGCACAAAAAATTATTACTTGTCAACAAAAAAAAGTGCTTTTAAGAGCACAAAAAATTATTACTTGTCAAGAAAAAAAAGTGCTTTTAAGAGCACAAAAAATTATTACTTGTCAACAAAAAAAAGTGCTTTTAAGAGCACAAAAAATAATTACTTGTCAAGAAAAAAAAAGTGCTTTTAAGAGTTGAAATGTCATGAAAATGGTAAAGTTAAAAATGTGCTCTTAAAAGCACTTTTTTTCGATGACCAATTTCGATGCAAAACCCGGATAAAAAATTTCATTTTACACGGTTTTAAATCGAAATTGGTCATAGAAAAAAAGTGCTTTTAAGAGCACAAAAAATTTTTACTTGTTAAGTAAAAAAAAGTGCTTTTAAGAGCACAAAAAATTGTTAATTGTTAAGAAAAAAAAAGTGCTGTTAAAAGCACTTTTTTTCCATGACCAATTTCGATTCAAAACCCGGAAATTATTATTTGTTAAAAAAAAAGTGCTCTTAGAAGCACATTTTTTTAAAAACAATTAATTATTTATTAGCAATATTAAAGTTTATAATAATGCACCTAAAGTGTAATACTATCCCTAAAGACCGTAGAAATAATTTTGGAATTACGTAATAGCTCTGCAGATCGCCAATTTCGATTCAAAACGGTCAAAATGACATTTTGTATCCGGGTATCAGGAATCAAAAGAGATCGTTTTTATTCATTACCGAAGATTTTGAAAGACGTAGGTAAAACCATACTTTTCAGCTGCGTCTTGAATATTTTTTGTTAATGAATAAAAACGATCTCTTTTGATTCCTGATACCCGGATACAAAATGTCATTTTGACCGTTTTGAATCGAAATTGGCGATCTGCAGGGTTATTACGTAATTGCCAAATTATTGGTACAGCCTTTAGGTATTATTATAAACAATAATATAATTGTTTATAAATATTTTATTTAAATAAAATAAATACTTTTGGTACCCGAAATTAAATATTAATTAAGTTAATTAACTGTATCGGAGTACCACTGGCCACGTTGTCGACGTACCTCTAAAATAATTTTTAATTAAAAAAATATTTATTTTTTTATTAACAATAAACATTATTAAAGTTTATAATACTACCCCTAAAGAACGTAGAAATAATTTTGGAATTACGTAATAGCTCTGCAGATCGCCAATTTCGATTCAAAACGGTCAAAATGACATTTTGTATCCGGGTATCAGGAATCAAAAGAGATCGTTTTTATTCATTAACAAAAAATATTCAAGACGTAGCTGAAAAGTATGGTTTTACCTACGTCTTTCAAAATCTTCGGTAATGAATAAAAACGATCTCTTTTGATTCCTGATACCCGGATACAAAATGTCATTTTGACCGTTTTGAATCGAAATTGGCGATCTGCAGAGCTATTACGTAATTCCAAAATTATTTCTACGGTCTTTAGGGATAGTATTACACTTTAGGTGCATTATTATAAACTTTAATATTGCTAATAAATAATTAATTGTTTTTAAAAAAATGTGCTTCTAAGAGCACTTTTTTTTTAACAAATAATAATTTCCGGGTTTTGAATCGAAATTGGTCATGGAAAAAAAGTGCTTTTAACAGCACTTTTTTTTTTCTTAACAAATAACAATTTTTTGTGCTCTTAAAAGCACTTTTTTTTGTTGACAAGTAATAATTTTTTGTGCTCTTAAAAGCACTTTTCTATTCTTGACAAGTAATAAGTTTTTGTGCTCTTAAAAGCACTTTCTTTTGTTGACAAGTAATAATTTTTTGTGCTCTTAAAAGCACTTTTTTTCTTGACAAGCAATAATTTTTTGTGCTCTTAAAAGCACTTTTTTTTCTCGACAAGTAATAATTTTTTGTGGTCTTAAAATAAAATAAAGTGCTTTTAAGAGCACAAAAAATTATTACTTGTCAAGAATAAAAAAGTGCTTTTGAGAGCACAAAAAATTATTACTTGTCAACAAAAAAAAGTGCTTTTAAGAGCACAAAAAATTATTACTTGTCAACAAAAAAAAGTGCTTTTAAGAGCACAAAAAATTATTACTTGTCAAGAAAAAAAAGTGCTTTTAAGAGCACAAAAAATTATTACTTGTCAACAAAAAAAAGTGCTTTTAAGAGCACAAAAAATAATTACTTGTCAAGAAAAAAAAAGTGCTTTTAAGAGTTGAAATGTCATGAAAATGGTAAAGTTAAAAATGTGCTCTTAAAAGCACTTTTTTTCGATGACCAATTTCGATGCAAAACCTGGATAAAAAATTTCATTTTACACGGTTTTAAATCGAAATTGGTCATGGAAAAAAAGTGCTTTTAAGAGCACAAAAATTTTTTACTTGTTAAGAAAAAAAAAAGTGCTTTTAAGAGCACAAAAAATTGTTAATTGTTAAGAAAAAAAAAGTGCTGTTAAAAGCACTTTTTTTCCATGACCAATTTCGATTCAAAACCCGGAAATTATTATTTGTTAAAAAAAAAGTGCTCTTAGAAGCACATTTTTTTAAAAACAATTAATTATTTATTAGCAATATTAAAGTTTATAATAATGCACCTAAAGTGTAATACTATCCCTAAAGACCGTAGAAATAATTTTGGAATTACGTAATAGCTCTGCAGATCGCCAATTTCGATTCAAAACGGTCAAAATGACATTTTGTATCCGGGTATCAGGAATCAAAAGAGATCGTTTTTATTCATTACCGAAGATTTTGAAAGACGTAGGTAAAACCATACTTTTCAGCTACGTCTTGAATATTTTTTGTTAATGAATAAAAACGATCTCTTTTGATTCCTGATACCCGGATACAAAATGTCATTTTGACCGTTTTGAATCGAAATTGGCGATCTGCAGGGTTATTACGTAATTGCCAAATTATTGGTACAGCCTTTAGGTATTATTATAAACAATAATATAATTGTTTATAAATATTTTATTTAAATAAAATAAATACTTTTGGTACCCGAAATTAAATATTAATTAAGTTAATTAACTGTACCGGAGTACCACTGGCCACGTTGTCGACGTACCTCTAAAATAATTTTTAATTAAAAAAATATTTATTTTTTTATTAACAATAAACATTATTAAAGTTTATAATACTACCCCTAAAGAACGTAGAAATAATTTTGGAATTACGTAATAGCTCTGCAGATCGCCAATTTCGATTCAAAACGGTCAAAATGACATTTTGTATCCGGGTATCAGGAATCAAAAGAGATCGTTTTTATTCATTAACAAAAAAAATTCAAGACGCAGCTGAATAGTATGGTTTTACCTGCGTCTTTCAAAAACTTCGGTAATGAATAAAAAAGATCTCATTTGATTCCTGATACCCGGATACAAAATGTCATTTTGACCGTTTTGAATCGAAATTGGCGATCTGCAGGGCTATTACGTAATTCCAAAATTATTTCTACGGTCTTTAGGGATAGTATTACACTTTAGGTGCATTATTATAAACTTTAATATTGCTAATAAATAATTAATTGTTTTTAAAAAAATGTGCTTCTAAGAGCACTTTTTTTTAACAAATAATAATTTCCGGGTTTTGAATCGAAATTGGTCATGGTAAAAAAGTGCTTTTAACAGCACTTTTTTTTTTCTTAACAAATAACAATTTCTTGTGCTCTTAAAAGCACTTTTTTTTGTTGACAAGTAATAATTTTTTGTGCTCTTAAAAGCACTTTTCTATTCTTGACAAGTAATAATTTTTTGTGCTCTTAAAAGCACTTTTTTTTGTTGACAAGTAATAATTTTTTGTGCTCTTAAAAGCACTTTTTTTCTTGACAAGCAATAATTTTTTGTGCTCTTAAAAGCACTTTTTTTTCTCGACAAGTAATAATTTTTTGTGGTCTTAAAATAAAATAAAGTGCTTTTAAGAGCACAAAAAATTATTACTTGTCAAGAATAAAAAAGTGCTTTTGAGAGCACAAAAAATTATTACTTGTCAACAAAAAAAAGTGCTTTTAAGAGCACAAAAAATTATTACTTGTCAACAAAAAAAAGTGCTTTTAAGAGCACAAAAAATTATTACTTGTCAAGAAAAAAAAGTGCTTTTAAGAGCACAAAAAATTATTACTTGTCAACAAAAAAAAGTGCTTTTAAGAGCACAAAAAATAATTACTTGTCAAGAAAAAAAAAGTGCTTTTAAGAGTTGAAATGTCATGAAAATGGTAAAGTTAAAAATGTGCTCTTAAAAGCACTTTTTCTCGATGACCAATTTCTATGCAAAACCCGGATAAAAAATTTCATTTTACACGGTTTTAAATCGAAATTGGTCATGGAAAAAAAGTGCTTTTAAGAGCACAAAAAATTATTACTTGTCAACAAAAAAAAGTGCTTTTAAGAGCACAAAAAATAATTACTTGTCAAGAAAAAAAAAGTGCTTTTAAGAGTTGAAATGTCATGAAAATGGTAAAGTTAAAAATGTGCTCTTAAAAGCACTTTTTCTCGATGACCAATTTGGATGCAAAACCCGGATAAAAAATTTCATTTTACACGGTTTTAAATCGAAATTGGTCATGGAAAAAAAGTGCTTTTAAGAGCACAAAAAATTTTTACTTGTTAAGAAAAAAAAAGTGCTTTTAAGAGCACAAAAAATTGTTATTTGTTAAGAAAAAAAAAAGTGCTGTTAAAAGCACTTTTTTTCCATGACCAATTTCGATTCAAAACCCGGAAATTATTATTTGTTAAAAAAAAAGTGCTCTTAGAAGCACATTTTTTTAAAAACAATTAATTATTTATTAGCAATATTAAAGTTTATAATAATGCATCTAAAGTGTAATACTATCCCTAAAGACCGTAGAAATAATTTTGGAATTACGTAATAGCTCTGCAGATCGCCAATTTCGATTCAAAACGGTCAAAATGACATTTTGTATCCGGGTATCAGGAATCAAAAGAGATCGTTTTTATTCATTACCGAAGATTTTGAAAGACGTAGGTAAAACCATACTTTTCAGCTACGTCTTGAATATTTTTTGTTAATGAATAAAAACGATCTCTTTTGATTCCTGATACCCGGATACAAAATGTCATTTTGACCGTTTTGAATCGAAATTGGCGATCTGCAGGGTTATTACGTAATTGCCAAATTATTGGTACAGCCTTTAGGTATTATTATAAACAATAATATAATTGTTTATAAATATTTTATTTAAATAAAATAAATACTTTTGGTACCCGAAATTAAATATTAATTAAGTTAATTAACTGTACCGGAGTACCACTGGCCACGTTGTCGACGTACCTCTAAAATAATTTTTAATTAAAAAAATATTTATTTTTTTATTAACAATAAACATTATTAAAGTTTATAATACTACCCCTAAAGAACGTAGAAATAATTTTGGAATTACGTAATAGCTCTGCAGATCGCCAATTTCGATTCAAAACGGTCAAAATGACATTTTGTATCCGGGTATCAGGAATCAAAAGAGATCGTTTTTTTTCATTAACAAAAAAAATTCAAGACGCAGCTGAATAGTATGGTTTTACCTGCGTCTTTCAAAAACTTCGGTAATGAATAAAAAAGATCTCTTTTGATTCCTGATACCCGGATACAAAATGTCATTTTGACCGTTTTGAATCGAAATTGGCGATCTGCAGGGCTATTACGTAATTCCAAAATTATTTCTATGGTCTTTAGGGATAGTATTACACTTTAGGTGCATTATTATAAACTTTAATATTGCTAATAAATAATTAATTGTTTTTAAAAAAATGTGCTTCTAAGAGCACTTTTTTTTAACAAATAATAATTTCCGGGTTTTGAATCGAAATTGGTCATGGAAAAAAAGTGCTTTTAACAGCACTTTTTTTTTTCTTAACAAATAACAATTTCTTGTGCTCTTAAAAGCACTTTTTTTTGTTGACAAGTAATAATTTTTTGTGCTCTTAAAAGCACTTTTCTATTCTTGACAAGTAATAATTTTTTGTGCTCTTAAAAGCACTTTTTTTTGTTGACAAGTAATAATTTTTTGTGCTCTTAAAAGCACTTTTTTTCTTGACAAGCAATAATTTTTTGTGCTCTTAAAAGCACTTTTTTTTCTCGACAAGTAATAATTTTTTGTGGTCTTAAAATAAAATAAAGTGCTTTTAAGAGCACAAAAAATTATTACTTGTCAAGAATAAAAAAGTGCTTTTGAGAGCACAAAAAATTATTACTTGTCAACAAAAAAAAGTGCTTTTAAGAGCACAAAAAATTATTACTTGTCAACAAAAAAAAGTGCTTTTAAGAGCACAAAAAATTATTACTTGTCAAGAAAAAAAAGTGCTTTTAAGAGCACAAAAAATTATTACTTGTCAACAAAAAAAAGTGCTTTTAAGAGCACAAAAAATAATTACTTGTCAAGAAAAAAAAAGTGCTTTTAAGAGTTGAAATGTCATGAAAATGGTAAAGTTAAAAATGTGCTCTTAAAAGCACTTTTTTTCGATGACCAATTTCGATGCAAAACCTGGATAAAAAATTTCATTTTACACGGTTTTAAATCGAAATTGGTCATGGAAAAAAAGTGCTTTTAAGAGCACAAAAAATTTTTACTTGTTAAGAAAAAAAAAAGAGCTTTTAAGAGCACAAAAAATTGTTAATTGTTAAGAAAAAAAAAGTGCTGTTAAAAGCACTTTTTTTCCATGACCAATTTCGATTCAAAACCCGGAAATTATTATTTGTTAAAAAAAAAGTGCTCTTAGAAGCACATTTTTTTAAAAACAATTAATTATTTATTAGCAATATTAAAGTTTATAATAATGCACCTAAAGTGTAATACTATCCCTAAAGACCGTAGAAATAATTTTGGAATTACGTAATAGCTCTGCAGATCGCCAATTTCGATTCAAAACGGTCAAAATGACATTTTGTATCCGGGTATCAGGAATCAAAAGAGATCGTTTTTATTCATTAACAAAAAAAATTCAAGACGCAGCTGAATAGTATGGTTTTACCTGCGTCTTTCAAAAACTTCGGTAATGAATAAAAAAGATCTCTTTTGATTCCTGATACCCGGATACAAAATGTCATTTTGACCGTTTTGAATCGAAATTGGCGATCTGCAGAGCTATTACGTAATTCCAAAATTATTTCTATGGTCTTTAGGGATAGTATTACACTTTAGGTGCATTATTATAAACTTTAATATTGCTAATAAATAATTAATTGTTTTTAAAAAAATGTGCTTCTAAGAGCACTTTTTTTTAACAAATAATAATTTCCGGGTTTTGAATCGAAATTGGTCATGGAAAAAAAGTGCTTTTAACAGCACTTTTTTTTTTCTTAACAAATAACAATTTCTTGTGCTCTTAAAAGCACTTTTTTTTGTTGACAAGTAATAATTTTTTGTGCTCTTAAAAGCACTTTTCTATTCTTGACAAGTAATAATTTTTTGTGCTCTTAAAAGCACTTTTTTTTGTTGACAAGTAATAATTTTTTGTGCTCTTAAAAGCACTTTTTTTCTTGACAAGCAATAATTTTTTGTGCTCTTAAAAGCACTTTTTTTTCTCGACAAGTAATAATTTTTTGTGGTCTTAAAATAAAATAAAGTGCTTTTAAGAGCACAAAAAATTATTACTTGTCAAGAATAAAAAAGTGCTTTTGAGAGCACAAAAAATTATTACTTGTCAACAAAAAAAAGTGCTTTTAAGAGCACAAAAAATTATTACTTGTCAACAAAAAAAAGTGCTTTTAAGAGCACAAAAAATTATTACTTGTCAAGAAAAAAAAGTGCTTTTAAGAGCACAAAAAATTATTACTTGTCAACAAAAAAAAGTGCTTTTAAGAGCACAAAAAATAATTACTTGTCAAGAAAAAAAAAGTGCTTTTAAGAGTTGAAATGTCATGAAAATGGTAAAGTTAAAAATGTGCTCTTAAAAGCACTTTTTTTCGATGACCAATTTCGATGCAAAACCTGGATAAAAAATTTCATTTTACACGGTTATAAATCGAAATTGGTCATGGAAAAAAAGTGCTTTTAAGAGCACAAAAAATTTTTACTTGTTAAGAAAAAAAAAAGTGCTTTTAAGAGCACAAAAAATTGTTAATTGTTAAGAAAAAAAGTGCTTTTAACAGCACTTTTTTTCCATGACCAATTTCGATTCAAAACCCGGAAATTATTATTTGTTAAAAAAAAAGTGCTCTTAGAAGCACATTTTTTTAAAAACAATTAATTATTTATTAGCAATATTAAAGTTTATAATAATGCACCTAAAGTGTAATACTATCCCTAAAGACCGTAGAAATAATTTTGGAATTACGTAATAGCCCTGCAGATCGCCAATTTCGATTCAAAACGGTCAAAATGACATTTTGTATCCGGGTATCAGGAATCAAAAGAGATCGTTTTTATTCATTAACAAAAAAAATTCAAGACGCAGCTGAATAGTATGGTTTTACCTGCGTCTTTCAAAAGCTTCGGTAATGAATAAAAAAGATCTCATTTGATTCCTGATACCCGGATACAAAATGTCATTTTGACCGTTTTGAATCGAAATTGGCGATCTGCAGGGCTATTACGTAATTCCAAAATTATTTCTACGGTCTTTAGGGATAGTATTACACTTTAGGTGCATTATTATAAACTTTAATATTGCTAATAAATAATTAATTGTTTTTAAAAAAATGTGCTTCTAAGAGCACTTTTTTTTAACAAATAATAATTTCCGGGTTTTGAATCGAAATTGGTCATGGAAAAAAAGTGCTTTTAACAGCACTTTTTTTTTTCTTAACAAATAACAATTTCTTGTGCTCTTAAAAGCACTTTTTTTTGTTGACAAGTAATAATTTTTTGTGCTCTTAAAAGCACTTTTCTATTCTTGACAAGTAATAATTTTTTGTGCTCTTAAAAGCACTTTTTTTTGTTGACAAGTAATAATTTTTTGTGCTCTTAAAAGCACTTTTTTTCTTGACAAGCAATAATTTTTTGTGCTCTTAAAAGCACTTTTTTTTCTCGACAAGTAATAATTTTTTGTGGTCTTAAAATAAAATAAAGTGCTTTTAAGAGCACAAAAAATTATTACTTGTCAAGAATAAAAAAGTGCTTTTGAGAGCACAAAAAATTATTACTTGTCAACAAAAAAAAGTGCTTTTAAGAGCACAAAAAATTATTACTTGTCAACAAAAAAAAGTGCTTTTAAGAGCACAAAAAATTATTACTTGTCAAGAAAAAAAAGTGCTTTTAAGAGCACAAAAAATTATTACTTGTCAACAAAAAAAAGTGCTTTTAAGAGCACAAAAAATAATTACTTGTCAAGAAAAAAAAAGTGCTTTTAAGAGTTGAAATGTCATGAAAATGGTAAAGTTAAAAATGTGCTCTTAAAAGCACTTTTTTTCGATGACCAATTTCGATGCAAAACCTGGATAAAAAATTTCATTTTACACGGTTTTAAATCGAAATTGGTCATGGAAAAAAAGTGCTTTTAAGAGCACAAAAAATTTTTACTTGTTAAGAAAAAAAAAAGTGCTTTTAAGAGCACAAAAAATTGTTAATTGTTAAGAAAAAAAAAGTGCTGTTAAAAGCACTTTTTTTCCATGACCAATTTCGATTCAAAACCCGGAAATTATTATTTGTTAAAAAAAAAGTGCTCTTAGAAGCACATTTTTTTAAAAACAATTAATTATTTATTAGCAATATTAAAGTTTATAATAATGCACCTAAAGTGTAATACTATCCCTAAAGACCGTAGAAATAATTTTGGAATTACGTAATAGCTCTGCAGATCGCCAATTTCGATTCAAAACGGTCAAAATGACATTTTGTATCCGGGTATCAGGAATCAAAAGAGATCGTTTTTATTCATTACCGAAGATTTTGAAAGACGTAGGTAAAACCATACTTTTCAGCTACGTCTTGAATATTTTTTGTTAATGAATAAAAAAGATCTCTTTTGATTCCTGATACCCGGATACAAAATGTCATTTTGACCGTTTTGAATCGAAATTGGCGATCTGCAGGGTTATTACGTAATTGCCAAATTATTGGTACAGCCTTTAGGTATTATTATAAACAATAATATAATTGTTTATAAATATTTTATTTAAATAAAATAAATACTTTTGGTACCCGAAATTAAATATTAATTAAGTTAATTAACTGTACCGGAGTACCACTGGCCACGTTGTCGACGTACCTCTAAAATAATTTTTAATTAAAAAAATATTTATTTTTTTATTAACAATAAACATTATTAAAGTTTATAATACTACCCCTAAAGAACGTAGAAATAATTTTGGAATTACGTAATAGCTCTGCAGATCGCCAATTTCGATTCAAAACGGTCAAAATGACATTTTGTATCCGGGTATCAGGAATCAAAAGAGATCGTTTTTATTCATTAACAAAAAAAATTCAAGACGCAGCTGAATAGTATGGTTTTACCTGCGTCTTTCAAAAACTTCGGTAATGAATAAAAAAGATCTCTTTTGATTCCTGATACCCGGATACAAAATGTCATTTTGACCGTTTTGAATCGAAATTGGCGATCTGCAGGGCTATTACGTAATTCCAAAATTATTTCTATGGTCTTTAGGGATAGTATTACACTTTAGGTGCATTATTATAAACTTTAATATTGCTAATAAATAATTAATTGTTTTT
Organism: Nebria salina; assembly: GCA_944039245.1. Lineage (NCBI taxonomy): Eukaryota > Metazoa > Arthropoda > Insecta > Coleoptera > Carabidae > Nebria > Nebria salina. The sequence goes on from OX063286.1 coordinate 3,522,655, forward strand.
AAAAAAATGTGCTTCTAAGAGCACTTTTTTTTAACAAATAATAATTTCCGGGTTTTGAATCGAAATTGGTCATGGAAAAAAAGTGCTTTTAACAGCACTTTTTTTTTTTCTTAACAAATAACAATTTCTTGTGCTCTTAAAAGCACTTTTTTTTGTTGACAAGTAATAATTTTTTGTGCTCTTAAAAGCACTTTTCTATTCTTGACAAGTAATAATTTTTTGTGCTCTTAAAAGCACTTTTTTTTGTTGACAAGTAATAATTTTTTGTGGTCTTAAAATAAAATAAAGTGCTTTTAAGAGCACAAAAAATTATTACTTGTCAAGAATAAAAAAGTGCTTTTGAGAGCACAAAATATTATTACTTGTCAACAAAAAAAAGTGCTTTTAAGAGCACAAAAAATTATTACTTGTCAACAAAAAAAAGTGCTTTGAAGAGCACAAAAAATTATTACTTGTCAAGAAAAAAAAGTGCTTTTAAGAGCACAAAAAATTATTACTTGTCAACAAAAAAAAGTGCTTTTAAGAGCACAAAAAATAATTACTTGTCAAGAAAAAAAAAGTGCTTTTAAGAGTTGAAATGTCATGAAAATGGTAAAGTTAAAAATGTGCTCTTAAAAGCACTTTTTTTCGATGACCAATTTCGATGCAAAACCTGGATAAAAAATTTCATTTTACACGGTTTTAAATCGAAATTGGTCATGGAAAAAAAGTGCTTTTAAGAGCACAAAAAATTTTTACTTGTTAAGAAAAAAAAAAGTGCTTTTAAGAGCACAAAAAATTGTTAATTGTTAAGAAAAAAAAAGTGCTGTTAAAAGCACTTTTTTTCCATGACCAATTTCGATTCAAAACCCGGAAATTATTATTTGTTAAAAAAAGTGCTCTTAGAAGCACATTTTTTTAAAAACAATTAATTATTTATTAGCAATATTAAAGTTTATAATAATGCACCTAAAGTGTAATACTATCCCTAAAGACCGTAGAAATAATTTTGGAATTACGTAATAGCTCTGCAGATCGCCAATTTCGATTCAAAACGGTCAAAATGACATTTTGTATCCGGGTATCAGGAATCAAAAGAGATCGTTTTTATTCATTACCGAAGATTTTGAAAGACGTAGGTAAAACCATACTTTTCAGCTACGTCTTGAATATTTTTTGTTAATGAATAAAAACGATCTCTTTTGATTCCTGATACCCGGATACAAAATGTCATTTTGACCGTTTTGAATCGAAATTGGCGATCTGCAGGGTTATTACGTAATTGCCAAATTATTGGTACAGCCTTTAGGTATTATTATAAACAATAATATAATTGTTTATAAATATTTTATTTAAATAAAATAAATACTTTTGGTACCCGAAATTAAATATTAATTAAGTTAATTAACTGTACCGGAGTACCACTGGCCACGTTGTCGACGTACCTCTAAAATAATTTTTAATTAAAAAAATATTTATTTTTTTATTAACAATAAACATTATTAAAGTTTATAATACTACCCCTAAAGAACGTAGAAATAATTTTGGAATTACGTAATAGCTCTGCAGATCGCCAATTTCGATTCAAAACGGTCAAAATGACATTTTGTATCCGGGTATCAGGAATCAAAAGAGATCGTTTTTATTCATTAACAAAAAAAATTCAAGACGCAGCTGAATAGTATGGTTTTACCTGCGTCTTTCAAAAACTTCGGTAATGAATAAAAAAGATCTCTTTTGATTCCTGATACCCGGATACAAAATGTCATTTTGACCGTTTTGAATCGAAATTGGCGATCTGCAGGGCTATTACGTAATTCCAAAATTATTTCTATGGTCTTTAGGGATAGTATTACACTTTAGGTGCATTATTATAAACTTTAATATTGCTAATAAATAATTAATTGTTTTTAAAAAAATGTGCTTCTAAGAGCACTTTTTTTTAACAAATAATAATTTCCGGGTTTTGAATCGAAATTGGTCATGGAAAAAAAGTGCTTTTAACAGCACTTTTTTTTTTCTTAACAAATAACAATTTCTTGTGCTCTTAAAAGCACTTTTTTTTGTTGACAAGTAATAATTTTTTGTGCTCTTAAAAGCACTTTTCTATTCTTGACAAGTAATAATTTTTTGTGCTCTTAAAAGCACTTTTTTTTGTTGACAAGTAATAATTTTTTGTGCTCTTAAAAGCACTTTTTTTCTTGACAAGCAATAATTTTTTGTGCTCTTAAAAGCACTTTTTTTTCTCGACAAGTAATAATTTTTTGTGGTCTTAAAATAAAATAAAGTGCTTTTAAGAGCACAAAAAATTATTACTTGTCAAGAATAAAAAAGTGCTTTTGAGAGCACAAAAAATTATTACTTGTCAACAAAAAAAAGTGCTTTTAAGAGCACAAAAAATTATTACTTGTCAACAAAAAAAAGTGCTTTTAAGAGCACAAAAAATTATTACTTGTCAAGAAAAAAAAGTGCTTTTAAGAGCACAAAAAATTATTACTTGTCAACAAAAAAAAGTGCTTTTAAGAGCACAAAAAATAATTACTTGTCAAGAAAAAAAAAGTGCTTTTAAGAGTTGAAATGTCATGAAAATGGTAAAGTTAAAAATGTGCTCTTAAAAGCACTTTTTCTCGATGACCAATTTCGATGCAAAACCCGGATAAAAAATTTCATTTTACACGGTTTTAAATCGAAATTGGTCATGGAAAAAAAGTGCTTTTAAGAGCACAAAAAATTTTTACTTGTTAAGAAAAAAAAAGTGCTTTTAAGAGCACAAAAAATTGTTATTTGTTAAGAAAAAAAAAAGTGCTGTTAAAAGCACTTTTTTTCCATGACCAATTTCGATTCAAAACCCGGAAATTATTATTTGTTAAAAAAAAGTGCTCTTAGAAGCACATTTTTTTAAAAACAATTAATTATTTATTAGCAATATTAAAGTTTATAATAATGCACCTAAAGTGTAATACTATCCCTAAAGACCGTAGAAATAATTTTGGAATTACGTAATAGCTCTGCAGATCGCCAATTTCGATTCAAAACGGTCAAAATGACATTTTGTATCCGGGTATCAGGAATCAAAAGAGATCGTTTTTATTCATTACCGAAGATTTTGAAAGACGTAGGTAAAACCATACTTTTCAGCTACGTCTTGAATATTTTTTGTTAATGAATAAAAACGATCTCTTTTGATTCCTGATACCCGGATACAAAATGTCATTTTGACCGTTTTGAATCGAAATTGGCGATCTGCAGGGTTATTACGTAATTGCCAAATTATTGGTACAGCCTTTAGGTATTATTATAAACAATAATATAATTGTTTATAAATATTTTATTTAAATAAAATAAATACTTTTGGTACCCGAAATTAAATATTAATTAAGTTAATTAACTGTACCGGAGTACCACTGGCCACGTTGTCGACGTACCTCTAAAATAATTTTTAATTAAAAAAATATTTATTTTTTTATTAACAATAAACATTATTAAAGTTTATAATACTACCCCTAAAGAACGTAGAAATAATTTTGGAATTACGTAATAGCTCTGCAGATCGCCAATTTCGATTCAAAACGGTCAAAATGACATTTTGTATCCGGGTATCAGGAATCAAAAGAGATCGTTTTTATTCATTAACAAAAAAAATTCAAGACGCAGCTGAATAGTATGGTTTTACCTGCGTCTTTCAAAAACTTCGGTAATGAATAAAAAAGATCTCTTTTGATTCCTGATACCCGGATACAAAATGTCATTTTGACCGTTTTGAATCGAAATTGGCGATCTGCAGGGCTATTACGTAATTCCAAAATTATTTCTATGGTCTTTAGGGATAGTATTACACTTTAGGTGCATTATTATAAACTTTAATATTGCTAATAAATAATTAATTGTTTTTAAAAAAATGTGCTTCTAAGAGCACTTTTTTTTAACAAATAATAATTTCCGGGTTTTGAATCGAAATTGGTCATGGAAAAAAAGTGCTTTTAACAGCACTTTTTTTTTTCTTAACAAATAACAATTTCTTGTGCTCTTAAAAGCACTTTTTTTTGTTGACAAGTAATAATTTTTTGTGCTCTTAAAAGCACTTTTCTATTCTTGACAAGTAATAATTTTTTGTGCTCTTAAAAGCACTTTTTTTTGTTGACAAGTAATAATTTTTTGTGCTCTTAAAAGCACTTTTTTTCTTGACAAGCAATAATTTTTTGTGCTCTTAAAAGCACTTTTTTTTCTCGACAAGTAATAATTTTTTGTGGTCTTAAAATAAAATAAAGTGCTTTTAAGAGCACAAAAAATTATTACTTGTCAAGAATAAAAAAGTGCTTTTGAGAGCACAAAAAATTATTACTTGTCAACAAAAAAAAGTGCTTTTAAGAGCACAAAAAATTATTATTTGTCAACAAAAAAAAGTGCTTTTAAGAGCACAAAAAATTATTACTTGTCAAGAAAAAAAGTGCTTTTAAGAGCACAAAAAATTATTACTTGTCAACAAAAAAAAGTGCTTTTAAGAGCACAAAAAATAATTACTTGTCAAGAAAAAAAAAGTGCTTTTAAGAGTTGAAATGTCATGAAAATGGTAAAGTTAAAAATGTGCTCTTAAAAGCACTTTTTCTCGATGACCAATTTCGATGCAAAACCCGGATAAAAAATTTCATTTTACACGGTTTTAAATCGAAATTGGTCATGGAAAAAAAGTGCTTTTAAGAGCACAAAAAATTTTTACTTGTTAAGAAAAAAAAAGTGCTTTTAAGAGCACAAAAAATTGTTATTTGTTAAGAAAAAAAAAAGTGCTGTTAAAAGCACTTTTTTTCCATGACCAATTTCGATTCAAAACCCGGAAATTATTATTTGTTAAAAAAAAAGTGCTCTTAGAAGCACATTTTTTTAAAAACAATTAATTATTTATTAGCAATATTAAAGTTTATAATAATGCACCTAAAGTGTAATACTATCCCTAAAGACCGTAGAAATAATTTTGGAATTACGTAATAGCTCTGCAGATCGCCAATTTCGATTCAAAACGGTCAAAATGACATTTTGTATCCGGGTATCAGGAATCAAAAGAGATCGTTTTTATTCATTACCGAAGATTTTGAAAGACGTAGGTAAAACCATACTTTTCAGCTACGTCTTGAATATTTTTTGTTAATGAATAAAAACGATCTCTTTTGATTCCTGATACCCGGATACAAAATGTCATTTTGACCGTTTTGAATCGAAATTGGCGATCTGCAGGGTTATTACGTAATTGCCAAATTATTGGTACAGCCTTTAGGTATTATTATAAACAATAATATAATTGTTTATAAATATTTTATTTAAATAAAATAAATACTTTTGGTACCCGAAATTAAATATTAATTAAGTTAATTAACTGTACCGGAGTACCACTGGCCACGTTGTCGACGTACCTCTAAAATAATTTTTAATTAAAAAAATATTTATTTTTTTATTAACAATAAACATTATTAAAGTTTATAATACTACCCCTAAAGAACGTAGAAATAATTTTGGAATTACGTAATAGCTCTGCAGATCGCCAATTTCGATTCAAAACGGTCAAAATGACATTTTGTATCCGGGTATCAGGAATCAAAAGAGATCGTTTTTATTCATTAACAAAAAAAATTCAAGACGCAGCTGAATAGTATGGTTTTACCTGCGTCTTTCAAAAACTTCGGTAATGAATAAAAAAGATCTCTTTTGATTCCTGATACCCGGATACAAAATGTCATTTTGACCGTTTTGAATCGAAATTGGCGATCTGCAGGGCTATTACGTAATTCCAAAATTATTTCTATGGTCTTTAGGGATAGTATTACACTTTAGGTGCATTATTATAAACTTTAATATTGCTAATAAATAATTAATTGTTTTTAAAAAAATGTGCTTCTAAGAGCACTTTTTTTTAACAAATAATAATTTCCGGGTTTTGAATCGAAATTGGTCATGGAAAAAAAGTGCTTTTAACAGCACTTTTTTTTTTCTTAACAAATAACAATTTCTTGTGCTCTTAAAAGCACTTTTTTTTGTTGACAAGTAATAATTTTTTGTGCTCTTAAAAGCACTTTTCTATTCTTGACAAGTAATAATTTTTTGTGCTCTTAAAAGCACTTTTTTTTGTTGACAAGTAATAATTTTTTGTGCTCTTAAAAGCACTTTTTTTCTTGACAAGCAATAATTTTTTGTGCTCTTAAAAGCACTTTTTTTTCTCGACAAGTAATAATTTTTTGTGGTCTTAAAATAAAATAAAGTGCTTTTAAGAGCACAAAAAATTATTACTTGTCAAGAATAAAAAAGTGCTTTTGAGAGCACAAAAAATTATTACTTGTCAACAAAAAAAAGTGCTTTTAAGAGCACAAAAAATTATTACTTGTCAACAAAAAAAAGTGCTTTTAAGAGCACAAAAAATTATTACTTGTCAAGAAAAAAAAGTGCTTTTAAGAGCACAAAAAATTATTACTTGTCAACAAAAAAAAGTGCTTTTAAGAGCACAAAAAATAATTACTTGTCAAGAAAAAAAAAGTGCTTTTAAGAGTTGAAATGTCATGAAAATGGTAAAGTTAAAAATGTGCTCTTAAAAGCACTTTTTCTCGATGACCAATTTCGATGCAAAACCCGGATAAAAAATTTCATTTTACACGGTTTTAAATCGAAATTGGTCATGGAAAAAAAGTGCTTTTAAGAGCACAAAAAATTTTTACTTGTTAAGAAAAAAAAAGTGCTTTTAAGAGCACAAAAAATTGTTATTTGTTAAGAAAAAAAAAAGTGCTGTTAAAAGCACTTTTTTTCCATGACCAATTTCGATTCAAAACCCGGAAATTATTATTTGTTAAAAAAAAAGTGCTCTTAGAAGCACATTTTTTTAAAAACAATTAATTATTTATTAGCAATATTAAAGTTTATAATAATGCACCTAAAGTGTAATACTATCCCTAAAGACCGTAGAAATAATTTTGGAATTACGTAATAGCTCTGCAGATCGCCAATTTCGATTCAAAACGGTCAAAATGACATTTTGTATCCGGGTATCAGGAATCAAAAGAGATCGTTTTTATTCATTACCGAAGATTTTGAAAGACGTAGGTAAAACCATACTTTTCAGCTACGTCTTGAATATTTTTTGTTAATGAATAAAAAAGATCTCTTTTGATTCCTGATACCCGGATACAAAATGTCATTTTGACCGTTTTGAATCGAAATTGGCGATCTGCAGGGTTATTACGTAATTGCCAAATTATTGGTACAGCCTTTAGGTATTATTATAAACAATAATATAATTGTTTATAAATATTTTATTTAAATAAAATAAATACTTTTGGTACCCGAAATTAAATATTAATTAAGTTAATTAACTGTACCGGAGTACCACTGGCCACGTTGTCAACGTACCTCTAAAATAATTTTTAATTAAAAAAATATTTATTTTTTTATTAACAATAAACATTATTAAAGTTTATAATACTACCCCTAAAGAACGTAGAAATAATTTTGGAATTACGTAATAGCTCTGCAGATCGCCAATTTCGATTCAAAACGGTCAAAATGACATTTTGTATCCGGGTATCAGGAATCAAAAGAGATCGTTTTTATTCATTAACAAAAAAAATTCAAGACGCAGCTGAATAGTATGGTTTTACCTGCGTCTTTCAAAAACTTCGGTAATGAATAAAAAAGATCTCTTTTGATTCCTGATACCCGGATACAAAATGTCATTTTGACCGTTTTGAATCGAAATTGGCGATCTGCAGGGCTATTACGTAATTCCAAAATTATTTCTATGGTCTTTAGGGATAGTATTACACTTTAGGTGCATTATTATAAACTTTAATATTGCTAATAAATAATTAATTGTTTTTAAAAAAATGTGCTTCTAAGAGCACTTTTTTTTAACAAATAATAATTTCTGGGTTTTGAATCGAAATTGGTCATGGAAAAAAAGTGCTTTTAACAGCACTTTTTTTTTTCTTAACAAATAACAATTTCTTGTGCTCTTAAAAGCACTTTTTTTTGTTGACAAGTAATAATTTTTTGTGCTCTTAAAAGCACTTTTCTATTCTTGACAAGTAATAATTTTTTGTGCTCTTAAAAGCACTTTTTTTTGTTGACAAGTAATAATTTTTTGTGCTCTTAAAAGCACTTTTTTTCTTGACAAGCAATAATTTTTTGTGCTCTTAAAAGCACTTTTTTTTCTCGACAAGTAATAATTTTTTGTGGTCTTAAAATAAAATAAAGTGCTTTTAAGAGCACAAAAAATTATTACTTGTCAAGAATAAAAAAGTGCTTTTGAGAGCACAAAAAATTATTACTTGTCAACAAAAAAAAGTGCTTTTAAGAGCACAAAAAATTATTACTTGTCAACAAAAAAAAGTGCTTTTAAGAGCACAAAAAATTATTACTTGTCAAGAAAAAAAAGTGCTTTTAAGAGCACAAAAAATTATTACTTGTCAACAAAAAAAAGTGCTTTTAAGAGCACAAAAAATAATTACTTGTCAAGAAAAAAAAAGTGCTTTTAAGAGTTGAAATGTCATGAAAATGGTAAAGTTAAAAATGTGCTCTTAAAAGCACTTTTTTTCGATGACCAATTTCGATGCAAAACCTGGATAAAAAATTTCATTTTACACGGTTTTAAATCGAAATTGGTCATGGAAAAAAAGTGCTTTTAAGAGCACAAAAAATTTTTACTTGTTAAGAAAAAAAAAAGTGCTTTTAAGAGCACAAAAAATTGTTAATTGTTAAGAAAAAAAAAGTGCTGTTAAAAGCACTTTTTTTCCATGACCAATTTCGATTCAAAACCCGGAAATTATTATTTGTTAAAAAAAAAGTGCTCTTAGAAGCACATTTTTTTAAAAACAATTAATTATTTATTAGCAATATTAAAGTTTATAATAATGCACCTAAAGTGTAATACTATCCCTAAAGACCGTAGAAATAATTTTGGAATTACGTAATAGCTCTGCAGATCGCCAATTTCGATTCAAAACGGTCAAAATGACATTTTGTATCCGGGTATCAGGAATCAAAAGAGATCGTTTTTATTCATTACCGAAGATTTTGAAAGACGTAGGTAAAACCATACTTTTCAGCTACGTCTTGAATATTTTTTGTTAATGAATAAAAACGATCTCTTTTGATTCCTGATACCCGGATACAAAATGTCATTTTGACCGTTTTGAATCGAAATTGGCGATCTGCAGGGTTATTACGTAATTGCCAAATTATTGGTACAGCCTTTAGGTATTATTATAAACAATAATATAATTGTTTATAAATATTTTATTTAAATAAAATAAATACTTTTGGTACCCGAAATTAAATATTAATTAAGTTAATTAACTGTACCGGAGTACCACTGGCCACGTTGTCGACGTACCTCTAAAATAATTTTTAATTAAAAAAATATTTATTTTTTTATTAACAATAAACATTATTAAAGTTTATAATACTACCCCTAAAGAACGTAGAAATAATTTTGGAATTACGTAATAGCTCTGCAGATCGCCAATTTCGATTCAAAACGGTCAAAATGACATTTTGTATCCGGGTATCAGGAATCAAAAGAGATCGTTTTTATTCATTAACAAAAAAAATTCAAGACGCAGCTGAATAGTATGGTTTTACCTGCGTCTTTCAAAAACTTCGGTAATGAATAAAAAAGATCTCTTTTGATTCCTGATACCCGGATACAAAATGTCATTTTGACCGTTTTGAATCGAAATTGGCGATCTGCAGGGCTATTACGTAATTCCAAAATTATTTCTATGGTCTTTAGGGATAGTATTACACTTTAGGTGCATTATTATAAACTTTAATATTGCTAATAAATAATTAATTGTTTTTAAAAAAATGTGCTTCTAAGAGCACTTTTTTTTAACAAATAATAATTTCCGGGTTTTGAATCGAAATTGGTCATGGAAAAAAAGTGCTTTTAACAGCACTTTTTTTTTTCTTAACAAATAACAATTTCTTGTGCTCTTAAAAGCACTTTTTTTTGTTGACAAGTAATAATTTTTTGTGCTCTTAAAAGCACTTTTCTATTCTTGACAAGTAATAATTTTTTGTGCTCTTAAAAGCACTTTTTTTTGTTGACAAGTAATAATTTTTTGTGCTCTTAAAAGCACTTTTTTTCTTGACAAGCAATAATTTTTTGTGCTCTTAAAAGCACTTTTTTTTCTCGACAAGTAATAATTTTTTGTGGTCTTAAAATAAAATAAAGTGCTTTTAAGAGCACAAAAAATAATTACTTGTCAAGAAAAAAAAAGTGCTTTTAAGAGTTGAAATGTCATGAAAATGGTAAAGTTAAAAATGTGCTCTTAAAAGCACTTTTTTTCGATGACCAATTTCGATGCAAAACCTGGATAAAAAATTTCATTTTACACGGTTTTAAATCGAAATTGGTCATGGAAAAAAAGTGCTTTTAAGAGCACAAAAAATTTTTACTTGTTAAGAAAAAAAAAAGTGCTTTTAAGAGCACAAAAAATTGTTAATTGTTAAGAAAAAAAAAGTGCTGTTAAAAGCACTTTTTTTCCATGACCAATTTCGATTCAAAACCCGGAAATTATTATTTGTTAAAAAAAAAGTGCTCTTAGAAGCACATTTTTTTAAAAACAATTAATTATTTATTAGCAATATTAAAGTTTATAATAATGCACCTAAAGTGTAATACTATCCCTAAAGACCGTAGAAATAATTTTGGAATTACGTAATAGCTCTGCAGATCGCCAATTTCGATTCAAAACGGTCAAAATGACATTTTGTATCCGGGTATCAGGAATCAAAAGAGATCGTTTTTATTCATTACCGAAGATTTTGAAAGACGTAGGTAAAACCATACTTTTCAGCTACGTCTTGAATATTTTTTGTTAATGAATAAAAACGATCTCTTTTGATTCCTGATACCCGGATACAAAATGTCATTTTGACCGTTTTGAATCGAAATTGGCGATCTGCAGGGTTATTACGTAATTGCCAAATTATTGGTACAGCCTTTAGGTATTATTATAAACAATAATATAATTGTTTATAAATATTTTATTTAAATAAAATAAATACTTTTGGTACCCGAAATTAAATATTAATTAAGTTAATTAACTGTACCGGAGTACCACTGGCCACGTTGTCGACGTACCTCTAAAATAATTTTTAATTAAAAAAATATTTATTTTTTTATTAACAATAAACATTATTAAAGTTTATAATACTACCCCTAAAGAACGTAGAAATAATTTTGGAATTACGTAATAGCTCTGCAGATCGCCAATTTCGATTCAAAACGGTCAAAATGACATTTTGTATCCGGGTATCAGGAATCAAAAGAGATCGTTTTTATTCATTAACAAAAAAAATTCAAGACGCAGCTGAATAGTATGGTTTTACCTGCGTCTTTCAAAAACTTCGGTAATGAATAAAAAAGATCTCTTTTGATTCCTGATACCCGGATACAAAATGTCATTTTGACCGTTTTGAATCGAAATTGGCGATCTGCAGGGCTATTACGTAATTCCAAAATTATTTCTATGGTCTTTAGGGATAGTATTACACTTTAGGTGCATTATTATAAACTTTAATATTGCTAATAAATAATTAATTGTTTTTAAAAAAATGTGCTTCTAAGAGCACTTTTTTTTAACAAATAATAATTTCCGGGTTTTGAATCGAAATTGGTCATGGAAAAAAAGTGCTTTTAACAGCACTTTTTTTTTTCTTAACAAATAACAATTTCTTGTGCTCTTAAAAGCACTTTTTTTTGTTGACAAGTAATAATTTTTTGTGCTCTTAAAAGCACTTTTCTATTCTTGACAAGTAATAATTTTTTGTGCTCTTAAAAGCACTTTTTTTTGTTGACAAGTAATAATTTTTTGTGCTCTTAAAAGCACTTTTTTTCTTGACAAGCAATAATTTTTTGTGCTCTTAAAAGCACTTTTTTTTCTCGACAAGTAATAATTTTTTGTGGTCTTAAAATAAAATAAAGTGCTTTTAAGAGCACAAAAAATTATTACTTGTCAAGAATAAAAAAGTGCTTTTGAGAGCACAAAAAATTATTACTTGTCAACAAAAAAAAGTGCTTTTAAGAGAACAAAAAATTATTACTTGTCAACAAAAAAAAGTGCTTTTAAGAGCACAAAAAATTATTACTTGTCAAGAAAAAAAAGTGCTTTTAAGAGCACAAAAAATTATTACTTGTCAACAAAAAAAAGTGCTTTTAAGAGCACAAAAAATAATTACTTGTCAAGAAAAAAAAAGTGCTTTTAAGAGTTGAAATGTCATGAAAATGGTAAAGTTAAAAATGTGCTCTTAAAAGCACTTTTTCTCGATGACCAATTTCGATGCAAAACCCGGATAAAAAATTTCATTTTACACGGTTTTAAATCGAAATTGGTCATGGAAAAAAAGTGCTTTTAAGAGCACAAAAAATTTTTACTTGTTAAGAAAAAAAAAGTGCTTTTAAGAGCACAAAAAATTGTTATTTGTTAAGAAAAAAAAAAGTGCTGTTAAAAGCACTTTTTTTCCATGACCAATTTCGATTCAAAACCCGGAAATTATTATTTGTTAAAAAAAAAGTGCTCTTAGAAGCACATTTTTTTAAAAACAATTAATTATTTATTAGCAATATTAAAGTTTATAATAATGCACCTAAAGTGTAATACTATCCCTAAAGACCGTAGAAATAATTTTGGAATTACGTAATAGCTCTGCAGATCGCCAATTTCGATTCAAAACGGTCAAAATGACATTTTGTATCCGGGTATCAGGAATCAAAAGAGATCGTTTTTATTCATTACCGAAGATTTTGAAAGACGTAGGTAAAACCATACTTTTCAGCTACGTCTTGAATATTTTTTGTTAATGAATAAAAACGATCTCTTTTGATTCCTGATACCCGGATACAAAATGTCATTTTGACCGTTTTGAATCGAAATTGGCGATCTGCAGGGTTATTACGTAATTGCCAAATTATTGGTACAGCCTTTAGGTATTATTATAAACAATAATATAATTGTTTATAAATATTTTATTTAAATAAAATAAATACTTTTGGTACCCGAAATTAAATATTAATTAAGTTAATTAACTGTACCGGAGTACCACTGGCCACGTTGTCGACGTACCTCTAAAATAATTTTTAATTAAAAAAATATTTATTTTTTTATTAACAATAAACATTATTAAAGTTTATAATACTACCCCTAAAGAACGTAGAAATAATTTTGGAATTACGTAATAGCTCTGCAGATCGCCAATTTCGATTCAAAACGGTCAAAATGACATTTTGTATCCGGGTATCAGGAATCAAAAGAGATCGTTTTTATTCATTAACAAAAAAAATTCAAGACGCAGCTGAATAGTATGGTTTTACCTGCGTCTTTCAAAAACTTCGGTAATGAATAAAAAAGATCTCTTTTGATTCCTGATACCCGGATACAAAATGTCATTTTGACCGTTTTGAATCGAAATTGGCGATCTGCAGGGCTATTACGTAATTCCAAAATTATTTCTATGGTCTTTAGGGATAGTATTACACTTTAGGTGCATTATTATAAACTTTAATATTGCTAATAAATAATTAATTGTTTTTAAAAAAATGTGCTTCTAAGAGCACTTTTTTTTAACAAATAATAATTTCCGGGTTTTGAATCGAAATTGGTCATGGAAAAAAAGTGCTTTTAACAGCACTTTTTTTTTTCTTAACAAATAACAATTTCTTGTGCTCTTAAAAGCACTTTTTTTTGTTGACAAGTAATAATTTTTTGTGCTCTTAAAAGCACTTTTCTATTCTTGACAAGTAATAATTTTTTGTGCTCTTAAAAGCACTTTTTTTTGTTGACAAGTAATAATTTTTTGTGCTCTTAAAAGCACTTTTTTTCTTGACAAGCAATAATTTTTTGTGCTCTTAAAAGCACTTTTTTTTCTCGACAAGTAATAATTTTTTGTGGTCTTAAAATAAAATAAAGTGCTTTTAAGAGCACAAAAAATTATTACTTGTCAAGAATAAAAAAGTGCTTTTGAGAGCACAAAAAATTATTACTTGTCAACAAAAAAAAGTGCTTTTAAGAGAACAAAAAATTATTACTTGTCAACAAAAAAAAGTGCTTTTAAGAGCACAAAAAATTATTACTTGTCAAGAAAAAAAAGTGCTTTTAAGAGCACAAAAAATTATTACTTGTCAACAAAAAAAAGTGCTTTTAAGAGCACAAAAAATAATTACTTGTCAAGAAAAAAAAAGTGCTTTTAAGAGTTGAAATGTCATGAAAATGGTAAAGTTAAAAATGTGCTCTTAAAAGCACTTTTTCTCGATGACCAATTTCGATGCAAAACCCGGATAAAAAATTTCATTTTACACGGTTTTAAATCGAAATTGGTCATGGAAAAAAAGTGCTTTTAAGAGCACAAAAAATTTTTACTTGTTAAGAAAAAAAAAGTGCTTTTAAGAGCACAAAAAATTGTTATTTGTTAAGAAAAAAAAAAGTGCTGTTAAAAGCACTTTTTTTCCATGACCAATTTCGATTCAAAACCCGGAAATTATTATTTGTTAAAAAAAAAGTGCTCTTAGAAGCACATTTTTTTAAAAACAATTAATTATTTATTAGCAATATTAAAGTTTATAATAATGCACCTAAAGTGTAATACTATCCCTAAAGACCGTAGAAATAATTTTGGAATTACGTAATAGCTCTGCAGATCGCCAATTTCGATTCAAAACGGTCAAAATGACATTTTGTATCCGGGTATCAGGAATCAAAAGAGATCGTTTTTATTCATTACCGAAGATTTTGAAAGACGTAGGTAAAACCATACTTTTCAGCTACGTCTTGAATATTTTTTGTTAATGAATAAAAACGATCTCTTTTGATTCCTGATACCCGGATACAAAATGTCATTTTGACCGTTTTGAATCGAAATTGGCGATCTGCAGGGTTATTACGTAATTGCCAAATTATTGGTACAGCCTTTAGGTATTATTATAAACAATAATATAATTGTTTATAAATATTTTATTTAAATAAAATAAATACTTTTGGTACCCGAAATTAAATATTAATTAAGTTAATTAACTGTACCGGAGTACCACTGGCCACGTTGTCGACGTACCTCTAAAATAATTTTTAATTAAAAAAATATTTATTTTTTTATTAACAATAAACATTATTAAAGTTTATAATACTACCCCTAAAGAACGTAGAAATAATTTTGGAATTACGTAATAGCTCTGCAGATCGCCAATTTCGATTCAAAACGGTCAAAATGACATTTTGTATCCGGGTATCAGGAATCAAAAGAGATCGTTTTTATTCATTAACAAAAAAAATTCAAGACGCAGCTGAATAGTATGGTTTTACCTGCGTCTTTCAAAAACTTCGGTAATGAATAAAAAAGATCTCTTTTGATTCCTGATACCCGGATACAAAATGTCATTTTGACCGTTTTGAATCGAAATTGGCGATCTGCAGGGCTATTACGTAATTCCAAAATTATTTCTATGGTCTTTAGGGATAGTATTACACTTTAGGTGCATTATTATAAACTTTAATATTGCTAATAAATAATTAATTGTTTTTAAAAAAATGTGCTTCTAAGAGCACTTTTTTTTAACAAATAATAATTTCCGGGTTTTGAATCGAAATTGGTCATGGAAAAAAAGTGCTTTTAACAGCACTTTTTTTTTTCTTAACAAATAACAATTTCTTGTGCTCTTAAAAGCACTTTTTTTTGTTGACAAGTAATAATTTTTTGTGCTCTTAAAAGCACTTTTCTATTCTTGACAAGTAATAATTTTTTGTGCTCTTAAAAGCACTTTTTTTTGTTGACAAGTAATAATTTTTTGTGCTCTTAAAAGCACTTTTTTTCTTGACAAGCAATAATTTTTTGTGCTCTTAAAAGCACTTTTTTTTCTCGACAAGTAATAATTTTTTGTGGTCTTAAAATAAAATAAAGTGCTTTTAAGAGCACAAAAAATTATTACTTGTCAAGAAAAAAAGTGCTTTTGAGAGCACAAAAAATTATTACTTGTCAACAAAAAAAAGTGCTTTTAAGAGCACAAAAAATTATTACTTGTCAACAAAAAAAAGTGCTTTTAAGAGCACAAAAAATTATTACTTGTCAAGAAAAAAAAGTGCTTTTAAGAGCACAAAAAATTATTACTTGTCCACAAAAAAAAGTGCTTTTAAGAGCACAAAAAATAATTACTTGTCAAGAAAAAAAAAGTGCTTTTAAGAGTTGAAATGTCATGAAAATGGTAAAGTTAAAAATGTGCTCTTAAAAGCACTTTTTCTCGATGACCAATTTCGATGCAAAACCCGGATAAAAAATTTCATTTTACACGGTTTTAAATCGAAATTGGTCATGGAAAAAAAGTGCTTTTAAGAGCACAAAAAATTTTTACTTGTTAAGAAAAAAAAAGTGCTTTTAAGAGCACAAAAAATTGTTATTTGTTAAGAAAAAAAAAAGTGCTGTTAAAAGCACTTTTTTTCCATGACCAATTTCGATTCAAAACCCGGAAATTATTATTTGTTAAAAAAAAGTGCTCTTAGAAGCACATTTTTTTAAAAACAATTAATTATTTATTAGCAATATTAAAGTTTATAATAATGCACCTAAAGTGTAATACTATCCCTAAAGACCGTAGAAATAATTTTGGAATTACGTAATAGCTCTGCAGATCGCCAATTTCGATTCAAAACGGTCAAAATGACATTTTGTATCCGGGTATCAGGAATCAAAAGAGATCGTTTTTATTCATTACCGAAGATTTTGAAAGACGTAGGTAAAACCATACTTTTCAGCTACGTCTTGAATATTTTTTGTTAATGAATAAAAACGATCTCTTTTGATTCCTGATACCCGGATACAAAATGTCATTTTGACCGTTTTGAATCGAAATTGGCGATCTGCAGGGTTATTACGTAATTGCCAAATTATTGGTACAGCCTTTAGGTATTATTATAAACAATAATATAATTGTTTATAAATATTTTATTTAAATAAAATAAATACTTTTGGTACCCGAAATTAAATATTAATTAAGTTAATTAACTGTACCGGAGTACCACTGGCCACGTTGTCGACGTACCTCTAAAATAATTTTTAATTAAAAAAATATTTATTTTTTTATTAACAATAAACATTATTAAAGTTTATAATACTACCCCTAAAGAACGTAGAAATAATTTTGGAATTACGTAATAGCTCTGCAGATCGCCAATTTCGATTCAAAACGGTCAAAATGACATTTTGTATCCGGGTATCAGGAATCAAAAGAGATCGTTTTTATTCATTAACAAAAAAAATTCAAGACGCAGCTGAATAGTATGGTTTTACCTGCGTCTTTCAAAAACTTCGGTAATGAATAAAAAAGATCTCATTTGATTCCTGATACCCGGATACAAAATGTCATTTTGACCGTTTTGAATCGAAATTGGCGATCTGCAGGGCTATTACGTAATTCCAAAATTATTTCTACGGTCTTTAGGGATAGTATTACACTTTAGGTGCATTATTATAAACTTTAATATTGCTAATAAATAATTAATTGTTTTTAAAAAAATGTGCTTCTAAGAGCACTTTTTTTTAACAAATAATAATTTCCGGGTTTTGAATCGAAATTGGTCATGGTAAAAAAGTGCTTTTAACAGCACTTTTTTTTTTCTTAACAAATAACAATTTCTTGTGCTCTTAAAAGCACTTTTTTTTGTTGACAAGTAATAATTTTTTGTGCTCTTAAAAGCACTTTTCTATTCTTGACAAGTAATAATTTTTTGTGCTCTTAAAAGCACTTTTTTTTGTTGACAAGTAATAATTTTTTGTGCTCTTAAAAGCACTTTTTTTCTTGACAAGCAATAATTTTTTGTGCTCTTAAAAGCACTTTTTTTTCTCGACAAGTAATAATTTTTTGTGGTCTTAAAATAAAATAAAGTGCTTTTAAGAGCACAAAAAATTATTACTTGTCAAGAATAAAAAAGTGCTTTTGAGAGCACAAAAAATTATTACTTGTCAACAAAAAAAAGTGCTTTTAAGAGCACAAAAAATTATTACTTGTCAACAAAAAAAAGTGCTTTTAAGAGCACAAAAAATTATTACTTGTCAAGAAAAAAAAGTGCTTTTAAGAGCACAAAAAATTATTACTTGTCAACAAAAAAAAGTGCTTTTAAGAGCACAAAAAATAATTACTTGTCAAGAAAAAAAAAGTGCTTTTAAGAGTTGAAATGTCATGAAAATGGTAAAGTTAAAAATGTGCTCTTAAAAGCACTTTTTTTCGATGACCAATTTCGATGCAAAACCTGGATAAAAAATTTCATTTTACACGGTTTTAAATCGAAATTGGTCATGGAAAAAAAGTGCTTTTAAGAGCACAAAAAATTTTTACTTGTTAAGTAAAAAAAAGTGCTTTTAAGAGCACAAAAAATTGTTAATTGTTAAGAAAAAAAAAGTGCTGTTAAAAGCACTTTTTTTCCATGACCAATTTCGATTCAAAACCCGGAAATTATTATTTGTTAAAAAAAAAGTGCTCTTAGAAGCACATTTTTTTAAAAACAATTAATTATTTATTAGCAATATTAAAGTTTATAATAATGCACCTAAAGTGTAATACTATCCCTAAAGACCGTAGAAATAATTTTGGAATTACGTAATAGCTCTGCAGATCGCCAATTTCGATTCAAAACGGTCAAAATGACATTTTGTATCCGGGTATCAGGAATCAAAAGAGATCGTTTTTATTCATTACCGAAGATTTTGAAAGACGTAGGTAAAACCATACTTTTCAGCTGCGTCTTGAATATTTTTTGTTAATGAATAAAAACGATCTCTTTTGATTCCTGATACCCGGATACAAAATGTCATTTTGACCGTTTTGAATCGAAATTGGCGATCTGCAGGGTTATTACGTAATTGCCAAATTATTGGTACAGCCTTTAGGTATTATTATAAACAATAATATAATTGTTTATAAATATTTTATTTAAATAAAATAAATACTTTTGGTACCCGAAATTAAATATTAATTAAGTTAATTAACTGTATCGGAGTACCACTGGCCACGTTGTCGACGTACCTCTAAAATAATTTTTAATTAAAAAAATATTTATTTTTTTATTAACAATAAACATTATTAAAGTTTATAATACTACCCCTAAAGAACGTAGAAATAATTTTGGAATTACGTAATAGCTCTGCAGATCGCCAATTTCGATTCAAAACGGTCAAAATGACATTTTGTATCCGGGTATCAGGAATCAAAAGAGATCGTTTTTATTCATTAACAAAAAATATTCAAGACGTAGCTGAAAAGTATGGTTTTACCTACGTCTTTCAAAATCTTCGGTAATGAATAAAAACGATCTCTTTTGATTCCTGATACCCGGATACAAAATGTCATTTTGACCGTTTTGAATCGAAATTGGCGATCTGCAGAGCTATTACGTAATTCCAAAATTATTTCTACGGTCTTTAGGGATAGTATTACACTTTAGGTGCATTATTATAAACTTTAATATTGCTAATAAATAATTAATTGTTTTTAAAAAAATGTGCTTCTAAGAGCACTTTTTTTTTAACAAATAATAATTTCCGGGTTTTGAATCGAAATTGGTCATGGAAAAAAAGTGCTTTTAACAGCACTTTTTTTTTTCTTAACAAATAACAATTTTTTGTGCTCTTAAAAGCACTTTTTTTTGTTGACAAGTAATAATTTTTTGTGCTCTTAAAAGCACTTTTCTATTCTTGACAAGTAATAATTTTTTGTGCTCTTAAAAGCACTTTCTTTTGTTGAC
Source organism: Nebria salina (assembly GCA_944039245.1). Taxonomy (NCBI): domain Eukaryota; kingdom Metazoa; phylum Arthropoda; class Insecta; order Coleoptera; family Carabidae; genus Nebria; species Nebria salina. The sequence goes on from OX063286.1 coordinate 3,542,394, forward strand.
AAGTAATAATTTTTTGTGCTCTTAAAAGCACTTTTTTTCTTGACAAGCAATAATTTTTTGTGCTCTTAAAAGCACTTTTTTTTCTCGACAAGTAATAATTTTTTGTGGTCTTAAAATAAAATAAAGTGCTTTTAAGAGCACAAAAAATTATTACTTGTCAAGAATAAAAAAGTGCTTTTGAGAGCACAAAAAATTATTACTTGTCAACAAAAAAAAGTGCTTTTAAGAGCACAAAAAATTATTACTTGTCAACAAAAAAAAGTGCTTTTAAGAGCACAAAAAATTATTACTTGTCAAGAAAAAAAAGTGCTTTTAAGAGCACAAAAAATTATTACTTGTCAACAAAAAAAAGTGCTTTTAAGAGCACAAAAAATAATTACTTGTCAAGAAAAAAAAAGTGCTTTTAAGAGTTGAAATGTCATGAAAATGGTAAAGTTAAAAATGTGCTCTTAAAAGCACTTTTTTTCGATGACCAATTTCGATGCAAAACCTGGATAAAAAATTTCATTTTACACGGTTTTAAATCGAAATTGGTCATGGAAAAAAAGTGCTTTTAAGAGCACAAAAATTTTTTACTTGTTAAGAAAAAAAAAAGTGCTTTTAAGAGCACAAAAAATTGTTAATTGTTAAGAAAAAAAAAGTGCTGTTAAAAGCACTTTTTTTCCATGACCAATTTCGATTCAAAACCCGGAAATTATTATTTGTTAAAAAAAAAGTGCTCTTAGAAGCACATTTTTTTAAAAACAATTAATTATTTATTAGCAATATTAAAGTTTATAATAATGCACCTAAAGTGTAATACTATCCCTAAAGACCGTAGAAATAATTTTGGAATTACGTAATAGCTCTGCAGATCGCCAATTTCGATTCAAAACGGTCAAAATGACATTTTGTATCCGGGTATCAGGAATCAAAAGAGATCGTTTTTATTCATTACCGAAGATTTTGAAAGACGTAGGTAAAACCATACTTTTCAGCTACGTCTTGAATATTTTTTGTTAATGAATAAAAACGATCTCTTTTGATTCCTGATACCCGGATACAAAATGTCATTTTGACCGTTTTGAATCGAAATTGGCGATCTGCAGGGTTATTACGTAATTGCCAAATTATTGGTACAGCCTTTAGGTATTATTATAAACAATAATATAATTGTTTATAAATATTTTATTTAAATAAAATAAATACTTTTGGTACCCGAAATTAAATATTAATTAAGTTAATTAACTGTACCGGAGTACCACTGGCCACGTTGTCGACGTACCTCTAAAATAATTTTTAATTAAAAAAATATTTATTTTTTTATTAACAATAAACATTATTAAAGTTTATAATACTACCCCTAAAGAACGTAGAAATAATTTTGGAATTACGTAATAGCTCTGCAGATCGCCAATTTCGATTCAAAACGGTCAAAATGACATTTTGTATCCGGGTATCAGGAATCAAAAGAGATCGTTTTTATTCATTAACAAAAAAAATTCAAGACGCAGCTGAATAGTATGGTTTTACCTGCGTCTTTCAAAAACTTCGGTAATGAATAAAAAAGATCTCATTTGATTCCTGATACCCGGATACAAAATGTCATTTTGACCGTTTTGAATCGAAATTGGCGATCTGCAGGGCTATTACGTAATTCCAAAATTATTTCTACGGTCTTTAGGGATAGTATTACACTTTAGGTGCATTATTATAAACTTTAATATTGCTAATAAATAATTAATTGTTTTTAAAAAAATGTGCTTCTAAGAGCACTTTTTTTTAACAAATAATAATTTCCGGGTTTTGAATCGAAATTGGTCATGGTAAAAAAGTGCTTTTAACAGCACTTTTTTTTTTCTTAACAAATAACAATTTCTTGTGCTCTTAAAAGCACTTTTTTTTGTTGACAAGTAATAATTTTTTGTGCTCTTAAAAGCACTTTTCTATTCTTGACAAGTAATAATTTTTTGTGCTCTTAAAAGCACTTTTTTTTGTTGACAAGTAATAATTTTTTGTGCTCTTAAAAGCACTTTTTTTCTTGACAAGCAATAATTTTTTGTGCTCTTAAAAGCACTTTTTTTTCTCGACAAGTAATAATTTTTTGTGGTCTTAAAATAAAATAAAGTGCTTTTAAGAGCACAAAAAATTATTACTTGTCAAGAATAAAAAAGTGCTTTTGAGAGCACAAAAAATTATTACTTGTCAACAAAAAAAAGTGCTTTTAAGAGCACAAAAAATTATTACTTGTCAACAAAAAAAAGTGCTTTTAAGAGCACAAAAAATTATTACTTGTCAAGAAAAAAAAGTGCTTTTAAGAGCACAAAAAATTATTACTTGTCAACAAAAAAAAGTGCTTTTAAGAGCACAAAAAATAATTACTTGTCAAGAAAAAAAAAGTGCTTTTAAGAGTTGAAATGTCATGAAAATGGTAAAGTTAAAAATGTGCTCTTAAAAGCACTTTTTCTCGATGACCAATTTCTATGCAAAACCCGGATAAAAAATTTCATTTTACACGGTTTTAAATCGAAATTGGTCATGGAAAAAAAGTGCTTTTAAGAGCACAAAAAATTATTACTTGTCAACAAAAAAAAGTGCTTTTAAGAGCACAAAAAATAATTACTTGTCAAGAAAAAAAAAGTGCTTTTAAGAGTTGAAATGTCATGAAAATGGTAAAGTTAAAAATGTGCTCTTAAAAGCACTTTTTCTCGATGACCAATTTCGATGCAAAACCCGGATAAAAAATTTCATTTTACACGGTTTTAAATCGAAATTGGTCATGGAAAAAAAGTGCTTTTAAGAGCACAAAAAATTTTTACTTGTTAAGAAAAAAAAAGTGCTTTTAAGAGCACAAAAAATTGTTATTTGTTAAGAAAAAAAAAAGTGCTGTTAAAAGCACTTTTTTTCCATGACCAATTTCGATTCAAAACCCGGAAATTATTATTTGTTAAAAAAAAAGTGCTCTTAGAAGCACATTTTTTTAAAAACAATTAATTATTTATTAGCAATATTAAAGTTTATAATAATGCACCTAAAGTGTAATACTATCCCTAAAGACCGTAGAAATAATTTTGGAATTACGTAATAGCTCTGCAGATCGCCAATTTCGATTCAAAACGGTCAAAATGACATTTTGTATCCGGGTATCAGGAATCAAAAGAGATCGTTTTTATTCATTACCGAAGATTTTGAAAGACGTAGGTAAAACCATACTTTTCAGCTACGTCTTGAATATTTTTTGTTAATGAATAAAAACGATCTCTTTTGATTCCTGATACCCGGATACAAAATGTCATTTTGACCGTTTTGAATCGAAATTGGCGATCTGCAGGGTTATTACGTAATTGCCAAATTATTGGTACAGCCTTTAGGTATTATTATAAACAATAATATAATTGTTTATAAATATTTTATTTAAATAAAATAAATACTTTTGGTACCCGAAATTAAATATTAATTAAGTTAATTAACTGTACCGGAGTACCACTGGCCACGTTGTCGACGTACCTCTAAAATAATTTTTAATTAAAAAAATATTTATTTTTTTATTAACAATAAACATTATTAAAGTTTATAATACTACCCCTAAAGAACGTAGAAATAATTTTGGAATTACGTAATAGCTCTGCAGATCGCCAATTTCGATTCAAAACGGTCAAAATGACATTTTGTATCCGGGTATCAGGAATCAAAAGAGATCGTTTTTATTCATTAACAAAAAAAATTCAAGACGCAGCTGAATAGTATGGTTTTACCTGCGTCTTTCAAAAACTTCGGTAATGAATAAAAAAGATCTCTTTTGATTCCTGATACCCGGATACAAAATGTCATTTTGACCGTTTTGAATCGAAATTGGCGATCTGCAGGGCTATTACGTAATTCCAAAATTATTTCTATGGTCTTTAGGGATAGTATTACACTTTAGGTGCATTATTATAAACTTTAATATTGCTAATAAATAATTAATTGTTTTTAAAAAAATGTGCTTCTAAGAGCACTTTTTTTTAACAAATAATAATTTCCGGGTTTTGAATCGAAATTGGTCATGGAAAAAAAGTGCTTTTAACAGCACTTTTTTTTTTCTTAACAAATAACAATTTCTTGTGCTCTTAAAAGCACTTTTTTTTGTTGACAAGTAATAATTTTTTGTGCTCTTAAAAGCACTTTTCTATTCTTGACAAGTAATAATTTTTTGTGCTCTTAAAAGCACTTTTTTTTGTTGACAAGTAATAATTTTTTGTGCTCTTAAAAGCACTTTTTTTCTTGACAAGCAATAATTTTTTGTGCTCTTAAAAGCACTTTTTTTTCTCGACAAGTAATAATTTTTTGTGGTCTTAAAATAAAATAAAGTGCTTTTAAGAGCACAAAAAATTATTACTTGTCAAGAATAAAAAAGTGCTTTTGAGAGCACAAAAAATTATTACTTGTCAACAAAAAAAAGTGCTTTTAAGAGCACAAAAAATTATTACTTGTCAACAAAAAAAAGTGCTTTTAAGAGCACAAAAAATTATTACTTGTCAAGAAAAAAAAGTGCTTTTAAGAGCACAAAAAATTATTACTTGTCAACAAAAAAAAGTGCTTTTAAGAGCACAAAAAATAATTACTTGTCAAGAAAAAAAAAGTGCTTTTAAGAGTTGAAATGTCATGAAAATGGTAAAGTTAAAAATGTGCTCTTAAAAGCACTTTTTTTCGATGACCAATTTCGATGCAAAACCTGGATAAAAAATTTCATTTTACACGGTTTTAAATCGAAATTGGTCATGGAAAAAAAGTGCTTTTAAGAGCACAAAAATTTTTTACTTGTTAAGAAAAAAAAAAGTGCTTTTAAGAGCACAAAAAATTGTTAATTGTTAAGAAAAAAAAAGTGCTGTTAAAAGCACTTTTTTTCCATGACCAATTTCGATTCAAAACCCGGAAATTATTATTTGTTAAAAAAAAAGTGCTCTTAGAAGCACATTTTTTTAAAAACAATTAATTATTTATTAGCAATATTAAAGTTTATAATAATGCACCTAAAGTGTAATACTATCCCTAAAGACCGTAGAAATAATTTTGGAATTACGTAATAGCTCTGCAGATCGCCAATTTCGATTCAAAACGGTCAAAATGACATTTTGTATCCGGGTATCAGGAATCAAAAGAGATCGTTTTTATTCATTAACAAAAAAAATTCAAGACGCAGCTGAATAGTATGGTTTTACCTGCGTCTTTCAAAAACTTCGGTAATGAATAAAAAAGATCTCATTTGATTCCTGATACCCGGATACAAAATGTCATTTTGACCGTTTTGAATCGAAATTGGCGATCTGCAGGGCTATTACGTAATTCCAAAATTATTTCTACGGTCTTTAGGGATAGTATTACACTTTAGGTGCATTATTATAAACTTTAATATTGCTAATAAATAATTAATTGTTTTTAAAAAAATGTGCTTCTAAGAGCACTTTTTTTTAACAAATAATAATTTCCGGGTTTTGAATCGAAATTGGTCATGGAAAAAAAGTGCTTTTAACAGCACTTTTTTTTTTCTTAACAAATAACAATTTCTTGTGCTCTTAAAAGCACTTTTTTTTGTTGACAAGTAATAATTTTTTGTGCTCTTAAAAGCACTTTTCTATTCTTGACAAGTAATAATTTTTTGTGCTCTTAAAAGCACTTTTTTTTGTTGACAAGTAATAATTTTTTGTGCTCTTAAAAGCACTTTTTTTCTTGACAAGCAATAATTTTTTGTGCTCTTAAAAGCACTTTTTTTTCTCGACAAGTAATAATTTTTTGTGGTCTTAAAATAAAATAAAGTGCTTTTAAGAGCACAAAAAATTATTACTTGTCAAGAATAAAAAAGTGCTTTTGAGAGCACAAAAAATTATTACTTGTCAACAAAAAAAAGTGCTTTTAAGAGCACAAAAAATTATTACTTGTCAACAAAAAAAAGTGCTTTTAAGAGCACAAAAAATTATTACTTGTCAAGAAAAAAAAGTGCTTTTAAGAGCACAAAAAATTATTACTTGTCAACAAAAAAAAGTGCTTTTAAGAGCACAAAAAATAATTACTTGTCAAGAAAAAAAAAGTGCTTTTAAGAGTTGAAATGTCATGAAAATGGTAAAGTTAAAAATGTGCTCTTAAAAGCACTTTTTCTCGATGACCAATTTCTATGCAAAACCCGGATAAAAAATTTCATTTTACACGGTTTTAAATCGAAATTGGTCATGGAAAAAAAGTGCTTTTAAGAGCACAAAAAATTTTTACTTGTTAAGAAAAAAAAAGTGCTTTTAAGAGCACAAAAAATTGTTATTTGATAAGAAAAAAAAAAGTGCTTTTAAAAGCACTTTTTTTCCATGACCAATTTCGATTCAAAACCCGGAAATTATTATTTGTTTAAAAAAAAGTGCTCTTAGAAGCCCATTTTTTTAAAAACAATTAATTATTTATTAGCAATATTAAAGTTTATAATAATGCACCTAAAGTGTAATACTATCCCTAAAGACCATAGAAATAATTTTGGAATTACGTAATAGCCCTGCAGATCGCCAATTTCGATTCAAAACGGTCAAAATGACATTTTGTATCCGGGTATCAGGAATCAAAAGAGATCGTTTTTATTCATTACCGAAGATTTTGAAAGACGTAGGTAAAACCATACTTTTCAGCTACGTCTTGAATATTTTTTGTTAATGAATAAAAACGATCTCTTTTGATTCCTGATACCCGGATACAAAATGTCATTTTGACCGTTTTGAATCGAAATTGGCGATCTGCAGGGTTATTACGTAATTGCCAAATTATTGGTACAGCCTTTAGGTATTATTATAAACAATAATATAATTGTTTATAAATATTTTATTTAAATAAAATAAATACTTTTGGTACCCGAAATTAAATATTAATTAAGTTAATTAACTGTACCGGAGTACCACTGGCCACGTTGTCGACGTACCTCTAAAATAATTTTTAATTAAAAAAATATTTATTTTTTTATTAACAATAAACATTATTAAAGTTTATAATACTACCCCTAAAGAACGTAGAAATAATTTTGGAATTACGTAATAGCTCTGCAGATCGCCAATTTCGATTCAAAACGGTCAAAATGACATTTTGTATCCGGGTATCAGGAATCAAAAGAGATCTTTTTTATTCATTACCGAAGTTTTTGAAAGACGCAGGTAAAACCATACTATTCAGCTGCGTCTTGAATTTTTTTTGTTAATGAATAAAAACGATCTCTTTTGATTCCTGATACCCGGATACAAAATGTCATTTTGACCGTTTTGAATCGAAATTGGCGATCGGCAGAGCTATTACGTAATTCCAAAATTATTTCTACGTTCTTTAGGGGTAGTATTATAAACTTTAATAATGTTTATTGTTAATAAAAAAATAAATATTTTTTTAATTAAAAATTATTTTAGAGGTACGTCGACAACGTGGCCAGTGGTACTCCGGTACAGTTAATTAACTTAATTAATATTTAATTTCGGGTACCAAAAGTATTTATTTTATTTAAATAAAATATTTATAAACAATTATATTATTGTTTATAATAATACCTAAAGGCTGTACCAATAATTTGGCAATTACGTAATAACCCTGCAGATCGCCAATTTCGATTCAAAACGGTCAAAATGACATTTTGTATCCGGGTATCAGGAATCAAAAGAGATCGTTTTTATTCATTAACAAAAAATATTCAAGACGTAGCTGAAAAGTATGGTTTTACCTGCGTCTTTCAAAATCTTCGGTAATGAATAAAAACGATCTCTTTTGATTCCTGATACCCGGATACAAAATGTCATTTTGACCGTTTTGAATCGAAATTGGCGATCTGCAGGGCTATTACGTAATTCCAAAATTATTTCTACGGTCTTTAGGGATAGTATTACACTTTAGGTGCATTATTATAAACTTTAATATTGCTAATAAATAATTAATTGTTTTTAAAAAAATGTGCTTCTAAGAGCACTTTTTTTTTAACAAATAATAATTTCCGGGTTTTGAATCGAAATTGGTCATGGAAAAAAAGTGCTTTTAACAGCACTTTTTTTTTTCTTAACAAATAACAATTTTTTGTGCTCTTAAAAGCACTTTTTTTTTCTTAACATGTAAAAATTTTTTGTGCTCTTAAAAGCACTTTTTTTCCATGACCAATTTCGATTTAAAACCGTGTAAAATGAAATTTTTTATCCGGGTTTTGCATCGAAATTGGTCATCGAAAAAAAGTGCTTTTAAGAGCACATTTTAACTTTACCATTTTCATGACATTTCAACTCTTAAAAGCACTTTTTTTTTCTTAACAAGTAAAAATTTTTTGTGCTCTTAAAAGCACTTTTTTTCGATGACCAATTTCGATTTAAAACCGTGTAAAATGACATTTTGTATCCGAGTTTTGAATCGAAATTGGTCAAGGAAAAAAAGTGCTTTTAAGAGCACATTTTTAACTTTACCATTTTCATGACTTTTCAACCTTTTCACATTATTTTATTTTTATTCAAAATATGCTTCTAAAAGCACTTTTTTTTTCCTAGCAAGTAGTAATTTTTTGTGCTCTTAAAAGCACATTTATTTTCCTAACAAGTAATAATTTTTTGTGCTCTTAAAAGCACTTTTTTTTCTTGACAAGTAATTATTTTTTGTGCTCTTAAAAGCACTTTTTTTTTCCTGACGAGTGTTAATTTTCTTTTTTAAAAATATGCTTCTAAGAGCTCTTTTTCTTACCCATAATAATAATACTTACCCTTTCAAAGGACCTCCTTCTAGATGTATAATTCACAAAACTGAAAATAAAAGAATGCAAAGGAATAGGGTTCATTTTCCGATAGACAACTCATAATATAAAGTTTCATACATTTATTTAATCAATTCATATTACATAAAACAAATAGTTCATTAAATATAAACAAGTACATATGATATAATTATTTTTATATAACAAACAAGGATCATTTAAATATATAAACTAGATCAAAACAGTTAATCTGTGTGTGAGGTGTGTGCAGCGTGTGTGAGGTGTGTGCTGTGTGTGAGAAGTATGCAGAGTGTGTGAGGTATGTGTCTGAGGCATGTGTGCATCATGTGTGTGCTGCATGAGTGTGAGGTGTGTGTGAGTTGTGTGCGGCGTGTGTGTGAGGTGTGTGCTGTGTGTGTGAGGTGTATGCTGTGTGTGCAGCATATGTGTGAGGTATATGCTGTTTACAGCGTGTGAGGTGTATGCTACGTGTGAGGTCTGTAGTGTGTAAGGGGTGTGCAGCGTGTGTGAAGTATGTGTCTGAGGGATATGTACTGTGTGTGTTGTGCGTGTCTGAGGGGTGTGTGTGAGGTGTCTGAGATGTATGTGTGAGATATGTGCAGCGTGTGTGTGAGATGTGTGCAGTGTGTGTGAGGTTCGTGTGAGATGTGTTCAGCGTGTGTGTATGCTGCGTGTGTTTGTGAGGGGGAAGGCATGTTGTGTGCATGTGGAGTGGTGTATGCTGTGAGTGGGAAGGTATGTTGTGTGGAGGGTAGTGTGCTATGTGCGTGAAGGGGTGTTTGTGAGATATTTTGTGTGTGTGCGCTGTTTGTTTGAGGGGGAAGGTATGTTGTGTGTGTGTGTGTGTGTGTTATGGATGCGTGTGAAGGGGTGTATGCTGTGAAAGTGTACTGGGTGTGAGTGGAGGGTATGTAGTGTCTGTATGCGTTAAGAGTTGTATTAAGGGTGCGTGGGGAGGGGTGCATGCTGTGCTGGGAAAGGTATGTGTGTATGCTGTGCTTGTGTGAGAGGAAGGTATGTTGTGAATAAGTGTGAGGGTTTGTTGAGTGTGTGCACGTAGTGTGAGAGTTAAGGGTGCTGTGTGCGTGATTGAGTATGCGAAAGAGGTGCGTGCTGTATGTGTGAAGGGTAGTGTGCTGAGTGTAGTGTTATGTGCTGTGTAAGGAGTGGTTTTATTTATTTACACAATGTAGCTTTAATGCTAATTAGCAACAAACACCAATCACTTAATTCTCATTCATTCATTTTTAAATTTACTAAACAACCTCTCCTTAAACATATTAATAATGTTGGCTTTTTAATTTGTATTGGTCTCACTCATTACAATTAACGATCCCTTTATCAAAAATTAAATTTTTAGTTCTTCTTAAATTAACACAATTGACATAAGAATTATCCCCATAATTATGTAATTCAGATCCTTCCTTTATGAAAGTATCTAAATACTTTGGTGGTACTTACCCTTGTCTATTTTATAAATAAAAACTAATACATCGTATTTATAACTATAATAAACGTTTAAATATAAATATTTATAGAAGTTGTAGTTGGTGTTCCGTGAAACATTTTATTAATAATAACAAGTTGTGTTGTGAAATTGAACCAAGTGTTTAAATTATTCGAAATAATATCGTTCTAACATAAGAAAATACATTGTTTCACATAGTTAAAGTGACAGATGCATATATTATTATAATACATATAAAATTTAATCTTCGGTTGGTTGATACCTAGTTGTTTGATGGTTTTATAGTCATCGGTAGTAAGTCACCCCACTGTGTTGCTTTCGCACATTGATATGCTAACCTGATGATAATAGTAATAATAATAATAATAATAAAATTGAAAACGATTGAAACGATTTTTGTTTACTTAAAACTTACTTTCCATGTTTCGAAGCAGTAAAAACCACTTCCTCCAACTGTCCTCTCGCAGTACACATTCGACAAATTGCGTGTTTAGATCGGACTAACGTAGGCCGGACTACTCTAGGCCACGGATCGATATGGTCAGTTCTCTCACCTAAATACAACGAACATAAATAACATAATGCTTACTCACTCACTCACTCACAAGTAATTCACCCTTTTTTAAGACAATATAACAATATCGTTCTCGACTGAATTCCGAGTGCTGACCTATTGGTATTGTAGTGTACGCTATTTCGAAATTACATGGGGTCGTATCGGACATAAATCTCGGACATATTTTGTCATGTGAGCACTAGAATCAATGACAAGACATGATTATTTAGATTATATTATATGTATTATACTATATATATATATCCTAACCGGGCTAAAAATGTGTCCTTTGTTATTTTGATCTTTAATATCTAAAATAAAGTCTCTAGCTTCATTGATGACCTATATTTATATAAATAAATTCTTGTAGATATTCCATTATATATATATTTGATTTTACCTATTTGTTAAATTACTTTAAACCCAGCGCTGGTTCCTTGTTCGATAATTACTAAATAATGTTGAGTTTTATTCCATAATTTTAAAATCGTTTCTAATCGAATATGAGAAGAAGGTAACTCTAATAATGTGTATGCACTTAGAACTAAATCGTAGGTAGTCTAAAATACAAAGAAAAAAAAATTCATTAAAATCTGAATATTAAAATAGCATAGAACTCACATACATTTGTTGCTGGTAGAAACTGACGATGGAAAACCCCTTTCAAGTTAGCGTCTGCCAATCCGGTGCCCCCTTTTAATAGAATTAAAGCTAAATCGTTCATATGAACAGAAGCATCGACGTTAAAATATTCAAAGATGTGTTTATGCCAAAATAACTTCGCAGCCCTAAAAATAAATAAAGAAATAAATAAATAAATAAATGAATGAATGATGCCGATGCTAATGATTCATCCGTTAAAACTTAGGGTAAAAGGTACTTTACCACATTCCACTTCCGACCCCTGACCCAAAATCGAAAAAGCTTCTCGGCTTAAAACGTCCGTCTCGAAACGAGATTTCTTGAAAAATTCGATGCAAAACCGCAAACTCCGACGCGGAACGACCTAATAAATATTGTAACGACTTATTGATATCATACTCGATTGGTTTCCATGCATATAGCTTTGTCTTTAGTAGAAGTTCGATGGTTTCTTTATATTTCAACTTTAAATCCACTACTCGTTCCTCATCGGTTATACTATCCAAGTCAGCTTTTTGGCCCAAAACATGATTCGTAACCTCTGATTTCCTGTCTAAATAATCTTTCTCTTCGAGAGGAGGATGTCTACCCCTTAGATAACTTACTAACGTTTTACTATCTTTTAATATTTGTTTGATGGGATAATCTGAAAAATCGAAAAACGATAAATGTCGATTTCATTTCATTTCGTTTGAAATACCTGCAAAAGCTTTACGTATCGCCTCGATTATATTCTCGGGTAGGGATACTGTACGTGGTTTATAAATACCTGGGTGCAATCGTGGTTTGATTGAACCATTTTCAATGTTTGTTATAACCTCATTGTTAACCTCAACATTTGCTTTCACTCTTGTTGTAAGCTAAAATATTACAATTCGATACCTATTCGATATATTTATAATAAAAGATTATCACCTACATTTCTAATAATTGTTCTAGTTGTACAGCAATAATATATTATATTGCGTGGAAACATTGCTCACGTGCTAGTACTTTATCCAGTGATGCTCAATCGGTGGCAAGGTCCGGGTCCACGTTCCTCACCTTACATACTTTAGAGCATGCTTCCATGTGAGACGTGATGCATAAATATAGGTGAAATTCTGATTCTGATTCTTTTGCGCCATTGGTGTTTAATCTGACGTCACTGCTGTACAATAACTATATGGACGATCACCAAAATAACGATTTGCGTCGCGTCGCGGTCATTACTGTTAGGCGTCGATTGACGTGCTGAATTGTAAATAAATCAGAGATTTATAATGAAATTCGCCGAACATTTATTGGCACACATTACGCCGGAATGGAGGAAGCAATATATTAATTATGAGGTAAAATAATACACTTTGCAGTTACTTTTGTACTCACATTTGATTGATATTATTCGGATTAGGAAATGAAAGCATTGTTATACGGTGCTGTTGAGCAAGCGCCTTCCAGTGAAGTTGTGGAACCGGAAGTGTTGACGAGATATTTTGCAAAATTTGACGAGCAGTTTTTTCATTATTGCGATAAAGAGTTGACGAAAATTAACACATTTTATTCAGGTGGTTTTCTTTTTTGGATTCGAGTGTATTTTTAATATATATATATATATATATATATATATATATATATATATATATATATATATATATATATATATTAACATTTGTAGAAAAATTGGCAGAAGCAACAAGAAAATATGCAAACTTAAGAAGTGAGTTGAGTGATGCTCAAGATAACGAATTTCGTGCAAAAGAAAGTTTGAAAGAGCACGGAAGGAAAATCTTAGGAAAGAGAAATGTCCCGGCTAGGAAAATCCAAGAACTGAAACTCGCTTTCAGCGAGTTTTATTTGTCTTTGATTTTATTGCAAAATTATCAGAATTTAAATTTCACTGGATTTAGGAAAATATTAAAAAAACATGACAAAGTAAGTAAACATGGTAATCACATACGTAGGTATGTACATACATACATACATACATACATACATACATACATACATACCTATATCGTATGATAAAAATGATTTGAGGATTAAGCTAATGTGACACATTGTGATGTAAAAGTTACTCACCGTTGAAATCGGTGCGAAATGGCGTGAAAATCAGGTGGAAAATTCGCATTTTTATCAAAACAAAGACATTGATCGTCTCATACATGAAACAGAATCGACCGTGACTGTGGAACTAGAGGGTGGTGATCGGCAGCGAGCTATGAAGCGGCTCCGAGTTCCACCCCTTGGTGAACAACAAAGTCCGTGGATTACTTTTAAAGTAGGTCTATATTCAGGTTCATTCATAGTTCTTCTAGCCGCAGTTATAATATCAGGTAAACAATAAACAGAAACAAACAAACACATCATCATCTCTCAATCTTAATTATTTCAGCATTCTTCCACCAATCCAAAGATGATTGGCGTATTGTGTTTCGTTTATATCGGGGGCCTCTTTTAATTGTTCAATTTTTATTTCTTTGGGGCATTAATATCTATGGGTGGCGGTCCTCAGGGGTCAACCACGTATTGATCTTCGAGATGGACCCAAGAAATCATCTGTCCGAGCAGCATGTCATCGAGCTTGCAGCGATTTTTGGGGTGGTTTGGTCCATGAGTGTTTTAAGTTTCTTGTATAGTTCCGCCCTGTCAATCCCTGCCTATGTAAACCCGTTAATTTTATTCGTTTTAATGTTTTTATTTTTAATAAATCCAACAAAGACTTTTCGGCATGAAGCTCGATTTTGGACGTTACGAATATTTGTGAGTTGAGTTGATTAGAGATATACCTACCTAGGTATGTATGACAAGTGTAGTATGATGATTGAATTCTCTATGTTTAGAGTCGAATATTATTGGCACCATTTTTCTATGTAAATTTCGCTGACTTTTGGGTTGCTGATCAGTTGAATAGTTTAGTAACTGTTTTCACTGACTTACAATATATTATTTGTTTTTATTTCACCAATGGTAGTTGGGAAACTGGACATGGTAATCATATATATATATATATATATAATATTCTTTAAAATAAATAATAATGAATGAATTGAAAAAACCGTTCGACATGAATCGACTGATTTTTTATAGGGAAATGAAATAATATTTCGGATTTTAGATCCGAATGATTGCGTTGAAAAACATTTACTTATACGTTCGGTAATGCGTAGCTTACCAGCCTGGTTTCGTTTTGCGCAATGTTTGAGACGTTATCGTGATACTAAAGAAGCCAATCCGCATCTCGCAAATGCAGCCAAATATTCAACATCATTCTTAGTTGTTATATTTTCATCGTTAAGCATCGCCTACTCAGGTGATTTATGCATAATCAATGTTTAACATGTGAATTGATTTGATTGATTGGGGATTTCAGACCAATATGCAACATCAGAAAATCCGTTCTTTTATCCATGGTTGATTTCATCTCTAGTTAGCTCCTGTTATGCGTACACATGGGATATTAAATTGGATTGGGGGCTTTTTGATCCGAAACCAGGAGATAATAAATTTCTAAGGGAAGAAATTGTTTATTCATCGACTGTAAGTGTTCAGTGTAATATACATACATATGTATGTAATTGTAATTACTTCTTCATCAGATTTTTTACTATTTTGGAATTATTGAAGACTTTATTTTGAGATTTGGTTGGGCATTGTCAATGTCCCTAACCGAAATGGGCTATGTCCAAGCGGATATAATGGTTACGATTTTAGCACCGCTCGAAGTATTCAGGTTGATTTTAAATCTTGTAAAATACATTTATTTTATTCTCTCAAAAATGGTATGTATGTATGTATGTATGTATGTATGTATGTACATCTTGCAGACGATTTATATGGAATTTTTTCCGTTTGGAAAACGAACACTTAAATAATTGTGGCAAATTCCGAGCTGTCCGAGACATCTCGGTGGCTCCGATGGATTGCTCAGACCAAACGTTAATTTTACGGATGATGGATGATAGTGATGGCGTGATTAATCGGAGAAAAAAAAAGTTCACGTTTAAAAAGAAAATTGATGCACGGTTAACACTTGAAGGCGAATCAACTGACGATCCTGATTCCTAATCTTGGAAATAATTCTATTGTATCTATTATTAAAATAAAAGCATTACAAATGATCAATATTTTGACTAAATACAACTTTGAATACCTATATAAATATTCCATAATGATATGTTTTATTTGAAATTATAAGGGTTGCGTTCCTATATATATATATGTATATATCGCATTTATGGAACGTATATACATGCATATATGTATGTATGTATGTATGTACCTAATATCATTTTTGTTATTTTCAATGCTTGCTAGTCGGTTATTGAATGAAGTTGTGCGTTGTTGGGTGCTGGTTTAGTGTGACGTAGATTACGCCCAATGGCACACGAGTCGGAATATTGATTCCTTGGAGTATGGCTGCAAATGTGTTGAAACATATGGGATACTAAAAGTATTACAACACCGAAATATCGTTTGCGCTCAACGGAACCCAGAATGAAAACTTCACTGATTTTCAGAGCGATTTTCATCTATATTGGCCTAGAGATTTCTAGTATTTGCGCTGAATTGGAGTTCTATCCAGGTGAGTGAGTGAGTGAGTGAGTGAGTTTGATTGCTCAATGTTTTTCATGTTTTCATTGGAGACAAATACAATTTACCGCGAAATTTATTACAATTATTTATTATTACTTTACTCACATTTCTATTGATATATTGATCACCTATTTGCCCTACATAATATTTAATGCAAATAAATATAAAACTACGAGCAATATGGTTTTGTATTTCCTTTTAAATTCATTTTTTACTAATTAATATTCTTAAATTATTATAAACAATTAAAAAAAAAAATTATGTTTTCAAAATATACCTACCTATATAGGTTCTATATATATACATAGATAATAAAATGTATTATCAATTGTGGTTTCCGTTGAAATATGTACTATGTGTTCTACTTAAGTCTATCTGATACATAATATATATATATAAATATATTTATATAAATGTATGTATGATACACCATCGTTGTCCTTACATATGGGTTTTTATTTTTCAGGATATCAGCGGCCTCGTATTGTGCTGAATGTAGACAATGGTAAACTTAATTCTATATATATATATCTAAATATTAAACCAATTATTTATATAGAGTGTCCTGTGTACTGAAGTATTTTTATACAACATACCATCATACATAATGGAAATGATCAAATAATAATAAAATAAAAATATGTTAGCTTTTAAAAATATGATTCTAGAACAAACCGCTGAAGAGTACGCACTAGAACAACTTACACATTATCTACAAGAGCAACAACGTCAACTGGAACTCCGACAAGCTGAGGATCTAGCATCAGATTTTCAGTTTATCGTCCCAGAAGACAAATTCATTAAACCAGAATTTGATTTCGCGGTAGCACCTCCAAATCCACTATATTATCAAATCACTCCTGGTATTCTCAACGAAGATACTAATAAGTAAGCCCTAAATAATATATGTATATGGTTTTTTAGAAGACTACGATTTTGAGAATGAAAACGATCGCGAAATCGATGGAGTCATTGATGAAACCAAACGAGAGCCAGACGAAGTTCCTGTTCCTGCTCCAGAACCGGTGAAGAAAATCCGTAGCGATGGTGAGACAACAAAACCGAATGCAGTGCATCATCTGCGTGAACAAGATCAATGGCATCTGGACCAAACAGTTGAGGTCGTTCCAGTTAAGCCGACGCTCCAAGATGAAACAGCTGGAGTGTATGTTATAGCAGTTGTCGCTGGAATTAGCGCTGCAGCTACAGTTGGACTTATAGCGTTTGCAATTGGATGGTACAAGTAAGTTGAGTTTTTATTTAATATTTTAACTTTTTATAAAGTTTCTAGACAAAATTAAAATCATTTTTTAAACAATCATTTCTATGTTTATATATTTTAATAAGTTCCCAATGAATCCATATAGATGGCGCCAGAAGTCTCGTTTCGAATTTATTACAATACTATAATATGTATGTATGTATGTATGTATGTTTGTATGTTCATAATACATTACAAGCTCGTTCTTTGTTTAACTTATTGTGTTATATGGTTATTTATCACTCTTACTACAGAAACATATTTTTGGTGTATTTATTTTTATATGTATAGTTATTAATATCTCGTAAATTGTTAGAATCAAAATTAGAGATTGTGCACACACTATAGATGTATACATATTTTTGTTTTTTTATAGTTTGCAGAAAAATGTTAAAAACTCCGCAGATGTGGAGTACCCCGCTTACGGAGTGACTGGACCAAATAAAGATATATCGCCTACTGGGGATCGAAGATTGGCTCAATCGGCCCAAATGTACCACTACCAGCATCAAAAACAACAAATCATAGCGATGGAAAAGTACAAATTTATTTATTTATTTATTTATTTTTATTAATCAGAAACTGCATTTAATTTTTAGTAGAGCGGCTGCTACTGTACGACATGGTTCAATGTCTGAAGCAGAAAGTGATGAAGAAAATGAAGAAGGCGATTACACTGTTTATGAATGTCCAGGGTTAGCACCGGTAAGATAATCTGAACTTGTATTTAATACGAAACAATACGAGAAACACTAAATAAGTACGAATGAAACATACTTTTTTTTATATATATATATATATATATATATATATATATATATATATATATATATATATATATATATATATATACATTTAAATATTCGTTTTAATATTTTTCTTAGTTCTTAAACATCAAGGAAACGCTCTTGTAATAAATAAATAAAAATATTCTAAACAGTAAGTCGACATTTGATGATAACTAAAGCTTCTTGTATTATTTATTGAAGCGATCTATTTTGAAATGAGTTATTAAAAACGCTAAATTAGTTATATATACCTACCTACTTTATGTAGTTTAGATCATTTTGGCTTTAATTGTTGTTGAAGCATGGTTAAATCATTAAAAATAGGTAAAATAATAAATGAAAAATCATTTAAAAAAACAAATCATTCAATGTGTTGCCTAACATATTTTAGCTTTCATTGCTTAAATCATATAATTGTTTCGTTTGATGTTTAAGTTTTATTATTATTATTATTAGATTATTTTGTTGTTGTTTTTGAGAGAATTTTGCAATGATGCCAAATGTATGGCTAACTGTATGCTAACTGTAACCAGAAAGCTTCAAGTTGTTAAATACCTACTGTCTCTACTTTAGACTGGTGAGATGGAAGTGAAAAATCCGCTGTTTCAAGATGATCCGACACCGGCTGCGCAGCCAACTATCAAAGATGATCATTCTATACCAGATCAAAAATAAAATAATTCCTCCATTTAATGCACACTTTTCCGCCCTTATATTCTTCAATGGAAATAAATCAAAAACACATACCTTACTTTTACTACTAACTAAACAAATCATATAACTAATTTCATCTCGATAACTTCGGATTGCTAACATTTAAGAGTTACTGGATCGGATTGCTGAACTAACAACAACAAACCAGTAGATATACATATATATATATATATATATATATATATATATATATATATATATATATATATATATATATATATATATATATATATATATATATGAGAATATTATATATAATCCGAGTCATTTGTTTAACAAAATTTCCCTATAAATCGTAAATGGAGATGCTTAGTGAAAAAATACTACTGGAATTAATATTGTGATCATATCTATTTTTGTTAAATTATAAAATAAATATTGTAGGCAGATACATAGATTGATAATTAGAGATTATATAAATATATTATATGTTATAACGGAAGAGATTTAAAAGATGACATATCGATGATCGATTTTAAAAATTACCTACACGTGCACCAGACAGTCAAGACATCGTATATTTATTGTGTTGTTATTCATAAATTAACCCAATTTTAATGAATTTGTTCTCTTTGTTAGGACAATTTTTTTATTTTATTTAATAGTGAATAATTATTGAAATAAATGATTATACGTACCTATTTATTTCTTTTTTAAAATAACAGCTATATTTATATAACATTAGAAAGAAAACCCTTATAATATGCGTAAAATTGTATGTGGAATGGCAATTATGAATGATAAAACCTTCAATAAAACTAGAACTATTCTTAATGTGGGTCATTTTCTAATAACCTTTTCAAATAAAGCGCGTTTGATAAAATGGAATACATACATACCTATATACCTAGTTGTTGAACGTTGTGGAATCGTCGGATCGGATCGGATCGGATCGGATCGGAAGATTAAACATGGTGGCAGTGGCAGCTGTCATTCGCTAACTTTCTTTACGAAACAACTTTACATGTCAAGTGCTCTTGTTAACGTTTTATAATAAATAAATCAGTGATCATATTTACAGCTCGTTTAAATCACCAATGAAATGTTTTAGTATAAAAAGCAGCAAGTGCATTTCGCCAATTATGTGCTACATGGGTTGGGTATGTTATGATTATTTTTAATATATATATATATATATATATATTTTTTTTTATTCCTCTATAATAGGTATATATTTTTAACTTTTAAACAGTTCTAACTATGATTTCAATAATTTCATGCGCTTTTGAGTGATCTTATTATTTATATATTAATTACTAATTGGAAACACCTGCTCTGTACATATTTGTTTGTGTTTAACAATGAATTGTTTTTGTTGTTGCTATAGAAACTAATAACCAGTAACAAATTCATCGAAATAAATAAATGTGGGTTTTTTTTTTTTTTTATGTGTAATCATCAAATGTAGGTTAATATTAGAATCTAGATTTCACTTATTTAACATTTAGTTTCTAATAATAATATAAATTATTGAAATATTGAGTCATCTGCAGATGTTTCAAAAGAAAATATTTATTTGTTCTAGATAAGCAAATATCTCTAGTTTACGAAAATTATTCATGATATTTGAAGAAACGATTGCAAAAATATGATAATATTATTTCTTTTTGTTCAGACAAATGTTTGAAACAACTGACCTTAATTTCTAGTTTTACTTTAAACAATGATTTTACTTAATGTATTATTGAAAAATAATTGTTAATTTTCTGAAATAATAATAATATTGTTATAATTTATTAAATAAATTTGAATATTGTGATGTGTGTGTGTGTAAATTTAAGTTTTTTTTAATTTAAAATGGTGGAGGTTACGAGTTCAAGTATGGTCATATTTAATAAAATATGACCATAAACGTGATATATGACCCAGCTAAAAATATCACGTATGTACTACATACAATACATTCGTAGATAAACTGACCCGAGTCTCACGGCCACTGACCAATTTTCGTTCATCTAAATTGAGTAGTAAAAATCGTAAAAAAGATCAAGTTTTATATTTTCTATACCTATGTATGTAGTATATCGTCGTTGTAGTGGTAGATTTGAATGCGTTTTTAGTGTGCTTAATAATAATAATAATAATAATAATGGTGTTCTAGCTTAATATAATCAACATACCATGAGAAAATGATGCGCTATTCTGAAATACCAAGAGACATTTCAGGAGATAGTCTAGTAACTTTAAGATTAGGAGAAGTAAGGCTTTGTGTGATTGATTGTTTTCAATTTGTTTTTATGACTGTTTGTTTGACCTTATCTATTTAGAGTGCGGATGAACCATGTGCAACGTATAAAACAATCGAAGAAGACCAAAAATCTCCATCGTTAAATAAGCAACATGATCTTTTTACAGAGAAATTCAAATCAAAAACAAATACAAAAGTTTCTAGTGGACCAGGACCTCCTATGTTTTATTATAATTATGGGTAAATAAATTCGTTGTGTATCAAATATCGGACAATTGTCCTTGAATGGAATTGTCATTTTATTTATTTATTTATTTATTTATTATCTAAAGTCTTTATAAATTACACATAAATGTGTCATTCAGCAGTTTGTTTCACACTTGATTGTGATATGATTTTTGTTTAATCGTTTAATCTGAAATTTACAGCGCGCACTTAATAAACCTTGTTTATAATCATTTGATTTATTTATTTATTTATACATATATATATTAGTTTGTTTCTTGCTAAATGAATGATATTTTGTGGCAGTTGCCCATATACCGCCTCCAACTTGCCGCCACATATCAAATCGCAAAGCCTCCCCAATCAAAACAGCCACCATCACAATCCAATCATGATTGATCCGCTTGTGGTGCCGGCTGAAGAATTCGCCGGCCAATTAACGCTGCTGGATCTTCCCGTATTCATAGCAATCACGCCAGATGAACTTGCCAGTTGCGCGTGGAACAAAAAGAACAAACTCACCGTTGCGCCCAATGTGGTCGCTTTTACCAGAAGATTTAATCATGTAAGTACTCGGAGCACTACTAATTATACATTCATTATTCAATTGAAACATGTTTTCTCTTTTAGGTAAGTTTTTGGACAGTACAAGAAATACTCAAAGGCAGTACAGGGAAGCAGCGCTCAGAGATTTTAGGTCATTTTATTAGAATAGCGAAAAAACTTCATGATTTAAATAATCTCCACTCCTTATTTGCAATAATCTCAGCACTGCAAAGTGCATCGGTCTATAGACTCAGCAAAACCTGGTCATGCTTAACCAAGAAAGAGAAACAAACGTTCGAAAAACTCGCCGAAGTTTTTTCCGACACAGATAATTGGTCCAATTTACGAACACACATGGAAAGTCTTAAGTTACCATGTATTCCATACTTGGGTTAGTTGTTGGAATGTGTTTCTTTATATATAAAAAATGAATAATGATTTATTGCTTTAGGATTATTTTTAACTGATTTGGTTTATATCGATATGGCCCATCCACATTCTGGCGGCTTAGAATCTCAGCAACGTCAACTCAAAATGAACAATATTCTTCGTGTGATCTCCAATTACCAGCACTCTGATTACTCAAACCTACCTATAATTCCTCACATTCAACAATACCTGAACTCTGTACGCTATATTGAAGAGTTGCAGAAATTTGTTGAAGATGATCAATATAAGTAAGTTATGTATAACAACTGTGTTTCTGTGTGTGTGTATGTGTTTGTGATTTTATTCAAAATTTATGTTTTGTGATGATTGTTGTTGATTTGTCATATAGATTATCACTAAAACTCGAACCGCCATCACCGGCACCGAGTTCTTCAAGTTGTAGCTCTAAAGAATCTGTATCCAGTAATATGTTGGATCCGTCAACACTTGCCAGTTTAAATTTGTCGCCAGCGAAATCATCAAGCGGATCGTTGCGCTTACATAGCGCTGTTTCGTCTGCGGCGAAGTTTACACCAAGTCACAGGAAATGCAGAAGTTTGGGAACCAAGTAAGTACGCATCTTTGTTTGGGAACCAGAGCTTAGCTTAAATCTAGCTCATATTTAAAAATCACATTTTACCATGTTTTATCATTTTAAATCATACATTCAAACATATTTATGTATGTATACATAAGCTTAGTCTTCATAATCAAATCATATTATTCTATATACATATAAATATATATATATATATATATATATATGATTTATTTATATATGTATATCAAGTTACTTAGGTTAACTTAATAATAATTGTTTCGGTCATATTATTAAACAATCAAATGTATTGAAATCGTGTACAATTTTAAAAACAACAGCCGTATACAAATTTATTTAGATTCCGTAGTGCAAGTCTACCACGGAATTTCCATAAACAAGGGTCACTTCTGCCTAATATAGGCTTTAGTTCGAATTTTATTACCCCGATGGGGTGAGTTAATATTAAAAAATACTGCATACCAATTGTACTGCATGATTCAATAGTATCAGCTTGTTCATTTTATGATTTGTATATTCAGTCAGTTTTGTACATTTTGGCCATTTTTATTTGATTTCTTTGTAGAATTGAGCTTTTCAAAAAATATCTAAACAATAAATAAACAATTTAAAATTGAATGATATTCGCATGAATATTATTGCCCCATTGGGGTTTTGTTACATTATCTCGGTAATTTTTTTTTAGTATTTATAAACCGCAAGTGCTTTCCGAAAATGTGGAAGCAAAGGCGTTCCATTTACTAGATGATTCTGTCTTGGAAGATTCTGGAAATGGACATCAAATTCTTTTATCTCCAAGTAGGGGGGAGCTCCCTTTACAAGCTTCCCACCAAGTTGAAGAAGATTCAACACTATTAACAAGGTAATGTAATGTAATGTAATGTAGTAAATAATGTTCTCATGGTGCAAAACGTAATAATATGGCGTTATTATTACGTTTAGATCAACTGAAGATGCATCATTGTGTGAGGACCAATCATGTCCTTTGCAAGGTTGTTTAAGACGAAAAACCGTTTTAAAAGATGGTCGTAAACCCACTGTAACGTCTTGGCAACGTTATTGGATTAAAATTTGGGCTACATCACTCATTTATTTCTCACCAAAATCATTCAAAGGGTATATGTATATATATATATATATACACATAGACAAAAAATCGTTTTCGTTTTTTACTCATTTTTGTTTCAATTTAGTTACCAAAGATCTGATTTCAAACGAGAACCATGTAAAATTGTATCAATCACAGACTGTTCATTTGAAATGGGTGATAATTCGCTGCAACCAGATATTTTTCAACTTGTGGATCATCAAAGAGGTTTGTATGCTCGGATACAACACTTTTAAAATGTTTATTTCAATTATTATATCTTTCATTTAAAGGTAATATTTACAAATTTCGATCTGGCAACAAATCAAATGCGGAAAAATGGTGTCGAATGCTGCAACAAGTTTCACAAAATAGTGAAAATAAACCACTACCTGCTAATCTCATGTCGTTTGAATAAAAAAATATATATATATATATATATATATATTTAATAAACATACGTACGTATGTATTTGGAACTGATATGTAATGATTTTTATAATAATATTTGTGTTCATTACAATAAATAAATTGAACATCGCTTTATTATTATTATATTATAATATGAGTCTTTGTAAAACATATTCATTTAAGTTTTTTTTTAATAATAATAATAATAAATAATGTTATTTTAATTGATATTGAATAAAGTTGTGATCGAAAGCGAAACTATTTCTTTGTCAACAACTTCTCTTTATCTTCGTAGTAACCCCCGACTAAATGATGACTTGAAGCGGAAATGTTACCTTTTAAATCATTTGTGTTTACCACATGATTACCCAAGGAAATCGTTCGTTTCACCTCGGGTCGTTCTTTGGCTCGCTCATGTATGATTGGTAGCGCGAAATTCGTGGATAATCGAGATTGCACAGAGCCGGGTCTGTGCGATCTCACCAATGATTGGAATCTAGACGACATCGGTGACGAAGATTGTTGCAGGGTTGCTAACAAGTTCGTTATTTGGCGCTCCAAAGAGTTAAGGTCATGTAGACCGGACATGCACAACTAAAATATTTAAGAATGATTTTTATATATATATATATGTGTCAAACTGGGTAACTATATCATATTGTTACCTCGTCATTGGAAGGATTTCCGTAACTACGTCTTTTGATGTGATTCAAGGTACTATCACCTTTTGCTTCTTGGACTGCAGCATCCAGGACATTTTCTAAAACCTCAGGAGGAGCATTCATTTCTTGAGTAAAGTTGCTAAATCCAAACATAATTAATGCTTTCTTTATCGGGAGATTTTTTTAACTTACTTATGACGTGCGTAATATAAGTTAGTTTTGTAAATTAATCTAATGTTTTTTAAAATTTAGACTAAATAAAAATTAATTTTTAAACATTAATTTGTATATTTTAATAAGCTTCCAATGAATCCCTATAGATGGCGCCAGAAGTCTCGTTTCGAATTTATTACAATGCTATATAATATATATATATATATTTCTGCTAAATAGAGCAAGCAACATATTTTTGTGTGTAACAAAATACAGAGTTGTTATGTTCATGCATGGTGTATAAAAATATGATAAAGGATGTATAAAAAATGTGTATAAGAAAGTTCAGTGCAAGACATTACAGATATTTAATAAGTATAATCAATTACTTAATATTTTTATTGATTTTTGAAGCCCGATTAAAGGACCTGTTGCTTTCACGAACAATCCGGATATCTCTCTCCCAAAATCTCCTAACATCTGGAGTGGAAGTGTACGGCGCGGCAACTTCTTTGATTTTTAACATAATGACAGCGGTTATAAATATAAAAATGACGTTGACCACTGTCAGCAAAGCGCTGATAATTCCGTTGATAAAAAATTCAACTGGCATGTAATTGGAATAGATTGGTGAATACGAAGTACTACTACTACTACTATTTGTCGTATAATACGGTTCACCTTTAATATGTGGCACATTGACACCATCATTGGCAAGCCAAATGCAAGATAATGCCCAAAAAAGTCCCTAAGATAATAATAATAATGATAATAATAATAATATCTAGTATATAGAGATCAGCAATAAAATATATATATATATATATATTTATTGTTACACATACACAATTAACAACAGGAGGTAATAACGAAGCAGAGATTGCAACGCCAATTAGCGGTCCTGCAGAGCCTTGAAGAAGTGCTAGCGCAACTCCAGTGCCTGAGGGTAAAGCCCAAAGCACTCCTATCCAAAGACAACGAAAATTTCCTCTGAAATCATGTACATACATATGCATATACATATATTTAATAATTAGTTTATTTTAAAATACATAAATTGGTCTTGTACCTTGCTTTCATTTCTTCTGTTGGCCAATCTCCGTAGCCCCAGGGCATTTCAGTAGCACCAATAAACAAGCCAAAAACAAAACCAAATAAAATTGAGAGTAACATGCCGATGGCCAAGCTCTTCAGACCAACACATTGTAGTTGGCGATTTGAGATTGTTGAGCCAAATGTTAAAGACATCACTGGACCCATCAATGGCGACACCAACATGGCTGCTACAATATTAGGAGCATTGTTTTCAACCAAACCCAGCGCTGCTAAACAACTAATTCATAAAATTAAATGAATAATACTTTTCTTTCAATCGTAAACCTACTCAGCTGTTAAAATTAACATGATATAATCAAAAGTAAGATTGCCTCCGGTTTGGACACCGTCCACTACTTGTTTTACTGTTAATTTTGATTTTACTGAATCAACAAAATCATTCCATTGAGATGTCTCTTCTGTTGAGCTAAAATTTATGTTAATTCATTATGCATATATGTATGTACATACATTATCCTCTTAAAACTTACAAATGCTCTTCATTGTTAGTATTCTTCTTTTTCGTCAATCCACTGTATGTGACATTACATGGCAATACGCTTAAAACATACACATACATAGTAGTTGTAGTAGCAGTAGTACATAGTTCGAATTATTAGACTTAAAATAAGTAACTCAAGCTTATAAGTTTAACGCATGTGTTAAATTCTAAAGCACACCAACCTTACTAAAGAATTGAACTTGATACCGATCCCCAATTCAGTAAGACAATGTAAGCAATTTTCACATGACTCCCCAGCTGGCACAGGGAACAAAATCTCATAATAATTCCCATTTCTGTCTCCACACCAAACCACGTGTTCTATTTGTAATTTTACTAGTAATTCCGTTAGAATCTAAATCAAAAATCTCTGTACGTTTTACATAAAATAATCATTCCATTGCGCAACTCGGTTTTTTTTTTTTTTTTTTTTCAATTCTGCTAGTTATTTCTAGTGTTCATAGACGTCGCGGGTGTTCACTTTTTGGAAATAAAATTAAACATATAAAATAATCATTCCATTGCGCAACTCGGTTTTATTGATTTTTCCAATTCTGTTAGTTAATTCTTGGGTACATAGACGTCGCGGGTGTTCACTTTTTGGAAATAAAATTAAACATATAAAATAATCATTCCATTGCGCAACTCGGTTTTATTGATTTTTCCAATTCTGTTAGTTAATTCTTGGGTACATAGACGTCGCGGGTGTTCACTTTTTGGAAATAAATATATAATTCCATTGCGCAACGCGGTTTTGTTTTTGATTTTTTCAATTCTACTGTATTAAATAGTTACCTCTATATGTGTATTACAGTATACAACAGATCCTCCGGCCACTGACGCTAAAGTGCGCCAGGCTCTTTAGTTCTGTATGTATGTCATTTGTATTTACCGCGCTTACACGCTCATTCCTATCCAAACTTTTCAATCAGAGGTTTTAAAAGGCGGTCATCAAAGCCGCGAACGTATGTATGTATGTATGTATGTACACAAACAGTGTAACTGTGAAAGGACATTGCATGGACCAACCAGTACAGCTTTTTTTTTTCGAAGCAATTAATATTTATCGAATCGAGGATTACTTGTTGTTTCAAATCCAACCAAATTACAATAATAAACAAAAAAGTAGATTGCAATAAATAAAAAGTTTCATAAACGCTGTATCACGGGATACAACTTTTAGACAATACTACCGTTATTGCATATCAAATTGAACCTAATTTTATGCTCTATTCTTTTGCAACTGTTAAAATAACTAAAAAGTTTGTAAATTTAGCAAAATGTTGGTCACAGAAAACATCATTAAACGTCAAATGTATCCTAGTTTTATTCGTTGTTCGATGTACATACATATAAACAATAAATAATTAGTCTGAGCAAAAGACGCGACTCTTAAAATTGAAAATTACTTATAATACATATCACTTCTGTGCTCTTTCGCGTAATCAATTAAGAATATATATATATATATATATATATATATATATATATATATAGTAGGATGGCCTAAAATAGATAATTTATCGCAAGTAATAATATTGTTGTTGCATATCAAATGAAAGGTAATTTTATGCTCTATATATTTGTAAGAGTAACGATTTTAAGAAATCTTACAGATTAAGGATTATTTGGGCCTTAAAAAACATCATTTCAACAAATTTATATTTGGTTACAGTGTCTATGCATGTAAATACATTTAAATCAGAAACCAGTATTTATTAAAAGACGCCAGCCACCTGACTATGTCTATCCTTTTCCCACTTGTATAGGGATAGGATTTTATTCAGAAATTTCTGGTTTTTACAGGAATTAGATTGAGAAAATCAGTTCTGTGACCACCGTCGGTCATTGCAGTTCGGTTTTAATGTTACTGTGCATATATACGCTATGAATAATTGTTGCTACATAGTGCGGGATCATGTAGACTAGTATATGGACATTTTAAAATATAGAGCAATTATCCGTAAAGCGCAATTAGACTCTTATGAACTTTTGAACCGTTTTAAATTCAATATTAATTTTATTTAACTATATATATGCACATACTAGAACATTCGCGGTTTGTTGTAATGCGCCGGGTACCTACAACATAGACATTTAGTGCGCGTGGGCAAGACGAGGAACCGGAAGACGGCTCTTGCAGATCAACTCGCTTGCAACTCTAAATGAGGAAGTGAGTATATCTTAATAAAAACATTTTGCCCTTTTCAGGAAATTATATATTCCTCAATACGGATTTTTATTAAAACAGTTTATATTTTCGCGAGAAATTTATTTCCCTTTGTTTTAATAAGCGCTATTTTTGCTAATTAATAATTAAAATAAAAAATTCTTTTTTTTTGCAATTCTCATTTTATTCTAAATTCTTACTATGTACTACATATAATGTATATAGAATATATAGAACACTTGCACACTATTTAACAGCATAGCAAGTACGCGAAATAAAATAAAAAATAGTTTCACTCGAGAATTGTGCAGGTTTCGTTTGGTCCGGTAAGGAATTAGTTTGAAATAAATTCGAAAAATCGTATCATTTCCCTATTGATATATGTATACCTATATGCTATTTGCATTTATATTTCCGTATATATATTCTCAACTGATTTATTTGAGATTTTATTTTCCTATTAACAAATAGGTGGCTATGATTTCCTGTGAAGGACGATTTTATATCTTATTACAGATTTTTATTATGACTGTTTAAACTTTTCCATATAATTTTTTTCATTCAAAATTTCCATAATTGCCATTTTATAGTTAATTTTTTTTTTTACGCTTGCAATTTTTATTTAATTAATATATCTTATTTTAAAATAGAACTACATATTTAATATTTAAATCGTACCACATATATAATATATATAGAACACCTGCACATTATTTATTAAAGTTGCATGCACTCGAAATAAAATAAAAAGTATTTGCCAGTCTATTTAGGTAATTAGTATTTTCAATTAATATCATTTTATTATTCATACGTGTATAAATAATATTTGTATTTAAATTTACGTCTATTTTTTTACGTATAAGATAAAATAAATGCATTAAAGATGATATATATATATATAAGTATATACATGTTAAAAACACCGTTTAATAAAATAGTAGTAATCTTTGTAGTGTGCCGTGGAATGTCAGTTATACGAAACGCGCGCGAATTTTCGTTCTGACAAAGTTCGTAAAAAAACGGGTAAAAAACGCGATTCTATTATAGATTTTAGTGTCAAAAGTTAGCTAATAGACTGCTGATTAATATTCTATAATTAGTTTTGTGCGGGGTGACCGATTACATTGGATTTTTACGAAAATATGAACCAACTACTTGCTGATTTTAGAAGGTACGCGAAGCTAGCCATGGCTATCGTTGATCATACATACTTGCATGTTAAATTCGTATATAAGCTAACGGTTTTTATTTATTTTCTTTAACTTAGCGGTCCCAATTGATTATTATTGTTTATTAAATGTTTATGTGGGGTGTTTTTTTGAATAATGTTTATAATTATTTACGATGATTTCTAATTCATTTGCTAATGTTTTAGGGGGGTCCAGTCTCAACTCAACTCTGCATTTTATTTAGAACAAGTAAGTGAATTTTTGATTACCTAGCATGTGCTATTTTTATATTTCCCAGTTTCTTTTTCATCTTTCTTTTTGTATTTATTTATATGTATGTACTGTGCCGTTTGTAACAAAGTGAATTAAGTGAGTTCGCGAGTGTTTATCTTTATTTGTGAAATAACTACGTTAAATATATGCCATTACCCCCTTGTACAGTATTAGTGAAAGTCTTAAAATTAAATGTAATTTTCCGTTTTAAAAATCAGTGTTGGTGAGTGAAATAAAAAATGGTCGTGTGCAAATTTTAAATAAATAATTTCGGGTAATTAAATAATAAAGTTCTACGCTGCGCTTCGCTACCAAACAGGAACAACAAGAACTTCAGCTGTGGTATAGGAGAGGAACAAGCTTGGATTTGGACTTGGTGAGTACCTTTTGGACTCTTAATATTTCGAACATGCGTTTTGGTCAGTGGTTCTCTTATACGTCGTAAACTAAAGAAAAAGAGAATCCGCTGTCTTCGGGTGTATTTATATTATTTATTCTTTCTTTCTTCTTTTCTTTAACAGTTTCTGAATACGCGCGTATTCAGAAATTGTTAATTGCTACACTGGGAAATATAAAATTTGCTTATAAAAAAATTCATAACTAATAAAGCCATTATTAATAAAATGGTATTGATTTAAAGTCATAAACATAATAGCACATGCACGAAACATTGTATATTGTATGTATAACTTGAGAGAGTGTTTTGTTCCAATCCACCCTGCTGTTATTTTACAGAACTTGTTGATGGTTCATTTAATAATAAATAAATAAATGTCTGCATATGTTTGAAACACGCGCTTTTGTTGCAAATATATGTGGTAGCCCCTGTCCTTACGTTTGGAGCATGTATTTTCTCTAGTTCCTTGTCGCTCGTTCGTTAAATTTCTAAATATCCCCCCTTTTCATCGTGGGAGCACCCACCGTTGGAGTCGTCGAAGAAAACAACAATTTGTCCCTTTTTTGTATCGGTAACGCGTACTGTCCATCTAATATGGCAGTTCTGCCACCGCGGCAGATCGTTTGTTGTATTTAAATAATAATTTTAATTTCGCATTGTTTAGCTTCTCGGGTTTGCATTTTTGGGTGGGTTTAAATTCGGGTGTCGGGTGTTTCGGGGGTGGGCGCGTCGCGAATTAATGAACAGTAGTAAAATATTGCTTTGATTGAATTGATCGGCGGTAAATAGTAAATAACAATTGATAATAACGCACCACTGTATCTCTCGGTTAAATGTGGATATTATTGTCCTAACTATGATGAGATCGATGCAACTTTGGAACACTAATGTTGTGTAATCATTGCTTGCTAAATCTCCGTTTATATATATATATATACATATAAATATTGTTGCTTTGCTAAAACTATGATTGATGCAACCTTGCAGCACTAATGTTGTGTAATCAAGGCGTGCTGAGACTTAGTTGTAATTTAAAAATAGAATTTGATTAGAAAGAGATGCGTGGTGCTTGATTGATAACGCTGATATGATTAGGCGGCCATGCATCAATATGTTAGCCGATTTCGTACTATGAGTTCCGTGTTACCGCACATCGGCCTGCATTTATACGAATGTAGGTGCACCTAGAGCATGCTTTCGCTTTGGGGTCTCTTGGTCGCTAGCAACCCGTCGGGCCGTAAAGCCTACTGTAGCTACCCATTCTGTATCTTACGCAGATAGTTCGCGACGTATGGCGGCGCTATCTGTTATGGGATCGTTTGGATGAATATACCAGGGCGGTGTTTGCTAGTGGCTTCAGATTTCTCGAGGTGGGGTGTGGGAAAGTGCTTAGCTTGTCTGGTTTAGAGTTTGGTCCGCTCTCTCGTAGTACATTGTCGACTAAATGAGACGCATGGTTCTTTTTCATATCCGCGCGTTGCTAATAAAACCGGCTAACGTAATCTATGTCCAAGAAAGCCCATCCGTGCTAGTATGTTACATACAGTGCTAGTACAGTGGGTGCCTGGTGTATCTGCCCCCTCGTGGCTACTGCTGCATTGCCAGGATGCAGTAGGACAGTGCGAGGGATGGTTAGTGCACTGGGAACCGGATTGATTTGTTAGTTGATTGGTCTGGTTAAATTTCGATCGCGTACTCAGGGCCCACTAAAGGAGCTGGTGGGCCCCAATAACTAACTGTACTTTCACACTTCACACAGGTTTAATGTTTTTGGACGTCCCAGTCCTGGCTAACTGGGTGTCCCCCCTTTTAAAGTTTTCGTACCCTTTGGCAGCAGTTTGCCTTTTAATCAACATTTCTTACAGATATTACCTATCTCTAATGCGTGTGTAACATTGTGTCATACCCAATGTTACCCAGCAAATACCCGCACGAATGCACGCATATTACGTATTATTGTAATATGTGCACAAAATTAGAATAAGTTATATAGGTATCCGACATTTTAAGAACAATTTCTGTTGCGTCGTGTCTTTGATAAAAATAATAAAAACAAAACTTATAAGTATACATATACCTATATATACATGGGTAGTACAGCAATATTACCTTCTCCATAGAAATATGTTGCTCTTCCTCCGCCTCCGAAGAAGAAAAAGCACTACTGTGCTTCTTATCGTTTTGATTGTTACATTTGACACTATTCTTTCCTCTCAATTCAACATTTAATTTAAGTTGATTTTCATTTCGTATTTCCGCGTAATGCGGACTACCAAATAACAAATGGTGCTCGTAACTTGACGTTGGAATACAGACAACGAAAAATACACCCGTCATTTCCCAACATTAGTTAGTTTCTTTCTACAGCTACTTCAATAGCCGACAGAATCATTTAAATCTTTTGTTAATTTGCTTATTGTTATTAGCAACGACGTTAAAATTGAATGTGCTAAGCATCTTATAAGGTTATTCTTAAAATAACTCTTCTTAATGTTGTAAACAATAAATTAGAACATCATACCTATTACTTATAAACAATAAAAAAAAGCCACAGAACTTACGTGGTTGGAGTATCTAATATTATTAGCATGTATGCATACATATAGTTGCTGACCTGATGGGCGTTGTTTTTGTCTTTTTGATATAATAATTTAAATTAAAATTTTTAATACAGAAATATTGTACCAATATATACACATATGTATGTAATTAAATCTATCTTTCTCTTTTGTCAATATCTGTGCACAACAAATGTGTTTTACGTCACCCTTGGTCAAATATTGATCCGAAATTGAGTTTAAAAAGGCCTTGCAATTTATTTAGAAACCTTTTAGCTTTAATGTAGATTGATGAAACAGCATTTCTTTTGGACACGCGAGCGCTAGCGCTGGCGCACATTTTTTATTTATTTCGTGTACTGTACGTATTGTGTATCGTATGTATGTACATACATGTACATAACTAATTTAAAAATATGAATTATTTAAATTTACATTCATACAACGTCGTTTTGTTGCTAAATAATCAAAACATTTTACGTTCATTTGCACTTATTAGTTTATACGTATGTAAAGGTGCCGGCAGCTACATATATACATACATACATATGCATATATGTGTATGATTTCATCAATCAATTTAATATAAACATAGGTATCATCGATAGTTTGTATAAAGTCAGTGTGCATTTTGTCATGCACATATTTATTCTCGTAACTAATTTACAATTATAAATGGTTTTTAATTAAATGATTCAGAATAAATACATTACATGCTGGTGGTCAATTAGTATTTGCAAAAGAAAATTCTTAATTTTTTGATTCTCTTAAATGCATTTTTTTTATGAATTACCTACTTGGGTAGATTCTTAGAGGAATTTATGGTTGTTCCATTTTTGCACACACATAAAGTGTAGTACTTATACTCTTTGACTTTGAGTGAGGTAAGCAATATATAAAAGTATCAACTGTATTTATACAGGGTGTGTAAAGAGCAAATGATGACTCCATAATGCAAAACGCTGATGTATGTATGTATGTATGTATCTACTACATATGTATAAGCCGGATTTTTAAAGCGTCTACAGTAATTACTCTTATGGGATTTTTTTTAAATTATAGCTATTATGAATGAGTCATTTTACGCGAGAGTGCTCTTAGATTACCCCTAAAATAATTTCTAGATATCTATTCCGTCAGTTTGTACGACTTAGGGAGGGGTTTATAAAAAATAGTTGGTACCTAAATGTCAATTCGAAATCATCATATTAAACAATAGATTTGTTTCTTCTATTAGATGGCAACTTTCTAATAACAATATAAAAGATAGCGTCTCTTCAGAGCCAAAGTAGATTGTTAAAAAAACGGATTTAATTTATATTATTATTATTATTCATATGAGCGCGTGCGTTGTAAACTCTGAGTCGAAATCGGTAATTAATAATAAAATAAAATAAAGATGATTGGAAAAGTGCAAATTTCGGTGAACAATAATAGCCAATAAATCATAAATGGTAAAAATAAATGTTGTATCCTTATAACTAGCGCTGCTAGTGAGGAGGTCACACAACTACAGACCACACATATTATAAGGCATCCGTATCCGTATCCTAGCAACGGTACCAATTCGGACCGTGAATGGTTGGAAGTATCTAACCAATGAACGCACGAGCTACTCCATTGCTAGGAAATAACATTCAATTGTTTCATAAAACTCGCATTTATAAAAAATATTCAATTGATGACGATCTCTGTATTGTTATAAAAACATAAAATAGAACGACATTCTTGTTAATGTTAAACAATTATCATTTAGCAGTTTCTTTTTTTGGAAAATTCCCCTTCATTCCTCGCCTTAAAAATTAATTCATAGCTTCAATAATAATAATAATAATTCGCTTTCTTCCTTTAATCTTTGATGATTACCCATACTTCTTAAATGATTGTTTATTTCGAATTGGATCGAACATACTTTAGCCAAAATTGCACACGCACGCTGACCTGATAAAATTATTTATTACGTATGTACATACGTATTATAGATATTGTATGTATGTACCTATGTAGGTATATATATATATATATAATGCTCTAATGGTTTAATTAAGCAATAAAGTAATAAAAGATGGTTAAATAAAGGGGTATTATCAAAGATTTCGATAAGCAAATGAAAGGAACAACAGTAACAAAAACAAAAATTAAAAAAAATCCAGTTTAAAGTAAAACAAACACAGTACTTATATATGTATATCTACATATTTTACAATGAGGTCCATTCCGGCGTGGGCGTACCTGAAGACAAGGGATACGCACGCGTGGGGGCTCTGCCCCAGGGCTCCGGTCTCCGGTCTCTTGCTGGCCACTGGGCCCCCTCGACCACATTGGATACCAGTCTTCATGAATCCGTCGCTACAGTAACACCGTCACACTCACACTCACTATCAATAGATCGAAATTCGCGCGTTATTTCTATTTTCTATATACTACAATAAAAGTGTTTGGTATATAAACAGGCTATATAAATAATAGAGTGTGCTATAAATACTTGTAATAATAATAAACAGGTGACTTTGTTCGAATCATCTAAAAAACATTTTCATTCATTCATTCATTCATTCGTTCATTCATTCATTCATTCATTCATTCATCCATTCCTACATTGGTTTATAAACATAGTTGTGCGTAAAATTATTTCCATCCAACATTTTATTATTATTATTATTATTAAAACCTGGAATATAATTTTAAGTAATTGGAAACAACGCGTCTAATAATAGTAACAACAAGTATATGTTTAAAATAAATCGTTTAGTGTGAATCAAGTGGATTTATTGTTTCATCAAATGGACATAACAAAGTGAAATAAATGGACTAGTACTACATACATACATAAATACATACATACATACATACAATAGTACGTGTAATGTGCCTTGAAATGAATTTGTAAAAACCGTAAATTGCAGTGATTAAAATCGAAATGACGGATTTATTTAACAAACAAATAAACAAACAATTAATGGGAATCGAGTGAATAATAATAGATTGATATACTATGTACATATAAGAGGGGTACCTAATTGAAGCTTCATGTCACATCATAGGACACACATTCATACATACATACATACATAGTTGCACGTTGACAACATCAACATAAAAAAAAAAAGAAGCGATATTTGTATGTATGCTTACATATCACGAATTGACGCATGGTTCTGCTTACCAATTTAATTGACCAACAACCAGTTACCACCATAGGAACTTACTTGGCAAAGAAATTGAAATTAAATGTATAAATCGAAAATGTCGAAATTAATTTAGAATTAAAATGAGTCGGGGTTTTAATAATATGGAGTTGATAAATGCTAATAAGTGCTAATATAAATAAATAAATAAATAAATAGAATAAAACGCGCGAGTTAATTTTCGTGGGTGGTCCTGTGCCCCTAGGCCCGGGGGCTTTGCTATGGATACGGGCGTGTGTTGTATGGTAAGGCCCGCCGGAACAGCGGGGACGCCGCGTTCCGACGATCAAATTGTCCCGGCGCATCCAGGCGACTGCTGGAG
This sequence comes from Nebria salina, assembly GCA_944039245.1. Taxonomy (NCBI): domain Eukaryota; kingdom Metazoa; phylum Arthropoda; class Insecta; order Coleoptera; family Carabidae; genus Nebria; species Nebria salina. The sequence continues at coordinate 3,579,054 of OX063286.1, forward strand.
TACGACACACCATCTAAACAATTCAACTACGTCGCAGTTTATTGACACGTGGCTACAAATGCAGGTTCGCCCCATTTCATTGTATTTTTATTATTTACCAATGAACATTCTATATACCTACATCTTCTTTTTCTGCGTGAATCTTATTGTCAAAGGTTGCATAGTTTAGTGAGAGCGAATGAGTAAGTGTGCGTGTGCGGTGTATTACCCGAAGCAATATAATAATAATAATAATAATGTTGCAATAATAAAGATTCCACAAGAAGTAAGCAAGCAAGCAGTGCTTATGAATGTTGCCGATACGGACCAATATACAAGATATCTATGTATGTATGTACGTGATATGCCAACAGAAAAAGAACTACTACTATCTATTTATTTATCTTCGGCCTGACATTTTATAGCGAGATTTTTAAACCATAATAATTATTTGTAGCAATACCTATGTATGTTCTATAATATATATATATACATATTACAATTGTTGCATACATACGTACATACGTCGTTTCTCTAAATTCATCGTTCATTTAATATAATATTAAAAATTTAAATTAAAAACCATGGATATTGTTACATGTTTTGAAGTACCCTTTATGCAAATTACATAAAACAATAATTGTAATTTCCCTTATTATAAATACCTATATTTTCTTTCAATGTATCTTAAATAATAATTCAATCAGCGCTAACCAATAAAAATGAGTCCTGGTGATAAACCATCTGTTACATACCGGTGTAACCGTTTTTCGGTAACCAGCTGTGCGGTCATCGAAATGTCTGCCTGCCTGCCTGCCTGCCTTATCGTAACTAAGCTTTTTTAACCATATTCGTTAACCCCGGTACCTTGTTTCACCGATGCTAACTAACAACTTGGCACAATGTATGTATACGTAAAGAAAAGAAGTCATTCATAAACAATTAGATCAGTATTTTGGTGGTATATACACATACATATGTACATACATATTATATCAACTACGAAATGATATAGAGAGATTAATTAAAATATATGTATCACGTATGTAGGTACTTGAAATAAATAAAACAAGTACATTTTTGAGTCGTGTGTGTTAGGATGAATGAATGAAAATAGGTAGTGTCTGCTGAAGAGTGGGTAATTATTTCTGGTCTTCGAGATGGTGTTGAAAGATTATTAGGTCGGATTCCTGGAATCAGAGGTAGCAGACAACCGGATTAAATGAAGTGGGCATATTTTTTTTTAAATTTTTTTTAAAATAGTTTAAATAAATGTTGGTGTATAATCTCTGAATTTAAATGTGATGAAAAACGCCCGCCGCTCATAGACCGAAAAAAAAAAAGATTTCTATACATACATATGTATGTATGTATGTATGTATGTATTTTCTTTGGAAATACTCTATTTATTGCCCCTTATAAAATAATAAATGAATTGTAGCTTTAGTAGATTTGACCGACTTTACCGCGGCGGTACCTATATGCACATACCTGCTCCTGTGAGTTGAACAATTTAATAATAAATATAAATTACACATACCAATTCAAAAATAATAATAATAATTGCCAATTGCAAATTGCCAAATAGAAATTACAATATACTAAGTGTACCTAGTATGTGACTAAAAGCATAATTTTTTAAATGTTTCGTTAACTGGGAATGAAAAGAATAAAATTCAACCGGATTTGATGATTATGATTATGATAATAATAATAATATTCGGTGTCTTTTTGATGGTCCTCCGTCCTTCCTGTCATTCGTTAACAGGATTGAGGGTGCATTGTTCGTTGAACATTGAATTATATACATACGTAGGTATAGGTATAGAGTATGTTTGGTCGGTCGGTCGATCGGTTATGGTTTGGTGGCTATTAGATTTCTGACGTGACATCCGAATAGTTTTAATCAAATGGGTGACTGATTCGGATAATCATACGGCCTATTTAACCCGAAAATTACAGCTAAACCTTTAATACATACATACATACATACGTACACTAATTATTGTATTGTTATGCTGCTTTTTATGTGAGATAAGATATATAGTGATAGATGTTGCTTTTTTTATTTAAATATATTATAAATAGTATCGACGCGTGTTAATTTCGAATCAATCAATAATAAAACGTGCGTGTGTATTCGCGGAAAATTGAAATAAATCGCGACTGTAATTCGTGTCCAAGGCTAAATTAATTGTGAAATTACATTAATCAGTCTATATATGTATGTTTGTATGTATGTATGTGTGGGTTGATCAAAAGGTATAAACGCATAAAATACATACTATGTATGTACGTACAATATGTATATATGTATGTACGTAAAACGCCATTTTGTAATAGACTAATGGATTCGTACCGCATGCGCAATTGCTACAACTATTCTCACGCCTATTTCCATTTTCATTAAATTTGACCCTTGTCCGTTTCTATTGATTTTCCAAGCTTACCTATGTATTATAGTCCACAGACAAACAAATGAATATAAACATCTATAGGTATATAGCAAACAGTGTACATACATACATATGTTTAAGACGAGAACTCTCAACCTTTTGTAAATCTGCACCCTAATATACACCACACATACATACATACTATATAAAACATCTTTATAAATATTTTCCTACTTCTCTAAAATGAATGCTTGAAATAGTTTTGGTTGTCGTACATACATACATACATACATACAGACTTACAGGTATTACGTATTAGGAAAATATTATATTATAATATGAACAAGTAACAAAAAACACGCGAGAACATTTTACTTAAAATAATTAAATAATAGTTGGTTATTAGTGTGTATGTTTATATACAATAAGAGTAACAAATAGTAGTAAAAAAAAAAAAACCTTTATTTTTGTTTTGTTTTGTAATATGAAACACAAATAACAAGTGAACAATGGGCAAATTGGAACGAATTAACTGGACGTAAATCACAAAATAAATGACGAAAAAATTCTCGTAATTACCGGTACAAAGTGGAAGCCATTACTATAATGGATGTGGCGTTAATAAACATTAGAGTATTCGAAATGTATACATACATACATGTATATATGCATACATACATAAACGATAATAGATTATTTGTGCAGTCATTTGTGTGATGTAATCATACATCATGTAATAATGTAAAATGAACGTTGTTAAAACCGGAACTGACGTATTATAGAGGAAACAATGTGGAAAAACGTTCTGTCTATGTATATGCGTTCGGTCTACCGGAACACGCGCTCTAAACGATGCGCACTAAACGAATGCAGAATACAATGGCCACTTGAACCACTTGATAAAGACCATACATACATACATACATACATACATTGATACATAGTATGTGTCAATTTGCCAAAAGAGTTTTTTATTCATTTAATTATATTATTCAGACAATTTCTGGTTGTTGTCAATATAAATCAGTCAGATGCATATACCACTCACAATACATTATATAATATTTTCTCTACAGGCTTCTGTCTGTCTGTCTGTCTGTCTCTAACACTTCTTCTATATATGTAGCTATATACTACATTTATTTGCTTGTTGGTTGTAAGATTGGCGATATGTATGTACATACATACATACATACATATAAATAATATTTATTGAAATCGCGCTTGAACATATCTATCTCAATTTCTCTATTCGTTTTTAATGAGTTTTCGGAAAACGTTACATACATATGTATGTAGGTATTACAGGTTATATCTATCTATCTATCTATCTATCATGAAATATACAATTATTGTTAGTTCCCATCAAATGGAATGACCATTTACGTCACCGTTCATCTGTTTTTGCAAAATCATATTTCGTGGTATGATTGAAGAAATTAGCATTCAAAAGAGATGCTGGATCAACGAATTCTTATAAAGTTTGATTTTCAATTTAGATAATAAGGCAGCCAGCCAGCCACCTTTTGCAACTGTTGCATTATTATTGTCATATCACAACGACCTACCTACTACTCTCTCTCTCTCTTGTTGGATCTAAGCACATACATACATACATATGTAGTATGTATTTACCTTGAATATTTTTTATTTTAAATTAAATTCTTCTCTTGTTGTTCATGTTTAACCATTTTCAATAATATTATTTCAAATATTTGATTGCATTTGAGCGATTGTTGTTACCTACTATATTTATTAATTTATAAAAATTAAACCATTTATTCAATGTCAATAAAAATAATGGTGTAAAACATGTTTGTTTATAGTGCACAAATGTCAAGGAAACAACGTCGTCGTAATAACCGTACAAATTAAAATATGTGGTGTAACTACATAGGTACTAGATACTTTTTGTTTTGTTTTTCTTTGTTGTTTAAAGGTTAAAATATCTGTTCGTTATGTACAGACACCAAATTGTTTAATTCAATCCAAGTTGAATTTGTTAATATTACAAATGAAATGTTAGTAGTCTTCATACAAGCATATTTTTTAATTAATATTATAATAAATTATCATTGAAATAGAGTCTGTTGCGCTGTGCATATGTATGTATATACCTATAATAAGATCTAACAAACTTCTGCAATGAAATAACTACACGTCTTAAGACAATGATGAATTTGTCTGTACATGATTCACACACTCACGAAATTATTAACTACATTCCTAAATGGAAAAAGTTAGAAAACACGTCCTAAATACACTTGTAAAAAAAAAAAACCACTTGATATATAAAAGGACACTATGTAGTGATACAAAACCAACATTTGGCCCTAAAATAACACCCCGTCGTGTTCGAATGGTCATCTCCCCAGTAGCCCATATTCAATGTTGAACATTTTCACACACACACACACACACAGACAGACACTGGTTGCCATTCATAGTATTATAATACATTTCTTTTTTAGCCCTCACACCAAGTTTCTAATATTGCTTTTCAAGCAAACAACTTTTTTTTTTCGTGTCATTTACACATACTACATAGTACATATGTACATACCTATATGTTTTATTTATTAAAAGAAAACTACATGGATAAAATAATCAAATAAGTTAAGCCATGTATAATGAAATATGAAAACGGCAGTAGATACATACTAGATATTTAATAATAATAATAATTACTTGTAAATCGTTTTAACGTTCAACTTCTGAGTAAAAAACGTGAGATACTCGGCACTGTATATAATATGTAGTATATGTATGTTACTTCAGTTGCGTACATACATACATAAATACATATATATACACCTAATGCGTGGGTTACACTGCCTACTGATTACTTGCAACGGTTTCCGATACCATCTGACCTTAAGTCTTAAAGAAAACCATAAGGTTATATATGTATGTATGATTACTTACCCCGCGCGTTACCAACAAAATTCATCCTTAGATTTCTCTCTGATGATACTATTTTCAATGCATTTCATCATTATTTTATATATGTATGTATGTACATACATTTGTAAAAATTAAATAATCTTTTTGACAATCATTTATATTTGGTCAATCAAAAAATTGTTCCAAGATGCATACATGTACATTTAAATTTAATAGGCTAATAATAACAAGTTGTCTTATTTTGGCTAAAAAAAAAAAAAATTACTGTCCGCTTAAGAATCGATTAACCTCTAACCTCCAGATGATGTAATAACTAATAAATATTTTGGTAGATAAATAAATCAAAATTTAAGATGAAATTCGTGATTTCAGTATAACATAGAATATCTTAGAAATCGAATAGACCATGTATACATACATACATACATACATACGTGCTACAAATAACCTTGTTTTTTTTTTTTTAATTTTTATATGGTTTTCTATGTAATTTATGATCCTATTATTATTTTGAAGCGCGTTCTTAATTCATATACCTATATATACAATAAGAATGAATGGTATTTTGTCTTCGTCTATTGAGGTAATATGCAGTAGAAATAAAATTCTGTTGATTAACAAGTTGGTGGTGCAGTAAGAATATGCATGCGCAGATGGGTCTGGTCAGCAGGTTAGCATAGGTCAGGAAAGAAGGCGGAAATAACTGGACACATACCCTACTACGTGCTTCATTATTCAAGTTAATCATTGCAGGAATGCGCTAAAGGTGATCTGTAAGGCACGTGCCATAGTTCTGTAGCGATCGTGCTATTACATATATGTAATACGTACATACGTATAATATACATACATACTACGAGTACCAAATTAATTAAATTGCCATTCATAGTATGTACATACCCCCATATAGAGCTTAAGTATCTGGATTTAGAGACGTTATCTAGACGGATGGCACTGACTCTATGTTATTGATCAATATTCTACATGAAATGTATACCTATATAAGGTCATATATTGCAACAAGTGTAACTAATAATAATAGTAATACCGTTGTCCGCACGTATACGTATGTATGTATGTATGTATGTATGTACCTCCGGATCGAGTTTGACCCCATGGGTCACCCACCATATAGGAAGAATCAGAGTTGGCTTCGGTCAGTGCACATACATTACGCCCTTTTGCAATACGTTTAATAATTATCTATCTATGTATGTATGTATGTATGTATGTCCTGCATACAACAGCCACTGTCGTCATAATGAATAGTTGTGTCCAAGTTGCCGCGTGGTCGAGGCCAAGGGTTAACTATACCGTAACCAACTTAAAACCATAGTGCGGTGTTTGGTTCTGATCTTACCTGACCTGACCTAACCTAACCTAACACTAATTAGGCTTCTGATTGCTATCCGATGCAGGCTAACTACCATTTCTTTTTTTTTTCTTTAAACCTACTTACATATGCATTCCTAAATGCAACGATTTTTTAAGTCTGTAAAAATACTGTATATGATGGTCTAAGCAAACGCTGCAGGTGGCCAAATTTCGAATAAGTACCTATCTTGAGATACATACATACATACATATGTATTTTTCAAATTCCAACACTATTTTCGTTCTTTTTTACCATTTAAGAATCTTAATTTATGTACTACTGGTATTATATGCTAAGCTACCGTATACATACATACATACATCCTTTTTTCTTGTTGTTGCTTCTAATAAACTTTGAATATTACGGCTTATTTGATACAAAGTTGACAAATTGTAAAATATTTTTCAATCATTTTTTAAAGCCATATTTATTTCGAAATACATATATGTATATTTATAAATGTGACCACGACCACATGACAAATGGGGCGCTATTGGCGCCAAAAGTTATTTATTGTGAGATCTGTAAAATTTAAATAATTGGTATTCAGTCATACTGATGTCATATACTCGATAGAATTTTTTTTTTTAATGATTTGCCCACAATTTAAATAATTTGCTAATATCACGATTTTGTATAAATAATTATTTACATGTACATACATACATATGATGGTTCTTTTTTTTTGTATAAATACATAAACCACAATATCTAAATATATTTACTAAACTGGATAATAATATTTTGAAATATTTATTTATTAGCATGAACTCATAAAAATCATAATAAATCTACTTATAGGAAACATTACACAGTTTGAACATTTTTTAAAAATATTTCAAAATCAACAAATTAATTTATGAATGGTTTACATTTAAATCTATAAATAATTCATTAATTTTGGGCTGCTTCGGCCCTGTATTTCTAATCGTGCTTGGCCTAGTGAGTTTGTAGTTTTTTTTTCGAACCTCAGTTATATTTTACAAAAGAAAAAGTATGTATGTATGTATGTATAAGAAAACATAGTGCCATAATGTCTAAACGTAGGGTTAATTTGGAAAAAAAAAATAGACCTTCTTAAAATAATGTAAGATGTGTACAAATACTTTATTGTTCAAACAGCAAATCAATTAATATTCAAACGTAGTATTTCCAGTCAAGTACAACACTGTCTGTATTACGCATATAAACTAACAGATATCCACAGTTGGCTATCGCTATAGCAAAATGTACATATAAATATATACATACATACATATGTACGTAGACTTTTTTTTTCAACTACTAACCAATTCGATAAATATTGACCAAAATTGCAGAAAACAAAATCAATAAATAAAGCTAGTTTTAAAAAGATTTTTTCAAATATTTACATATCGTACACCTACATATTTATAACAAAGTCTAAAAACCACAAAATTAACCGGATGTCAGGAACAAACTGTCTCATATCCGGTAGGTACGTCATTTTCAAGTGACACCACAACTTTAACAGCAAGTTCAAAAAAAGCCAACAAAAAGAACTGACAGTCAATATACACATACATATATGTATATGCTTATATTTATTTTTCCCATTATCCTCCGGTCAATCAATGGGCAAGGGGCATTGCGGGGTGTTGGGCAGTGTAGAGTGGCCACGAGATACATACATATATACATACATACATACATACATATATACGTGTAGGTATGAATTACAAGTTAGTTGTGTGAATGGGCCAGTTGTTGACATTCGTTTTGACTGTTAGAAGAATCCAGGGTGACCAAAGTAATTTCCATAAGAGGACCACCAAAGAAACATCATGGTCAATGCTAATGTGTTTGAATTTGTCATTTATTAAATGCTACAACATGTTAACGATGTATTTCTTAATTGATTAACATCAAGTACATACATACATACTATATGTAGTAAAAAATTCGCTATTTTTATAAATAATTTTTAGTGTTGTATGCGCAATATTTTCTATTGCAATTTGTACATCAGAGCAATGGGATTATTTAAATAAAATTGTTATGCATACCTATACATACTAAATCTTTTCAGTAGATGTATGTATGTATGTATGTATGTATGTGTGTATAAATATGTTGATATAATAATAATCCATTAGGTTGCATTGCGTTACAATGATTTATTTAAGATAAAATGATCTATTGTATATTGGTACGCAACGCAACGCAATAGCAATATTACAAAACGATTCTGTACTGTAACATTTTAGTCTTGTTCAGGCCAGCCATAGGTAGCAATCGCAACTGGTAGGTATTTAGGTCAAGCTAGTACGATATGTACGTACGTATGTGTGTGTGTGTGTTGTATTGCCAAAGTACAGCTTATGTATGTATGTATGTAGATTCATATTTAAACATTCTTTACAATGTATTTTAATTTATAAACATGTTTCTTCAATTCCAATATTGCTTAAAAACAAATGTCTTGCTATTATTCTTTGTTTATTAAACAGAAAAAAACCTAGACGAGACGATTAGAAAAGAATTTATTTATTTAGTTTTTCTACATTTTGACTCACGTTTGCGCATATCCCAATAGCTCAGGTTTTTGATGACTGAAAAAAAGATGGTTTTTCTTTATGAGGCTTTCGCACGCAATGTGGTGGTAAATTTATTAATAAATACCAAGTGCGTGGAGTATAGCCGCGGATGATGAATTATTTAGTATATCTATGCTAATTCAATTCAGAAAAGTGCGTTTACAAATTAGAGCCGAGTTGCAGATGTTTCTAGTTGATACCAACAATTATTTTCATGTTTAAAAGCACATACATACATACATACATACATACATACATTGTTTAATTTTTATTTGAAAAATACATACATAGCTGTACATACAACATTGTAATTGACCTGCATAAAATCAATTTAAAGAAACACGAATTATATTTACTATGTAGTATATTGTTTTTTTGTTTATTGTTCATCGTTCATAAAAGGTTAAAATAGAAAACGCTACGAATGGGATTGTCACGATCTTTAGAAACAAAATAGCACATGAACTGATAAATTACGCATAGTTTTTCTGAATTATAAAAATATAGTAGGTATTTAGTAAATAGTTTTTGAAGATATGTACATTTGTATATATGTATGTATGCATTCTAGTTAGATTTACATTAAAATCAATGTATTCCATGTAACTGCATGTGGTCTATTAGATATGACCATATTATTCGGCGTAGGTGGTTAAAATTAAAATTAACATGAAATTATTGCACAAGGAAATATGTATCTATGTATGTATGTATGTATGTATGCATGCATGCATGCATGTGCTTCGTTATGTTATGGCTGTTCCTGTTAATTTATGCGTGTTCAATGCAGTGTACCCTACCTTATTCACTTCAATATTCCATGTTTTATTGGGTATACTCATACAAACATACATACATACATACATACATACATACATACATACATACATAAATATAGAAGAAGTTTAGAATTGTTAATTTATTGCTGAAAACCAGATGACTTATGAAGTGAAATTATATGTTAATCATTGTAAATGTGTGTGTGTGTGTGTTGTTGTTGTTGATATTTATTCAAACTAATTTATAGTGGTGCGCTAATGCTTACAGCTCGCAATGAATTATATTTTGTTCACACTCACATTGTTACGAAAATGACCAAACCCGATTTAGGAAAGGTCAAAAGGTGTAGGTTTGTAATTGCTGCATGATGGAACTATTTTTTATTTCAAATGAGCCAATGGCCATTTTACAGTCTCATATTTTTCGGTAGCATTTTTAAGCTTGTAAAAAAAGTGCCAAGAATGCTGTTTTATCTGACTGAAATACTTAACGATTCAAAGAATATACATACATATGTACATATGTATGTATGTATTAAGTCATGCACACACACACAAGAATATTTTTATTTTTCATTAATTAATTGCACAATTAAAATCTAACTTTCCTTTTTGTTTAAAACAAATAAATGAACCGTGTCTATTGTTTATTGCATTTATTTAAAATTCTACTCAAGTAAAAAAACATTTTACTACTTTTTTTATGTGGTTTTTATTTACTTTAAACTAAAATTTTCAGATTTTCAGAAATCATAAAATAAAAAACCGTTACTAAAACATAAAAACATTTTCCCACGAACAAGCAAATAAATTTACAACAAAATTCAAATAATACGTGCAATTTATAAAATGAAAATTTGTTTAACTTTTCCCTGATTAAAGCTACATATGTATGTAGTTAAATATTAGTAATTATTATAGCCGTTAGTTTGTGACAATTTATTTAAATGTTTCAACTAACAAATCTTCGGCATTCAGAGTGGTACAATAAATAACATTAGTCGAACAAGAGCTGTCAATATTCATATAGAATTTTAATTAATTTTAAAGTCAGTGTAGAATGGATGTGTGTGTGTGTATGTATGTATGTATGTATGTATATACTACCCTGAAACATTGTAGATCGCTCTAAGGCAATCGGTGTAGGTACGAATACATTTGCTACACTGGTTTTTGTTCTGTTAGCAATCGTGTGAATTATGCGCCATTTAAATAACGTAAGTAATTGAATAATGCCATAAAATATATATGTATGTATATTGGTTATAAACCTACACTGCTCTCTGACGACACTCGGGAATATTTCTCAGATAAATTCGCAGAAAACAAAAGTGTTTGGAATTTTCTTAGGAGGCGGTCGTACTGTTAACCTTTTACGCTTATAGTTCAGAGTTTATCTATAAGACAATCTGTACTAGGTACATATCTATATATAGATATATATATATATATATATATATATATATATATATATATATATATATATATATATATATATATATAATTCATTTGTTATTATAGAAAGTTTTCATTTCTATAGTTTAATTTATCCAGCAAATATATGAATGTATGTATGTATGTAGTATGTATATATTTATGGCCAGTCCATGTCCAAATCAACTTTGTACGTAGAGGCGAAAATCCAGGAAAGTTATCACTTATTAAAAAAAAATCAAGTCCGTCGCAGACACGACGACGACGATGACGACGACGACGAGTGTTGGATCACTTTCTCGCCCAGATCCACCTGTGTTGGTTGTTGTGGTAGTCTGTCTGATCAGGTACATACATACATACATACATACACACACACACCAGAATCTAGAGTGAATGTAGAGCATTTCTCTTGCGATCTTTTGCCCGTGCCATTCTATACGCACGAGTCTGACATTTTGCACGATTATTCTCTAGCCTCTAGGACACACTCAACAAATGATGCAATGGATTCAATCGACAATCTTATTCTTATGTGCTGTGCACGTTAACATTTCGATTGACCATTTTTTTAAACCGCTAACTATTCTTATTATCCTACATATGTACATTGTATATAAATGGACTTTCTTATACGTTATCGTTGTTAATAACACACACACACACACACAGTGCATTTGAAATTATGCATACGTATTTGTATTTACTCTTTGTTATAATAGGTACATACATACATGCATACACTATTATCGACCTTCTTCTTTTATAGAAGTTATGTTTTTGTTCATTGATTTGCTATGCAAAGGTATTTAAATTGCTATCTTCGGCAAATAAGTCTTTATTTTTACATTTTATTTTATGCTAATAAAATAACAATAATAAAAATAATAAATATTGTTCGTTCTCTTAAATGAATGCGTTTCTCATTTCGTCAGGTGATAGTCGAAACAGTTTTCGATGCTAATCAATAGGTTAAATGAATTAGAACAATTTCTCAACACAACAAAGAAGCAATCAATACGAATTAAATTAAAAAAGCTTGCACATTCGTTTTAATTAGTTATCGAACTAAGCGGTTTAAATAATTAAATCAATTTATTATTATTACTTTCCTGAATGTTGCATTTGATGTACACATGTACATAATACATACATACATATGTATGTATGTATGTATGTATGTATTTTACCCAATAACGATAGTTGTAAGTCAGTTTTATTGCGAAAAGTAACCGTCACATATCGACAAATTGTTGCGAATTACTAAGCAGCTTAAAATGCGTACTTAACTTACACACAACGAGACTCAAGCTCGGAGACTTTCGAAAATTATTGCTCTATAAAGAAAATAAATGTCACTGACTCAATAAAACTTATCTGTACCGTAAATTTATTCAAACTGGATGTGGAATATCACAAGAATATTCAGTGTGCTGCTCTAGACCTTTATTCAAACGTTCATTATTTCGAACCTCTTTACACTCTACATTTTTATGTTGACTTATTTATTAAACTAAATTTTTTATATATACATATGTAAATCATACATTTTGGAGAGAGACAGACAGACAGACAGAGTTTATATGTGTTTGATTCATTGAAAGAAAATTTATTTATTTATTTGTATCATAATATATGTATGTATATAGTATGTACAAAGTCTACTAGGATTTGGGTCAATGTAAAATATCGAATTTTTATTTTACGTTTTTCGCGATCGTTTCTTTTTTTTTTTTTTTTAAGATATTACTTATTTTATCGGTTTTATCAAGACAGCTAGGCGTTTTCATGCCATCATAACTCTAACCGCAGGTAACCAATCGACGAGCGGTTGGTTACGCATTAATATCGGTAACGTATTTGACCCTTAACCCCCGCATTACCGGGTCATAAAATGTGCACATTTTATTCACACATGGTATTATGCACATTACATTACAGAACTGTTTTAGAGCGTAATATATCTAGTATGTATGTACTACATACATACATATGTATGTATGCAGTAGTATCAAAATTTTATCAGTCTCATGTTTTTATTAAATTATTTAATAAATCTGAAATTGCCTGCACTGGACTTTCTTATATGATTATGGTTACATTACTTATTAAAATAAAATAAAAATTTATATATACCTAGTACATACATACATATGTATGTTTATAATTCCTCAATTGAAATAAATTCATATTTACAGGAATGTTATTGCAATTCATAGCTATAGGGTTTTGAAATAAAATCAAATGTCATATACAATATAATAAAAAAAAAAAAAAATAGTCCTTGAAATACAAATATATATATATATATATATGTATGTACATAGTACATATTGCTTAGAAGATCAACCGTCACGTAGACGTAGATTTATTACAATAATCTATTAGAGCCCCGAGGTAGAATTCCACATTGAGTACGTCCCTGAACTGATGATTGTTACGTTAATTGACATTTAGAAAAGCACGCTGTGAAATAATAAATGCATTTGATCGCGTTGGTATTATGAAATAAAACTATTATAATAGCACAATTCGATGCAGTTTAGTATTATATCGTACCTACTATGTATTATGCGATTCAAACAAACCTATTTACTTCGTGATTTACGGCGAACAATCAATACCTACAGATGATATTTGCGGTCTATTTTATTTTCGAATTGTTTTTGCTTTGTTAACATTTAAACTGTTTTAATAAGTTGCGGTTTAGAATAGGTCAAATGTTTTTATTTAAACAATATTCGTTTCAAATATTTTATTATTATTATTATTGATGTGTTTTTAATGTAATAATAGTAAATACTAATAGTAGCGAAATATTATATGTAACTATTAACAAAGACTTGAGGTTATTGAATAAATAAAGACAGAATTCCATGAAAATTGAATTGGCGGTGGATACATTTATAATTATATACGTATATAGTATATATAATTACATCATTTATATACTACATTAACTACGGTTTATAGATACTGTGTCAGATCAAATTCTATACTGTCATATGCCAATGTCACATTGCAATATATATACATACATACATACATACATATATACTACACATGAATTAATTAATTTTAAAATACTTTAGTCATCAGTCAATTATTTATTATTGATAAATACCTAACGTACATAGTATAAAATAAATTTAAGATTTGAATGGCTTAAGTAAGCCTCCGCAATTTTCGAAATTGCACCCAACACTAAATTGATTAATGATATTCCAAAGTGAAGAATGAATTGTTCAACGATTGCGAAAAACTAGGTATTGTTTCAATTTTATATTACTAATAGTTACTATATTCTATTTTTGTTAGTTTATTCAGGTCAAATCAAAATATTGTTTGTCAATGTTTTCTTAATTGTTGTGCAACCCCTAACCAATTGAACAATTGAAAAGTGTTTAAACATTGCAGTTGCATATGTACATATGTACATATGTATGTATGTATAAAGAAATAGTTTGTCACATCAAAAGAATAAAATGGCGGATAATAAAAAGTGTGCGTGAAATATGGAATAATACGGCGGTAATGACCATAATTTACCGGTAAACAGTCAGCTGTTATCGTACCGTACTGTAGCGTAGCGTACTTAACCAACATTACACCATTCCTGAACACGTGCTGGTAACTCGTTGCTTTTTTGCTTAAAAAACAAACAAACAAAAACAGCATGACGATTTCACAAAGTAGTAACAGATTAAAAGAATAAATTTTAATAAAATAACTCATCTTTTTTACCTGTTGCGCCCAAATCACCGTTATTAACGATATTTATTTGGTTTTGTAACTGTATGTACATACATATGTGTACATGCAAAACCAAGTGATTTATTTTACATATGTATGTTTTTTTACGAATAACATTTAGTAATAAGGAAATTAATAAATGTTTCTTAATTAATCGACTCATTTTGACACACACACAAATAAAGATGTACTATGTATGTACATACATATGTATGTATTTTTGTTGCAGTAGGTACGGTTTTTTTTAAAAAGTATTTGTAGATTGTTTTAAATTTTATGTTAACGACTCATAAGTATACATATGTAGTTTAACAACAATACAATACAATTTGTTAACGTAAAGACTCGTATTCGAATATATTTTTGTTGAGAATCATAATATTTTATGGATGTGTACAACTTAAACATACATATGTATGTACGTAGTTAAGTGTTACTTAAAGTGTGTAATCACTATTTGTTCACTGTTATTTTTAAGGTGTACTTATGGTGATTTTCATAGTTATTTTATGCGCTAGATTTTTAAGCATCTAATGAAAACAAGTTACAAGCCATATGTATGTATGTATGTATGTACATACATAGTATGTATTTTGTTTCTAGGTGGTTGCTTCGATGTTATTGCTTTATTTAGCAAAATTATTTTATTGTTTTATTTATTATATTCAAATAAATATGGTGCATTTGATATATACATAATTCTTAATAAAAAATATGAAAATAACTTTTTAGTGCGACATTATTAGTAGAGCTTTCTCCACTGATTAATTAGCTTCAGAATTCGCTCTCTGCTCACAAGAAATGGTCCATAATTTCTTCTTATGTTGGATGTAAACAATATGTTAAGTTTCTCTTCTGGCTAGTAATCTGTGTTTGTAACTGGATGTTGATACATTAATTGTTCCAATAAATTTCAGTCTTAATTGTAGATTTATAGAGAAAACCTTACATACCTACATACATACATACATACATACATATATATGTACGTTCTGAACTGTTAATTAACCATAACCGGATGTTATTTTATCAACATTCAATAGGTTTTAGTAATTGGCACAATTTAAATAGCGATTTTTAAAGAGGGTCAAAAACCAACAAAAAAATTAAATCTTATGAGTAGTAGAGTATAATAGTAGATGATACGTGTGCTGGTAATATTTACAACTAAAACATGTATGTAGTGCCACCTATAATAATAATAATAATAGTATTCATTTACCTACTACTACTACTGCTACTACTACTACTCCCATAGGTAATACGACGCTGACAATTATTTACTTTGTACACTACTGTCTCTGCACTGGAGGATATTAACTTGGTACGTGTGTGTTGATTGTTTGCCTACTAAAGTTCTCACAGACTAGAATAGCTGTGGTATTATTATCAATGGCATTAAATTAATGAAAATGTATCAGTGACTACTGTATGTACATACATACATACATACATACATACATACATACATACATACATACAACCCCAGTACATGGGCATGCTAAAACGATTGATTCAATTTTAATAATAGTCTTATATTGTTTTACATACATTATTTGCCTTTCATAAAACATTAAATAAATTACAATGAAATTTAATAGTAAACTGTTATGTATTCCAACAAAAATATAGGTATGCACATATTATACATAATCATAACAAATTACATATAGATATGTTACATACATACATACATACATTGCATAGTTCATATGAGTAATATTTTTGTGCGTTAAAAGAGAATAAATGTTGTGGTGTTTAAACAACTTCCGATAGATTTACCTTACCCCCAACTAAGCGTATCCCATTTAAATCTAATTTATTTGCCGGCGAACGATTGTGCTTACGCCATTCTAGTCAGTTGCAAATGCACCAAAGTGCATCGGTGCATGAAACCCGTAAATAATGTCATAAAATACTACACTTATTAACAATCAAATCCTGAATACTTCAACTTCCTTCTAACATACTCTAGGTAATTGTGACGAACATTTTAATGTCCTATAGTAGCGAACGAAAAGTGTATGTATGTATGTATGACCATCAGGGTAATATAAGTAATGGACCGCCATGACAGTATCGGTAAGGTATATCTCGACAACATATTGTTGGCCTTGCTGGACTGCATGCATACATATACTATGTATGTTGTGTTGAACAATTAATATGAACTGCGCGCTCACTTCTTTCTTCGGGGTTAAGAAATGACCGGTTGATTTATAGCAGAAACTCATTAGTTGGTAATATACATAGTTTGCTCTCTACTTTACAACAAGCCTGCTGCTGGTGGTACACACATCCATAGTATGTAGTTCGAATATTACATTCTATATTAAACAGATGCTCCTCCCTATAAAGTAGTTGACAATTTTATTTTATTATGACTAGAAAAGTATACGTATATTTGTTATTAGGGGTGTTTGATTGGTTTCGTTCTCGTACATATCTTCATTTGGAGCGTGGGCAAATGAGTTTCAGCAGTTGGCAACAACGACTGGTGTGGTGATGTAAAAATAAATAGAATCTTAGTGTTCAGTTTTATAAATATGATGGCATATACTGTAGGCGGCAAAAAGTGCCTTTCAAAATATACCCGGCAACAATAATACATCATAGCAACCAATTATGTTTGTCGGAGAACCGACACAGAGAGACTCGCTTGTTTCTAGGGATTTTTACGCTATTCTTACGTAGGCTGGTACTGTCTTAGATTGCACTGGACTCGCGCCAATGTTTATTGTTACTAAAACTCTATTGGTTTTTTGTTTTCCTCTGCCGACATTTATGATGGCTCTAGTAGATACATACATACATATATGTATATATGAAATTTTCCAAATCAAATATGATTCCATCGTTTATTTCGTATTTCACAAAAACTATTATTTAATATGCATTTAATAATACAACCATATCAAATTATGAATTTATTCATATGTATGTACATATATGCATTGTGCAAGAAAGTAAAGTGTAGTTAGTAGTAGATGCCAGCATCTATGTACATATATGTACTATGTATGTATAAATAAAATCATTATTATTACTTAACGATATTTTTCTATTAAATCCATTTAGTTTCTATTCTTCTATTTTTAAATCCTTTAACAAAAAGACTACAGAAATGAGTTAAATTGCCAACAATCACAACAATTTTCTTTCGTCTTGGTTCTGCAAAAATGTTTTTTTTTTCTTTTTTTTTTTTTCTGTTGCTGAAAGCGTCGCAGTGTATAACAAATAGTTTCAGCTCACATGACTAATTACCTGTCAATTACCGGTAATGAGATGTGTTTGTTGGCTAGATATAGTTACAATTAAATAAACATTCCCAGTGTTATCATCCACCAGCCAGTATCATTAGTTATGTTACTTTTTGTAGTACTCGCTCGTCCACCCACACCATACCATACCATAGATATTCGGTGACAGTATGTCTGTGGGTGATATTTTCACTCTCTTCTGTATACAAACGCAACATTTTAACGGAAATATATATATGTATATACCTTTTGTTGACCTTCTTTGAGTCTCGATCAGAAAGAAACAGATATAAGAGAGTCTAATGCGGGACACTTTAAATCGATAGTATTAGAGAAATATCTGTGTTTGTTGTTGTATGTGTATATTTATGACTATATAGGTATCGAATGTATGTATGTATGTATTTATTTATTTCAGACCAGACCGGAGCGCCCATTGCACTTATCTAGGTTAGGCGGTCTTCTGTTGTCTGTTCCGCACTCACTTGATCCACTTTTAATAAGAATGCATTGCCTTCTGACTAGTCTTGAATCCATTCTTAAAATAACCAATTTTCTGCAGCAGTCCTTTTTCAATTGAATCATTACTATTGCATTCCTAACTAGATATGTATGGATGTATGTACATACTACACAGTAGTAGCGTATTTCTTAATTTTAAATAAAACCTCAAAATATTCAATGTTTTGCAAGAAACTTTCTAATAAAATTCTATCGTTCAAATGAACAGTTAACAAACTTAATCGACAATTAACCGAAAGAAAGCGACCCCGGAAATTGATTATGACGCATTTATCAATCGATCGCCACCGATAACACCGATTTCGTAATGATCGATCGATCGATTCCCAATCAATTCACGTGCAAGCAGTAACAGCAAGCGGAGGTGGCCGAGTATACATACATATTTAACAATCATTGCTATCAATTAGAGTGGTCATTACGTTGTAGGTAATAGTTATTTGAGACTTGCATTTAATATACAAGTTAATGTTGTATTCGTCTAGACCTTTTCTTTTTTTACATGCAACAAATTAGTTTTACACGCTTGATGATTCGATTCGATTCGATTCGATTTGATTGAAATTCACGCTATGGAGTATTTACAAAAGTACTGACTGCACTTGCTGTTTATTGTATGAGCTTCTGTATTTCGTATTATAGTCTTCCTTGTGTAAAAATTATATATATATATTGTATATATCGTATATATATATATATAGTATATAGGTGTTAAAATATGAAAATGATGCGTAGGTTTGCTCCTATAATAGCTCTCCTGTGCTGACTTCTAGAAATATTGTCTTTAAACGAATCGTGATAAATCGCCCACCATTTTGTCTGTATGCTAATTATAATGTGTACAACACTTACGAATCCAATAAATAACATGTGTCGCATCTTTGTTCATACAAAACACACGATTAATACAAATACATGCGCATATCTCAATTGTATCGAATCACGAAGTCTTTGCACGTTTACACACACACACACACATACACATGCCTTCTCTCCTTCTATGTCATTGTTCATCTGATGTCTTGAATTTGTACTTACAATGGCATTTACAATACTTATTTGCAAGCTTATTTCATACACATATACATACATACGTCTAGAGAAAATAGATTTGATTCAATTTCCCCAGCATGTAGTACTCAAAAAATAAATTAAATTTTTTTCTTAAATAGATAATTAGAAAGTAAAACGATTCACTACAGACAACAAAATAATTTTCATCTCCAACCCACGAGTACACATTAACAATAATGTTTGCAAATACATATACAATTGATTACACAATGTAAGATTTCGTTCGCAGTTGTGTACTTAAGACCAGAGTTATAACTCTCTTTAGTACAAAAGAACTCGCAGCAAATTAATAGTATAGTAAATATCTTTTTTTTGCATATATGTATGTATGTATGTATGTGTGTATGTAGTATATACATCCTACTTATAGTAGTAACTGCAATTACCAGCGGTATGATTTTAGCCAACAGCAGTAGTCTGTATGTATGTATGTATGTACATACAATCATACGACACCAATGTTGTTGTTGCCTTGTTCTTATGAGTTACCCTCACCTATTCATTCATACTAGTAATTAATTAATGAAACTAAAATAATTTTTTTAAGATATTAAATTGCACGTATTGATTGGCAATTCATCATACGTACACAATATTATAACATATGTACATACATGCCACAATCAGTGGGCTCGTGGCTTTCTCTCCCATCGAAATCTCTCAAATAATTGTTCGCTAATTTGTTATTCTCTTCTATTGCGTATCATATTCATTTCTTTAATTCAAAATTGTATCAACTATTTTAATTTATTATCATCTAGTTTTAAATTTAACAAACACACACACACACACACACTTTTTCGACAATCATATTTATATGATTTAATTTGTTAATTTTAAAATAATTTTTTTCCCTGAAATATAATATAAGAAGCTTCGTGAGCATTTTAGTTTCTTGCTAATAGACGTATGTTGTATGTGGAATGTATTGGTAGTATGTACATACATACATACCTCATGAATAATATGTAACGCCTATTTTAAACAACAAATATTAAAATAAAGAAACCTTTATATCTAAGTATAGCGGTGGAACACATACATATATGTATGTATGTAGTATGTACATATGTATGTATACTATTACTACTACTACCACTACGCAGCCGCTGCGGGTTCATTTGAATCTAGATGACACTTAGGGACTAGGTACTACTATTGTTGTTGAGGAAACAAATAACGTATCATTTTAAAAGTAACTATACGTATGTATGATGCAAATGCTCATATTCTCACTTCATCTGTAATTTGTTGTAAGCCGCACGACGACGACACGACGCAACGCAATGATCTCACTATTGTAACAACAAATTTATGAAAATTATCTTGAGACTAATGCAAAAATACAACATAGGTAAGAAACATACTGTTGTTGTACACGTATGTATGTACGTATGTATGTACCTATAGCAGCAAATACAAGTATTTGATATATCCTGAAATTAAAAAAAATGCTACACCCGAATATATATGTGCGTATGTACACGTATGTATGTATGAATATTTGATATAAAAATAATTGTTGACATCCACGCCACGCCACGCCACGCCACGGTCTGCTGGTAGATCCCCCAACCAATGAGCCGTTGTCCTGTCTGAAATGAAAGAGTATGTCGTGTTGTGTAGGCGATGATTGCACTCATATTATTTAAATATTATGATTGTTGGTACAATAATCGCGGTGTTTTTGTGGGCGTGTTATGGAGCGCGTGCTCGCGTGTACCATTGTATTCCACAACGGACAGACGGACAGACATAGTACGTACGGCGTGCACTCTCTATGTGTTTGACGGGGAAAAATAAACTAAACCAACGATAAAAAATATATGGATATTCACGACGACGAGCTCAAGCCTTCCTTCTTGTATGTACATATGTATGTATGTACCTACATTCCAAAATACATACATATGTACATACATACATACATACATATGTATGTATTGCACTGAAACCATCGTAGGCTCAAGCAATGCAATATATAAATCCGAGGAAATAAAAATAGTTATATACATATTATTATAGGTACCAAATATATATATATATATATACGTAACATACATACAATAACTATTATATTTTTAAGGTCACTTTATTTATTTGAAAAGTATCAAAGAAACAAGTTCTAATCCAGTCCGTTGCTATAGCTCTAACCGTTAACTATCATCATAAGAACAATTTCTGAACCACAATTTGTACTATGACTTTTTAGATCAGTGCTCGTCAACAATTTCATTGCTTATCTTAAATCTTATCTTCAATAAATGAATGAGTTTAAGCACGTTAAAAAAGAAGTGTGTGTGTGTGTGTGTGTGTGTATGTATGGTTTAAACAGTGTGTTATCAATGTAAAGAAAACAGGATATGTAGTTGATATCCGCGAATGAGTGTGTGTGTGTGTGTGTGTGTGTGTACACCTTGGAATTATTCACGGCACAATTGGGATATTTCGAGAGAGACTGGAAGGTATTTATTATATAGTTATTACTATTGATTCATAAACATTAAGTACATATGTATGTATCCTCCCTCCCCCACGGCGCAAATAACTTTTAATTACATATGTATGTATGTTGTAATCGTATCCGTTCTAAGTTACGTTATTACTTATGCATTGGCAATAATTCAAAAACATGATGTCTGACACGTATGTATGTATGTATGTATGTACCTTCATATGTCATTATTTAAATCGATTTA
This sequence comes from Nebria salina, assembly GCA_944039245.1. Classification (NCBI taxonomy): domain Eukaryota; kingdom Metazoa; phylum Arthropoda; class Insecta; order Coleoptera; family Carabidae; genus Nebria; species Nebria salina. Next base: position 3,601,787 of record OX063286.1, read on the forward strand.
CCACTAAGAAAAACTACTCAGAAAACTACTATATGTATGTATGTACATACATATAACATATATATATATACTATATAGTACATAGTACGTATCAATACGCAAATTTTTACTCATTTTATAAAACTACAGGTTTTGTTACCAAACAGTAACAAATCTATTTTAAATCGATCAAATCAACTTTGTTATACATAAATGAACATTTTTACAGTAACATAAATTAATCTTTAATTGAATAGCCTCTAGGAGAACACAGAAAAACCTTTATATACATACATACATACATACATTTTTAACCTTTTGAAACGCAAACCTATGTATATGGAACAATTTATGATCTATGGAAATATTATTCTTATGACATCACTACATCAGGCATTAAAAATATATACAATATATATATATATATTCATATTTTGATTAGCGCAAAAAATAGTTAAAACGATTGAAATTCAATTTAAATGCAAATTGCTATTGGTCAATGTTACACTGATGTCATAAAAATTATTTTACAAATTTACTAAACAACTACGTACCTACTACATATATGTACATATAAATATATTTTATTAAAACTCTACACTAAAATCACTCCGATTTTTAACGGCGCATTTAGTTTATGTGAATTTATTTAAAATTAATATTGACTTTTATTATCAACATATTACACAAATAATAATATATGTATGTATGTATGTATATATATATATATATATATATCTGAGAAATCTAGATACAACAAAAAAAGTCATTGAAATACGAAAATGTTTATGACTATTGCAAAATTATACATTCTAATTTTTTTAAGGCGCATTCCTAAACATTGTACTCAATAACCTTCAATGTTTATATTATTAGTTCAAAAAATCTAATTCCGACAAAAATATATATGTATGTATGTATATTAGTACGTAACTGTTAAAGAAAATGTTTTCCATAGGAAACCTAACAAAAAAACATAGATTTTCTTATATCCAAGTCTGTTCAAAGTCTAACAAGTTCGTTTTTATTGCGTTTAGAATGATAATAATAATAAATAAAATGTCGTTATTTCTCAATTCTATTTGCGCTTGATTTGTGAGTCTGGTAATAAATAAATAAATAACTGCTACGAATATTTTCTATACATATATGTATGTTTACATAAGCCATTCCACGCCACATTCCTTCATAGAAATAAGTAACAGAACTCATCTAATAAATTCATCCTTAACATAGAAGTAACTTTAATAATAATAACAATTTAAACATTTAGCTACCTAGTTAAAGTTGAACCGAATTAATAAACAAGATAATTTCGAGTTAATAATAATATTAATACTGACAGCAATTACTGCTCAACACTGTAATCAATCACTGTAAAGAAAAATGGTAAAACTGTACATATACATGAAACAATCAGCGTTACCGTTTGTGGTAAACCTTGAACTCTACATTATTATCAAGCAATAATATTATGGCTGCTATACTACAGACAGACATACATACATACATACATATGTATATTAAAAGTCCTTTTCCCTTTTCTGGTAGACTCGTTTCGCGGCATTTGATTTGTCACCATGTAATAAATAAAAAAGGTTAAATAAATAGATAAGATATTCATAAACACCATACTAAATACCCTACGCGGTTCCAAGCTAGCTAATAATTATTTCTTCACCAAACATATAAATATGACTAGTTTCAGTCGCTTATTAATTCTAAACAACAATTTTTCAATCCAATCATCAACTCAATTATGAATACCGGCATAAAAAGTTGCGTTATAACAAACAACCGCCTAAAAAAGAACACAGCGCACCGTAGAATTCCATTAAAAATTGTTGCTTCTGTACAACAACGTGCAAACAATTCCATCATCTTCTTGCATTGGTTATTTTATGGTATATACATACATACATACAGACAGACAGACAGACAAACAATTTTATTCAGCGGCGAACACTGCGCTACGCTGTATTGGGCGGCCCAGCTCCAGCATGGGCCGCGGGCCATGTAGACCGACCACCGTTACAAATACTAGAGCAGCCAGTGAAAGCGATTCAGATTAACATTTACGAAAACTCGTCCAATCATTAAACATTGCACCTGTGCCACACTCTGATATCATAGACGAATTCTTGATCCGGTATTTAAAAGTGTGCAAATAAAAAATTAAAAAAAAATTAATAATTTTAATTAGTTTCATAGATTCAATATACTTATTTTTATAATGTGTGTGCTGCCTATATACAGTTTCTTAGAAAATGATACACTAATAGCATAGCATAGCATAGCATGGTGGTCTTTTATTTTAAATTAATCATTCATAAAATATATGTCTAAATATGTAGTACATATGTATGTAATTGAGAACCACTTATATATGTAGTACATATGCATGTATGATATTTAGCAAACATTTAAGATGAGAAAAGCCGAAAGTGTTTTATTTGTTGCTAACCAATTTCAACTTGGCGCATTTATTTATAATTTCGCTTAATATTATACTACTATATGTAATATCTCTAAACTTTCTAGTGATGTACATATACATAGTTACTTGGTGTATGTATGTATGTATGTATGTATGTATGTATGTATGTATGTATGTATGTATGTATGTATATATGTATTTACGATTTATGTTATGTATCGTTGTATTGATCACACAGCCATAAATTTGACATTAAATGGGAAGGTGTGCATGTATTTTCTATCTTTATTCTCTGTTATTGTTGATTCTTTCTCGATACATGGTCTTAGACACACGTGCAGTAGGTACACGCTTTCCAATAAACATTTATTACAAGAATACTGTTATTCTTTTAGCAGGTGTAGAAAATCTTTTAACATTATTGATTAATAATAAACAACTAATTTCATAAATACGATAAAACAATGCTTCCTAATAACCGAGGCTTCACATTAGCAATATGACCAATTTCAAGTCTTCTATGAGTTTATCATCATTTTCCATTTGTTATTATTGTTATTATTATTACACTCTCCAAAAGGATCATATGAACAATAACATTATGAAATTATTATTTCCTCATAGTAATAAGATTCGTACTATTCTTAAAAATGTTACGTTCACGACTAGTACAAAAACGCACCGCACCGCACCGCTGTTGCATAGTGACACCACGCAAAAACTTGGTCAAACATCATCGAACAAGGAAGAGACTGAAGAATGAACTTGTTTCCGCTGCAACAGCATTCCATTCCATTCCATACCACGATATTCTTCAAGAACATAAATTGCTAAAGTGATACGAAATATAAAAAATCAACAACCGTTTATCGTTTTCTCAATTACAACCATTTGTCTATTTAATTAATGAAATTAGGGCCGGCTAATTAAATAATTAGAACTCATCATTAGAACTCTTACTCCACATACTTTTTTCCAACAATTCTTAATCATCTTTAAGTCTTAATAGACTTTTCACTTTATTGCTCTCTAGGTAAAAAAAAAAAAAACAAATTTATTCATTTTGAACTCATCCCCAGTTTCGGAATTGAATATGAATTTTGCGAATCAGTAACCAGTTAAACATCATCGGGGCTGCGGGTCATTTGTCGGGTCAATCGTGTGCGTATGCGCCATATTAAATCAAATATACCTACTTGTGCAATAATAACGGTACATGCATGCATACATACATACATACGTATGTATGTATAGGTACGCTGGTATCCTATACATACATATGGTGTGTCTTGATTTTATACACACTTGGCTCGTAAAATTTTATTATTTAAATACTTGGCGTTCTTTCAAGACAAATTAATTTGCAATTATTACCACTATTACTCTTATGTAACATGCCGTTAAAAAACATCTCAACAAACTTAGCGGATTACTAATGAACATCTTGCAAACATCAAATTAAATACAAAATATTCTTTTTAATGAAAACTACATACAGACTTTTATATATATACGTATGTATATATATATACGTATATTACGTGAGACAATGGTTATTTTTAATTTGATTTTATACGTTTTACAACATAACGCTCTGCCTCGTTGCTCGCGATAGGTTCTGTTATAGTTCATAGTTCAATTATAAAACCAATCAATAAACACACTTCCTGAACTGTCAATATTTACATTATTCCTTATTCCCCTATTGCAATGATGCCGGTGCCGGTGCCGTGCTCCCTTGTGTGTCCAATTACCAATTAACATCGATTACACCCCTGAAAAAAAGACTAGAACTACACACCTAGAAAATTCAATTCAATTCATATAGTAGAAACAAACGTTTTATATTTATTTATATAGTACATATATTTATATATATATATATTTTTTTTTTCTTTTCTTTTTCTTTTTCTTTCATACATACTATATATTCCAGCAACAACTATGAACAATCGATTCGTTTTTCTATTTTATTGTCCAAGTGGACAATACAATTGCCGTTTTATTGTAATAGACATTATAAAAACAATAATAATATAGTATAAAGTTATTTATAAGCGTGGGAGATAATTATTTGAATTAATATATAATAATTTGAAAAAAATGATATTACCTATTTATTGAACAGGATATATTATGATGTATGTGTAATATTTCCAACAAAACCAAAAAATTGATTTCGACCAATTTAAAAAGAAAAAGGCATTGAATTTTTTTTTGTCATTGACTGTCAAACTCAACTAGCTTAAAAATCAATCATAAAAACCATAGCCAATCAATTATTGGTATACATATACCCACATATAAAATGTCTATTAGTACCACCGTTATTTCTAAACATTTTCCAAACACATGACAAATTTATAACGACATCGGCCTAATCGATCATTCAGAAATAATTACTAGGTTACTTAATCAAAACTTTGTAGATAATTTATTCATTGGATCAAGTTGGAGTTATTGGAAAGAACATGCATAAAAAGTTCAATTCCAGGTCTTTGAAATCGTTTTATAAAATAATAATAACAATATGGTTTACCACCAATATGTATGTAGTACATATGTACATACATACATACTATGTTATATACTATATGTTGAATTCAATCATTATGCTGCTGGCATAATAATAATAATAATAACAGTGTATCAATTTAATAACAGCGTATACAAGTAAAAGAGCATGGGTGGTCGTCATATCAATTGAGATCGTTTTCATTTCTAGTTGATCTATTTCTAAATAAACCAACGCTTTTTATTCATTCCTTTTAAATACTGACAAATATATTTCAATGGTATTTTTAAGTATATTCATTTTTAATTAGCTATTTGATTATTCGCATTGGCAATTTTCTGCTAAAAATTAGTGACTCATTTATGTTTGAATATTTTTCAGAGCAAGGTCACCAACTATATATATTTATTTGTTTATATATATATATATATATATATATATATATATATATATATATATATCAGGTAGCCTTCGCGTTAGAAAATGCTAATTATCTCTATCATTCTTGTGACCTACAGTATGTTCCGCAAACAATGCGTGGAACGCAGAGAAATATTTATTGGTAATATTAAACCAAGTCAACCTTGGCCTTTGGCGGTCACACTTAAGCATAAAATAAAGAAAATTACATAGAATGTCTAAAGTATTCTAGAAAAATATTGTTATTTAACAGTGGTGTATATATCTATTTAAATATCACATTTAATTCTGTTTATAACATAAAATAAACGCGCGTTTATTTAATAAAACAATCAGCTTTAAATTACAAAAAATTAATTATTAATCAAAATGCTAAATTTCATATTTAATAGCTAAGCTCTTGTAACTGTTAATTTAACCATACTTATCAAAGGCACACTTTAGCATATCCCGTCGTAATAATTAAACAAAAAATTGTTTTTAACTTGATTCAAATTAGATATTTCCTCTCGACGAATAAATTAACTAGGTACATTTAATTTTGAACTCGATCAGTTTAAATAAATTTTACACACTTACATATACCTATATATATATATTTGATTTATTAAGTATGAGAAAAATGATAATTTAACCAAATGACTTGAGCAATGTGACATTTTAAAATTGAATCTCGCATTTGTAACCTTGAATAGTTGCAAATAAACTTAAGAGTTTTGCGCAGAGACAACTTTTGCGCACGACATTTCGAAGGTGACGCAAAATAATTTAAAACATAAAAAATCTATCAAATATGGAGTATAGAATATAGAAATGATAATTAGCTTAAGAATAAGTACGAGTACTACTTCATATGCCACGATTATCCATTGTTGATGTTATGTTTAATTGCTATTTTGCCCAAGTATTATATCTATATGTATGTATGTATGTATATTCAAAGACAGTTTAATCTAATTTGAATCTTGGTCAAGTAATTCCCTGTAAAATTCAAGTTACGTGAGGTGCATCTGTATGCATCACCAGTTCATTATGAATGCGTAGCGAAAGAAAGAGATCGTTTTCGACGTGTTTTCTAACATCTCTCTCTCTCTCTCGCAGTGACACTTTTGGTAACATTTTTGTTCTTTATGCCATTCCATGGCTTTGAGATATTTCAGTTGTTGATGAAATATTAAGAAACACATTTCTTCATAATAACTTGTATGTGTGGACATAAGATATGTTATCTCAACAGCTAACGGTGATTCTGTGAGAAAAATAAATAATACATTTTTTTATTGCGATTTGATTGATAGTAAAAAATTCTGCTACTTCCGCAATCTTACAGTTTTATCTGGAAAATAATTTAGGGACCTAAACAAATTCTGATTCTAATTCAATTCTAATTTTTGCACCTATACGCATTAGTTATAGGAAAATAAAAATAATTTTCATTACTACATATGGATCTTTGTTAAATTTAACAAAAACTATATTTATAATACAGCTACTCCGAACCGGTCGGAATATTCATTCATAAAAAAGGTGAGCCTGATTTACACCAACTAAATTCTCATTCTGTATGCATACACATATACACACACACACACACATTTATATATATATTTATATATATATTTATATATATATATATATATATATATATATTTATATATATATATCTATCTATTTCTATATATATATATATATATATATAGTCAGGGTGTTGAACCGTACCAGTGCACGAAGAATACCGTAATGTTGGTCTTCTGTAAGTTCTTTTATTCTTTCCCATATCATCCTTACGCTATTATGAGTGTTTCTTTGAGATACATTTTGTAATTGAGGACTGGTTTCGCTTTACAGCTATTTTACACTAGTTATTTCCACATGGAATTATTTAGCTGCCACGTGCTGGACACAACCTTTTAAGTATTCAACTGCCTTTTCGTATTTATCAAATTCATTGCTACAAAATAGTTAATTGTGCACTAACAGCCACATTAAAGTTTATGATTTAGTAAAAAAATCAAGACAAAAAATCGTAAGCACAAATAATGTTTATTTTTAAAAAACCAGTTTAAATTCCGGAAACATGAACCATATCAACTGTACCATACTGAACTGAACTGAACTGAACTGAACTGAAGGACACTACTTGATCTTTGTTAAATATATTCAAACATAATAAAAACGAGATTATTTAATTTATAATAATGTCCTAATTATGCTTCTTTCACCACGTAGTACTAAAATATATTTTCAATTGATTCCCTGATATATATTTTTATTCATTTTTAAGAGATCAAACAAATTTCACCATTTGAAACCGCAGTCTCATTTCTTAGAAGATATTATCTATCTCGAAATCAGAAAGTGTTGTTGTTGTTGTTGTTGTTGTTTGCCCATTTATGGATAAAATAATTTACGATACGACTCAAAATAGTAGCTGCTAATGTTATTATTATTTTCAAAACTATTTCTGTGATCTTAATTTTTATTGCTCAATAAATTTATATTGTTATTCATTCTATAAGACAGTTCTCTTCGTGCATTCCGTAGGCAAATATGAAAAATGATCTTATTAGCAGGAAATGCGTTGAGGTCAATATTATTATTAGCTTTAAAAATTGATTCAAACAAAATCAGTCAAACAAACAAAAAAACTTTCATTTCCAAAACATAAACCTTTAAAGGTCTCCTATAAAGAATGTATGCGACCACCCCAATTGACCCAGACAGCCCTAAGCATACATCCGTCACAAACAAACGCGCTTAAATAGTAATATATGTACATACATACATACATACATACATATGTATTATTATTATTATTATTATATATACGGCTATAGGCACTGAAAAGTCAAAGCCCACCCATTCGTATTCTATTTGCACAATACAATCATAATTTAACCCGATTCAATACATCATCTTCAGTCACCGGCTGCAAACTCAACCATTCATTCGAGAAGCACCTACAAATAATTCCACTTTCAATTCAGTCTACTTGCACCCAACGAACACTCAACTCGAGGTATGCCAATAAAATAGGGTGGCAGAAAAGCCCACGGTTAGAAAACAAACATTCGAAACAAACGACATTTTGAAAAGAACCACTAAATGTGCATGCACGTGTGTTAATAATGTTTTAAAAACAGTTTCATTTCATTGTCAATTGAAAACAATTCTTGGCGTGTAGTATGTAGTAATGGGGGAAGAGATCAAAGTGGAATCAAGTATAGTGTAATCAATATGGTATCTATGAGCAATTCTTTGCCTGCTCCGCTCCGCTCCACTCCACGTTGTGCACAACTTATGATTATTATTATTAGCATCCATTCTGTTCCAGTCGTCCACATACTCTATGGACAATGGATAAGTGGGCGTAAAAAGTCTGTGAATGGACTTCACTGTGGCTATCTATCTAATAAATAGTATTAACAATTAAGGTCCTAAAAACAAAGTAAAATATTAATAAATTCAAATACATAGTATATATGTATGTATGTATGTATGTATTACTACATGTTTCAATTGCAATTTCTAACTCTCGTATTATTCATTAAATAAATATTTCCGTTTCGAAACTAACAATTGAATATTCCTCAATAAACATATTCTTAGAAGTCTTGACCACAACATACATACATTAATTGTTTTTTTTTTATTGTTTTTTTGCAATGATTCCATAAAATATTTGTTGTAGAAAGTATCAAATTACAATTGAAAGATCGAGCGTCGCTCAAAAATAAAGATAACCATTTGTTATTGTATGTATGTACGTGCTTCTGAACATAAAATTGAAAAATGTAGCTGTCCGGCGATCAAACCACCATCTATTCTTTCATGCAGTCTATAAAACAGTGGATTTGAAACTTTTATTTAGTAGACCACCCACCTGTATAGGGTTAACAGGCGCTTTATAAATTGCAGCTGACTAGAGAGAATAATATTAATATCTCTACAAGTCTTTTCAAATCAAAAGAAATGATTTATATGTTTTCAGGCACTAGAAAATAATGTACATACATATATGTATGTATAAGAAAGTAAAAATCCATACATACTACATGATGTCAGTTAACAAAAATCAATGTTTAGTGATTCGAATTGAATGATTTTCGACAATGACTAATCTTATTGTTTCATTTGATGGTTTCGAATCACACAATAAATACTATGTATAATAATAACTATAGGATCAATGGTGTGACTTGGCATATTAGAATTTGAAAATTTAATTTCAAAATGCTCCCATGCTGGCCTGGTCATAGACTAGAGCAGACACAATGGCCTAACAGAAATATTCGTGCATGTATTTGTATATCACAGCAAAGTCTGTCTATCTATACGCAGATGAATGTGAGTGAAATAGTGTTTATGTTGGTCATAATACTATACTAAGCCAAGACACCCACGCCAACCTACCAACCAACCAACCAACAGACCACTTTCTTATTTCTTGGTTTACCTTAGGTAATATACAGGTTTCCATCCATTGTCTGTGCTCTAGCCAACAGTACCTATGTATACGTAGGTATACGTAGGTATACATACATGCATACATACATACATACATACATACATACATACATATATGTATGTATGTATGTATATGGTCTACTCTCTTATACGTTGAGGACATTTTTCAAATGTATCGTAAATGGCATTTATTAACTAGTCAGAGAGAGAGAGAGAGAGTCTTAGGCTCCATTTAACACTTGTATGTATAATTAACATACGTATATGTATTTCAAATAAACAACCTTCACATCGAAAATACGTTGAGAAAAATCAGAAAAAAATATCTATATAGCCAACTATAAATATTTATAGTTGTCTAAATATCAACAATTAATTATTAATATCTGTGTCCACCCAAATAACTAATATTGAAATTTCCAAAAATATTGCACAACGTAAATATTCTATTTAACAAAATACACGTGAACCGTGCCTGTATGGGGACCCATACATACATACATACATACGTTTTGCGATACGGGTCACTTGTTTGCAGCATAGTTTATGACGATAATTACGCCACGAAGAACAATCTTTAGTAGATATACACACACACACACACACATATATACATATAGCGACGGGTCACTAGGCGGTACCACTAAACACGCACACTCGTATGTATGTACATCACGCGCGGACTAAGTTACGCGCCCAGATCCATTGCACATCCATATCCGTCTGTCTGTATTTATTCAACTTATAGGCCCTAGAATAGAAAAAATTCAATAATTTTATTTTTAACTAAACCATTTTACCATCCAACAACTAACAAACTATTTATACATATGTATATAAATATCCTGTATATTCGAAGCAGTAAAATAATATTTTCGAATCGCATTAAAATATATATCTAGTCATTCTTTTCTGCAATATAATAATAATGGTAGATTTTGATTTCAATCAAATAAGCCTACACACTTCTTAAGCTGAGCTTAAATTGGAATAATACAAATCTTGTCAGAAACAAATCGATTAATCAGATTTAGTCCGAGTACCAAGTAGCTAGACACGGAATTAAAAAAAGAGGATACGTATTATGTACACATACATACATACGTGTTGGAAACTTGTCATACATACATACATACATACGAGTATGCTAGCTATGAAGAAGATTATTTACTCAGAGTCTGAAGAGATGCTTGTGATAAGCGATGATGCTTTGTTATGAATAATTTCGCATCCTCCTGTAGATTTAAAAATAGAGTCAATCAACTAGCAACCAACCAACCGACCGATTTGAGTTTATCGTGACAGATCACTTTGTGCACCGCTACCGAATGGTATGACGTCCGCTCTGACTTCATTCCGAATGCATTGAAATTGTAATGGGACATATATATATATATATATATAATAACCATCATCAATTCAGGAGTACCTACCTCTACCTACATATGTATGTATGTATGTATGTACATATGGATGCATTCAATTATTATTATTATTATTATACGATACTAGAAAGGTTTTATTTTTTATTTTCTGTACTTACTGATTTCATCATTGTATTTAAGATGTATTTAAGATATTTCCCTGAATCTTCTTCTTTCGATGTAAAATCATTTTAAATTTCATTTCTAAAATTTCTTTTTTGCTATTCTTAAATAACTGCACTCATGAAAGTTGGAATGAAAATCAAAACGTAAGCGCGGGGATGGTAGAGTAAAATTGATTCATTTCGATTTGTTTACTATTAGACTATTATTTAATAATATTTATGAAGATTCTCAGAGAAATATGTCTAAGTGGTGGTACATTGTTGATTGTTAGAAATTATGATATATAGGTACATACATAGGTAGGCGATAATTATAGTTATAAATTTAATTGAAATATTTAATTTTGAACGGTAGCTAAGTACACGAGTATATATATATATATATATATATATATATATTGTAATTATTATGTTTACAATTTCTATAATAATATTTGTTTTTATATAATAGTGCAGCGAGAATATTTTTACTTCGTATTCATGGTGAGTGTTTAGATAAAAAAAATAAACAAATTGCTTCAAGTTTTGGAGTAAAGTAAAGGATTTTTTGTGCATACACATGACGTCAGAGGCGTATTGACTGACCTATAGCTGGAGGGCTGGGCGCAGAAAAGAAATTTGTGTTCTCACAACGCAATATTATATTATATTAGTATTTTCTAGTTTCTAATTTTATAACTTTTACAAGAATATACATATGTATGTACATACATACATACATACATACATGTATGTATATCAAGAATGATTCGGTTAAACTCTGATACACACTCGTGAAATTTAAATCATAACAATTAAACTAATTCTATAGATTTGAAACAATTGTCATTCGTCTAATAAATATCCCACGGCATTCTATTCTCTCATGCCTATAATGACTATGTTTCACCGTTTGAGCCATATGTATTAGTAGATATTTGATCTAGACTCTATTCAAAAGAACCGACAATCTTTTCTGAGCACGTGTTGATTATGACAGTGCGTATGTGTTTGTGTGTAATTGTGCACATACAAATACATATATATATATATATATATATATATATATATATATATATATATATATATATATATATATATATATACATACATACGTATCTAGTATTGTATTATGGGTGGCCCTGGACCTACACGAGTATTTTTACACTTAAATCTGCCATTTAACACGGAGATATATTGTGAAATAAAATATACAAATATATATATATATATATATATATATATATATATATATATATATATATATATATATATATATATATATATATATACATAATATATTTGTGTTAGATATACAATTATCTTGGTAAATATCATAAATTGTTGTTAAGTAGATTAGAACATTTATGTATTATAGTATACCGGTACAAAACAAAGAAAAATACTTAAATACAAGCAAATATTAGCACCCAATAAATTCATATCCGTTTGTCACAGACAAATAGTCAATTCCGTTAAAGGTTTAAGAATGTTTCTTCTATTAATCTGACGTACATACGTACCTTACATTTCCACGTAAAAAAACAGTTTAACAATTTATTTATTATTTCGTATCCTTATCAACTTAACAATAAAAAAACGAATCAAACTATTGTAAATGAGTACCTACTTAGTAGATACATATAATATATTAAATACAAGCACTTACTTACTTACGTTTTAAATCACTACTTAACAAAATTGTTTATGAATCTAAATAAAGGAAAAGATTTTGTATTAAAAGTAAAAGAAATCAAATAATTAAAATTTCGTTTTGTTTTATTTTGAAATCAAAAGTGAAACCAGTTCGCTGTTGAGACGACTGATTTATGTGTATCATTCGGTCAGTAAAAAGAAAAAAGCACAGATGAAATAGATTAGGTAGGTGGCACGTGTGTGTGTGGGTGTACAACTTTTTAAACTACCGTTAAACCAGTTGCCTAACATTCAAAATAAAAGAAAAATAAGTAAATTATTTTTCTTTTTTTTTAGTTTTTCAATATCTATGAATTATTCGTCTCTTATTATTATTATTATTATTAAAGTATAAATAGTGCAAATAAACATAATTTTATTATTATGTATGTATATGAATATTTCGTAGTAAATAGAAGTTTGTCACTAGTAGTAATATATACATATATGTATATGTATATAGTTAACACCTTTTATAATTTAATAATAGCTTTTAAGGACGCTTCCCCTCAGTGAAATGATAAAAATCACCCCCTAATCTGTGGTTACGCCATACTAATGTATTTGATAACGATCGCATGCACGTCAAAAAAGACTATTAAAGCAATGTGCTTCGTTCTAGACCAATATGTACATCCCCAATTACTTGCTCCTTTTAACCCTAAGGGACCTGTCACCCTAACTAATAGGTACTAAATGCTTTGTCAACTTATAGACACACACACACACACACACACACATGCACTATATATATATATATATATATATGCCATAAATATACATTAGAGCGCGCGTATTAATAATAACAATAATAATGACAACGTGCATCAATTTCAATTAATTTTGGATCTTTTTTTACAAATCGTTTCACTCAATAGATGATGAGAAAGTTTGCAATAAATTATAATATTAAATTTCATAAGATATTTGAAACTTTGTTCAAAATCATAAATGGTGTCTTCTCAATAAATCGTAAAATACTCGTACAAAAAGTCATAAACAATATCTGAAAAAAATTATTATATATAGAGGTATATGTATGTAGGCAGTTCCTCAAGCATATTAACAACAATTTTATCTCGCAAAGAGAGACATTCCAAAGCAATGTTATACCAAGGTGTATAGATTTATGTCTGAGACGGTTATTTGCAGATTATTTTATGGTCAGTTAAGAAATCGTTTCCGTAATAAGTTAAGCGTAATTCTTAGTATGTTTCCTAGAAACTTTGCAATTGGAAAAATGTTTACAATGAAATATTTAAGTATGTATGTATGTATGTATGTGGCTATTAGGGAATTAAGAATGAATCTATTTCTCGTTTCTATAAAAGCCCATGGCAGATGATTTGACCCATACGTTCGCGTGTTGAGCGTGTGCGCGTGACATGATGTGATCATGCTCGTTCATCATCCGGTACCCGGTGCAGTGCACAGCACACGCGTACACCCGAGCAACTGGCCTGACCTCTATGTAGTGAGTGTGCACACCGGAGCCACCGTGAATCATCACGTATGTATGTATGTACATACATACATACATACATACATACATACATACATACATACATACATACATACATACATACATACTACGATATGAAACACAATTTTTCATTATTTATTTTATTTTTTTATACTGCTTAATAGGTAGTTTTCGCATACTATATTATTGTAAGAAAATATGACATCATCATCCCATTTTTATTTAGGTACATACATACATATATACATACATACCTACCTACACACTTGTTTCATCTCTTTCAAATACTATATTACTATTAAAAATCGACTAAGGGTTGATGAACAAACACAAGACATGCCCTGATTGTTCAGCCATAACTCTTATTACTTATTACTATAAACATACAACATGTATGTATGTATGTATGTACGTACACATAATTTATTACCAAAACAACGTCAAATTTAGAAAACATCCTTCCACTCGTATCTTTATTTAAAATAATATGTTCAATTTGAAAATAAATATTAACTATATTTTTTGTCAATTTCAATACTTATCTTTAAATAAATATATGTAACTGTATATTTTCCTTAGATAAGCATTGTAAATACATACATACATACTACATATACTATATATATATTTTAGGAAAAGTCACAACTATTCTTCACCATTCCAGTAATTTACTTATTACATACATACATACATACGTATAGGTATGTAAAATAAATTCATTGCTGCAAGTAAACTTGACCGTAAGCTCGTCGTATCAAACCATAATTTATGGTTCGAAAAACATTTAATTCGTTTTGTAATATTGTAATTATGAGTCCAGTCCCCCCTTCTGTTAGCATACAGAAGAGTGTTTGATTCGTGACCTTTTGTGACCCTTTTGCCATACCATGGTAGTAGTAGTAGTAGTAGTACTGGTAGTGGTATGATGTGCGATAACACCTGACGGTACATACATACTAGATAATGCACTTTTAATTAAATAGATTGACCGGTAATGTGGTGTTGAAGTGGGGAGAGACGGGTTACTAAGGTGAACTTGCTGACTATATGGATGCTCGCGTGACTTGAACAGTTATTATATATATTATTGTATGTATGTATATGCACATACATATACACATTATTATAACCAACCGCGAATCGTGTCTCCAATGTTAGTCTTTTTAATACCCTCTTCTGACAGACGGTTTCCTGTACTATATGCACATGTGCAGATTCATAAAGAACGCCTTTACTTATTTTACTAAAATATACATATATGTAGTTCCTACAATTGACACTTCTGAATATGTATCATACACAAACATACATACATACATACATACAACTTTTGTTTAACAACCATATTTTTAAGTCATATACCATTTTTGAGATATATGTATGTATGTACGTATGTCCTACTTTCTAGTTCAGGAACACATATTCTGTAAATAAAACTATTCCCGATCGCATACGTTACTACTACAACAACAACAACAACAAGTAAAGGTTATTAAAGTAATATAAATGAAGCTGTAACAGACAACCGTATTCATCCAAACAATAGAGTGAAAAGTGTTGTAAAAACCTAATGATTGACAGTTGTTGTATTTGTTGATAAATAAATAACTAATAATTGTACAACGCCATTGTTTTTCACTTCGAAAAACACGTTTGGACATCAGTCAACAAAAGTCCCAAAGTACCAATGACCAGCAGATGAAAACAGGGAAATATCATACAGAAAAATAACACATAGCTAGCTAGCTAGCTACATGCAACAGTATTTGAATCTGATCTGATTTATTAATTTTCTTATAAAAATAATGATTAGTTTATTGTGCCATGATGACAGACATTGTATATTATTCTCTTGTAGGCGTTTGGTGTGTGTGTGTGTGTGGAGGTAGATTTGTGAGTAAATCAGCATGGTGTCTTCTATTCTTATAAAAGTCTTCCATGTATGTATGTATGTATGTATTGTATGTATGTACGCATTGTATGGTAATTAGTACATGGTGAAAGGCAAAGATCACTCGTTCGCTCGTGCTGCGCGTTCATTTTCTTTTTTTCACAAAATACGCGTGCGTGCAGTCGAAAAGAAGTGTTGCGGTTGTCTGCACCTGATGAATGTCCAACCTTTGAGTTTTGGGTGATGCCCAAACAATGGGACATTGGTTCTTTTTTTTTATTTATTATTATTTTATGCTACCCACAAGTATTTTGTCCGCAACAATAATCCACTTTAGCTACAACTAGCATCAATCAAATATATAGATATATATATATTAAAACATTTTTCTAGAGACTATTTAATTTGTTATTACAGAGCACTGATCTGGAATCATTCCTGGGCAAACAGGAACTGGATCGACTGCAGCGCCTAGGCGAGGAGGCAGTGGATTTGGAAAATAAACCTCGCCGCGAGTCTGCCTCTCAAATCGACGAATTTTTTGAACCACACCACCAGTCACATTTACAAAGGTATAATTTATAAACATGCATGTACATACATACATACATACATACAAGAGATTTTTATGAATTTGGTTCGTTTAGACATCAACAGGCTTCTAGTGCAATGAGTTATGTCTCCATGCGGACTTTATCTAGTACAGATGACGATGTATTCTTAAGGCCGCCATTATGGGAAGACATTGCATCCAGCATCCAGAACATAGATCCAGAAAATGCAAACATGTTAGGCGTCGGTACTCTGGTGGCTTCCAGTCTAAATGGATCACAGCAAACACCAACTCACGTTAAACTAGAAATTACAGACGACATCGTTGCTTGTGCACCAACACCTTTACTGAGCCCGTTGGAAATAAAAACAGAAAAGGTACTTTAATCATTTATTTGATCAAGACAGACATTAATAACATAATATGTATGTACCTACATGTTCCGGATTTATTTTAATTTAGATTCTTCAACAATCATCCCCAACTCTACATTTAATGAACACCCCAACAACATCACCTTACCAAAACGGCACCTCACACCATCAACAACCACAACCACCATACCATCATCAAAACAACTCACTTCAGCCAACTCAACCTGCAACACAAGCGAGTCAACCGACGCAACAGTTCAAATATGGCAGCCCGGGTCAAATTGGCATTGCCCCATTGTATCCCCCAATGTCTCGGCTAATGTATGTCCCGCCACTAACGCCACCCAGTTCGGAACCCGGCTCTCCCGGAGGCACAATGCAAGGCCCGCCAAGACGGACGCCGCCTCCCCCGTATCCTGTCCCTGTTGTAAATAATTTGGTCTCCAATTCGGCGACGAATGGCAGATTAGGCCAGCAAACAGGGCCAAAATATAACAGGAGGAATAATCCTGAATTGGAGAAAAGAAGAGTACATCACTGTGATTTTATGGGTAAGAGTATCTATCTACATACATACATACATACATACATACATACATATGTATGTATTACGATTGTAATTATTACTTATTTCATTTCAGGTTGTTCAAAAGTCTACACAAAAAGTTCACACCTGAAAGCTCATCAAAGAATACATACAGGTAATAAATGTTTATATAACAACTACTACAGTTAACATAACGATTAGATTATAATTCAATTCGCATTATATCTCTAGGCGAAAAACCATACCAGTGCCAGTGGCCAGAATGCGAGTGGCGATTCGCACGTTCCGACGAACTAACCCGCCATTACCGGAAACACACCGGAGCGAAACCATTCCGGTGTTCCGTATGCGAACGTTCATTCGCGCGAAGCGACCACCTCGCTCTTCATATGAAACGCCATTTACCCAAAACAACCAAGTAACCACAACAACTACCACCAATTGTTTTTTAAATGTATTTTACTTATCCCAAATATATTATTGTGCCCAATAATAACACCTCAAATCAACACTCCTTAGCAACAGCTTCACTTTTTTTTAATACCAAATTACAATACATGCATACAGATAATACATACATATAATACATACACTTTACTTGTTAAGTAAACTGTTGTTGTATTTTATTTTAGACAACATATTTTTTACTTTTTTATTTCAACAAGTGATCTTTATTTGAACTGATGGAAAAGTAATTCATTTACTATTTCTCTTATTTTTATTAATTTAATTATGACTTTTGTTTAATATTCGTTTTAAACAAGTGATCTTATACGCGTATCTCCGTTCCGCAAGTGATCTTAATATGAAATATTGAAACTTTTCATTTTTAGACTATGTCGTCAGTGCTTTTACGTAGAATTTAGTTTGTTTTAGAGAAATGTACAAATTTTGTTAATACTTTTGCCATACATATATTTTAAAATGCAGTTTATTTGTATAGTAGTATAGTATCGGTGTGTTTGCAAATATACATATATTAAGATTGCATTAAATATTGATTTTGGATCATCGAAAATAACATTTACTTATCTTGCGAGAAACAACTCAAGTTTATAAAAAATAATGATGATGAGTTTTACAAACATACTTAATATTTATTTTAAAAAAATACATTAAGAAAAATAAATAATTTCGATATTTTAGCAACAAATTGAAATCGGTTTTTAAAAACAAAACTACCAATTAATCAATCATTTGCTCGTTGACACCGATACATGTATGTTGTACATACATATATGGAATATAATTGACGATTGTATCCTGTTCTCTCGCTCTCTCGCGCGCTCTCTCTCTCTCTCTCCCTCTCTCTATATATTTGTCCAGCACGTTTGTGATTTTATTTTTTAAATATAGTAAACTATAAGATTAACAAACAGTACACTTTTAACTAGTGTATAAAGTTACCAAAAATTTACTTTTTTGTACATAAAACATAAATGCAAACGTAGTATAAACAACACCAGAAAATTATCAAAGCAACAATATTATTACTCTAATAGTTTTCGAAATTTCGAAACTTGTACAAATTTCATTTAATTTCAAGAGACGAAAATTTAATTTTAGGTTGCTCTGAATTTTCTTCAAATTGCATTCGTACTTATAATGACTAAACCAGGTCGTAAATGAATAGATATTGTGCCTAGCGTTCACTTTTGGTAAATATCCTTTCCAAAAACAACAGACTGAAATTTGAGTATTTTTTAAGAGTTTGTTAGTTTCTTTTTCCACAATTTATTGCTGTTTAAGAGTCTGTAGTTTTTGGACACTATTTTAAACTTTATTTGAGTGTAAAACGCAACATTTATTTAATGAATACAGAAGCAAATGCCATTTTTAGACATTATATGGTTATATATATATATATATATATATATATATATATATATATATATATATATATATATATATATATATATATATATGTGTGTGTGTGGGTGTGTATGTACAATTATTATGTGTAGAATATATTTTATCTTTACAGTAGTAAAATTTTTATACTTTTTGTTTATGTAATTTTTATTAAATATATAATATAATTATTTCTTAATAAAAATATATGTTTTTCAAATCACTGGGGGATCTAAAAACAATGCACGCCACTTGGATTAAGCTAAATAAATCAATAAGTTTGGATGTTATAACCCATACCATAATTAAATATCAGTACATATTAAGACCACAATAAAATGGTATGGATTCAAGGATCCTAATTAATTTATTTAAATTTTATTTTTACTTTGACAATTAGTAGTATGAATCATTCAAATTAACAGAAATTTTTTTGATTTAATTATTACGAATAAAACATATCGTTTATTAATACAGCTTGCTTGTATTACATTTCACACTAATAATCTAACTCATTTATTATTTCAGTCACAAATAGTGAACATCAACGAAGCGCGAAATATAAAGTCAATAGATTCCATTTTATAGAGTTAAATTTCAATTAAATAAGCTTGAAACAGTTGAAAATTAACATTGATCAAACCGTTTTATTTGTATCTACGAATTCAACGCAATGTCAGCGGATAGTAGATGTTGGACGATCAATGTTTAGTATAAAACCTTTCTAAATATACACTGAAATGCACAAATTTACTTGAAATACATTAATGGCCTACTTAAGATAAACAAGTGATAGTTCATTTCAATTAAGTAAGCTTGAAACAGTCGAAAATTAATTTTGATCAAACTGTTTTACGTAATTGGAACTCATGTGAACAAACATGTACTACAGCTGTCAGTGTAGAGGCTTTTTATTCGGTCACACATTTACTGTGAGACATTATGTCTATATGTGTTACTTAAAACTAAAAACTATGAACACGGTTAGTGTTGGTAACATTAAGTAAAATTTAGAATAGTTGCATAATTTGTTTTTTCTCGCAGTCATCATCGAATCTCCGAACGAAATGGACGTGTCAAAGATGTGTGCAGTATGTTGTAGTTGGTGGATTGTGTGTACGTACAATATATGAATATTGGAGGCGGATGGTATAGATCAACTCCCTTGTAACACTAAATTATCTGGTGAGTACATTTGCACACCTAATCTAATTTAGCATGTATTTTCTGTTTACTTATTATACTTATAACAACAGATATAGATAGAATTTTAACTAGTTCTTTATAGATATATATCAATAGATATTGGTTGTTACTTTACACGCATTAATACAACCCTATATATTTTAGCAACTAAGTTATAATAATAACATATTTTGCTTAATTATACAGAAATACAAAGCCGTTATAGGTTGGTAAATCCAGTGCAATCAAATTCGAGAGGCGATTATTTCCAAGGATTATAAATTGTAAGTATATTTTTTTACTTTATTTATATAACTTGCATATAATTAATATCTTTGAAATGCATTATTGATTGAATACCTAACAAGTATGTTCAATTGCAGTATTTTATACGTAACTCAAGTTGCGAACACATGATGGTGTTGGGACAAATACTGGAATACGCGGAAATACCAAATTGAGAATTGCATTCGTGAAAATAAATTGAATGTCTAGCCCCATACCATAATTAAATACCAGTACACATATTAAGAGTACGATAAAACGGTACCATAATTAAATATCAGTACACATATTAAGAGCTCATTTACACGTAGATACTGTACCTGTGATACAGTATCTGAGATACAGTATCTGAGATACATTTATTGTGAGACATTACGTCTATATGTGTTACTTAATACATGAAACTATGAACAAGGTTAGTGTTGGTAACATTAAATTCAATTAAGAATGGTTGTTTAATTTGTCATTTCTAGTAGTCATCATCCAACCTCCGAATGAAATAGACGTGTCAAAGATGTGTACAGTGTGTTGTAATGAGTGGATTGTTTGTGCGTACAATATGCGAATATTGGAGATGAACAACACCCTTGTAACCCTAAATTACCTGGTGAGTACCTATTTCTAATTATAACAACAGATATAGATAGATTTTTAACAAGTTATTTCAATATTTTATTTGTTACTTTATTTATATAACTTGTATGCATTTGCAGAACAGTGAGAGGCTGCCTTCAAATATCGTTCAAGTTTTAAACTAAATGTGAAAACGGCGCTTCACACCCAAACAATTTGTAAGTATTATGGAACTTGTACATACATATTCAACAACTATTTATATATCCTTTTATTTCAGAACGATTCAATACCTGCGTTTATTTGAATAATACAGCAGAGGTTCCTCTGAATATCGAACAATAACGTGGCATCCAGTTGGGATCAATAAAATAAATGTAAGTTTGTGTAAATCATTTGTTTGATACTTTAGCAATATTATTTAAACAACGTTGATCAATCAACAAAAAGTTTAACGACTTATTATGCATTTTTATATATTTTAGCAACTTATTTATGATAGTAACTTTGTATTTTGTTTATTTATAGATAAATACGAGGCTGTTTTATACAATCATTGTAAATCTGGCGTAATCAAAGGCGGCAGGCGATTCTTTTCATCAATTTCTAAATTGTAAGTCTATCCCAACATTTTATATAAATATTTTACAATCGTAAAAATACTTTTATGACATTATTGATTGAATACTTAACAAGTATGTACATTTACAGAATAGTGCAAAGGCTGCTTTTAAATATCGATCAAGTCCAGGGTAATCCAGAACAATCGAAACCGAATGTGAGGTTCCAAACTATTATAAAAAAATTGTAAGTTGAATCAACTTATTTACTATTACAACTAAATCAAAAACAATGCAATCTTGAGCAAATATTTAAACATTTTGAGGAGGCCAATTTATGGATTAGTTATCGAATGCTTGTGATTCTTGTGTGTGTTGTCGTATATGTAGCGTATATCTAGTGTGTTGCATGCGAATGAATGTGTTGTAGTTTGGGATTGTGTGGATATCAGTCTAAAAATTGGCATTCCATTTTATATCTGTGATTAAATTTGTTGTTGTATTGATTTTCAATGAAATATTTTAACAATCATTAACTAGCTTATTAATTAAACCATAATAATCAATGTATTTTTTTTATATTTTCAGAAGTCTTTTAATTGTGAGCAACAATAAAATCCAGCTATTCCACATTGCAGTCGTGGGCTGCAATCATCAATTACCTTCCATGGATGCAGCTTCCAATTACTTTCCGAGGATTCAGCTCAATATTGGAGCAACTGGAAATACTTATATTATATGAATAATTATTATATATGTATATATATAGTGGTGACCACAAAAGATAATATTTTGCAAAACCTAATTAACAATTCATGAGTAAACTAAAACTTGATTTTGAATTATAAACTGCTAATAATTTGTTCTTGCAAAAAAAAAATCTTTTAGTGGTTTTGTTTATAAACAAATGGTTCAGATAATAAACAACAACATTTTATATATAATCATAACTATGCATTGTTGAGTGATGAACGAATGAGAAATCCTTAAGTCAAATCAATTTTCAATATTTTTCAAATAACTTTTACAAAATAGAACGATTTGATACTGAAGGACTTTCTCTATTGTTACAGAAGAAGGACACGAATAAAAGAAGAAACATTCAGGGGTTTATTATTGTTTTAACTTTTGATATGAATTATTTATATAAATTTAATTTTTTATTAATTTTTTGCTATCAATTATAAAAATTACACAACGGCAGTCGCTGGTCCCTCCGCCCCCCGCCCACTCCCCATTTTTTTTTTTTTATGGGAGTGGGCGGGGGGCGGAGGGACCAGCGACTGCCGTTGCGTAATAGTAAATGGGGTTTGTAATTAGAGGGGTGCGGCGAGGGTACTACGTCGATTGAGGAAGAAGCAAGGACCCTGGAACGTCGATTAAGGAAGAAACAAGCATCCAGGAACTACGGCACCAAGACCAAAGCGGCCCAACCCATCCATTTATGGTTAGATACTGTTTTTTTTTTTATTTATTAAAAATGGATTGAACGTATGAATGAATGAATGCAATGCATAGTGTTTAAATAACGGATTTGTTTCAATTATAATTCAAACCATACATTTGTTTATAAAACATTGTTAAATATTATTACAATAAATAGAAATGAAATACTGTTATTTATAATTTGTATATAACAACTGTAAGCTAAATAAGTAAATAAATCAATTATAACGATAAAACGGTATCATAATTAAATACCAATACACCTAATAAGAGTACGATAAAATGGTACCTTAATTAAATATCAGTACACATATTAAGACTACGTTAAAACGCTATGGATTCAAGGTTGCTAAAACCGTTGTAAAGATATTTAATTTAAATTTTACTTTACGTTACAACTAGTTGTCGGTGGAGATTTTTTTTATGCGGTCACACATTTATTGTGAGACATTACGACTATACGTGTTATTTAATGAACACGTTTAGTGTTGGTAACATAAAGTTCAATTTAGAATAGTTGAATAATATGTTTTTTCTCGCAGTCATCATCGAACCTCCGAACGAAATGGACGTGTCAAAGTTGTGTGCAGTGTGGTGTAGTGAGTGTATTGTGTGTTATGCTAATATTGGTGATGGATATAGATCAACACTAAATTACCTGGTGAGTACCTAATCAAAATCAGCACGTATCTTCCATTTACTTATTATATTAATAACAATATATATAATACATGAAACAATGAACACGGTTAGTGTTGGTAGCATTTGTTGTTGCATTCAAAGTGGATTGAACGTGTGAATAAATGAATACAATGCATTGTTAAATATAGTAGGAAAATTTATTAAAATGAAAAGCTATGAAATAGAAATGAAATGATAAAACGGTACCATAATTAAATATCAGTACATATTAGGACTATGTTAAAACGGTACCATAATTAAATAACAATATATATTAAAAGTACGATAAAACTAGCAATATGAAACATTCAAATTAACTAATCTATCAACGAAGCGCGCAATATAAAGTCAATAGATTCCATCTTATATAGAATTAAAGTGATCAAACTGTATTATTTCTATCTACGTTTTCAACTCGAACTTTTATTTGTATTTGTAATCTTGGCGCGTTTTTACTGGTTACTAGGGTTTTTTACACCATTGGTAGCATTGCGAATTTGAAAACGTGACCGTTTTCCGTTGTGAAGTGAAGCCCATGATGGCATGCCGGTGTTGATTCTAAACGTATTTCTGAATCCGACGTAATCTTCGTGATATTCTTGTTAAAAATGAATCTAACTATTGTATACAGTTGCAAATTAATATGAAGCATTTCATTAGTGTTATATTTAATATTTCAATGACATGGTGCGCTTTATTTTCACACATGAAAATCGACACGTGCAAACACAATTAGGGACGTAAAACGCACACATACAGTGTTTAACAACTATTTAAATATCCTTTTGTTTCGGAATGATTTGAATAATACAGTAGAGCTGCCTTTCAATTGTGGGAAATCCAGTTGAGTACAATATAAAAAAATGTAAGTTAATATTTTGTTTATTTCATATCATAATTAAATATCAGTACACATACCAAGACTGCGATAAAACACGGTACCGTAATTAAATAGCAGTACACATTTTAAGACTACGATAAAACGCTAAGGATTCAGAAATTCAATATAACGGAAAATTTGTTGTCTATTAACACAGCTTGCTAGTATTACATTTCACACTAATAATCTAACACTAATCATCAACGAACCGCGATATATAAAGTCAATAGATTTCATTTTATAGAATTAAATTTTAATTAAATAAGCTTGAAACAGTCAAAAATTAACATTGATGAAACTGTTTTATTTGTATCTACGAATTCAACGCCGTCAGTAGATGTTACAGGATCAATGTTTAGTATAAAACCTATCTAAATTTACACTGAAAAGAACAAATTTATTTGAAATACATTAATAGACTGCTTAAGATGAACAAGTGATGTTACATTTCAATTAAATAAATAAAATAAATTTGGATGAAACCGTTTTACGTAATAGGAACTCTTGTGAACACACGCATGTACCACAGCTGTCATTCTTATTCGGTTACACATTTATTGTGAAACAGTACGTTACTTAATACATGAACGATTGAACTATGAACACGTTAGAATAGTTGTATAATTTGTTTTTTCTTGCAGTCATCATCGAACCTCCGAACGAAATGGACGTGTCAAAGTTGTGTGCAGTGTGTTGTAGTGAGTGGATTGTGTGTTATGCTAATATTGAAGACGGATATAGATCAACACTAAATTACCTGGTGAGTACCTAATCTAAATCAGCACGTATCTTCCAATTACCTATTATATTTATAACAATATATATAATACATGAAACAATGATCACGGTTAATGTTGGTAACATTTGTTGTTGCATTTAAAATGGTTTGAACGTGTGAATAAATGAATACAATGGATAGTGTTTTTAAATAACGAATTTTTTTATTATTATTCAAACCATACATTTGTTTATAAAACATTGTTAAATATAGTAGGAATATTTATTAAAATTAAAAGCTATGAAATAGAAATGAAATGATAAAACGGTACCATAATTAAATATCTTTAGGACTATGTTAAAACGGTACCATAATTAAATAACAGTATATATTAAAAGTACGATAAAACTAGCTATATGAATCATTCAAATTAACTAATCTATCAACGAAGTGCGAAATATAAAGTCAATAGATTCCATTTTATATAGAATTAAATTGATCAAACTGTATTATCTACGTTTTCAACTCGAACTTTTATTTGTGTTTGTAATCTTGGCGCGTTTTTACTGAGTTACTAGGGTTTTTTTTACACCATTGGTAGCATTGCGAATTTGAAAACGTAACCGTTTTCCGTTGTGAAGTAAAGCCCATGATGGCATTCCGGTGTTGATTCTAAACGTATTTCTGAATCCGACGTAATCTTCGTGATATTCTTGTTAAAAATGAATCTAACTATTGTATACAGTTGCAAATTAATATAAAGCATTTCATTAGTGTTATATTTAATGTTTCAATGACATGGTACGCTTAAATTTCACACATGAAAATCGACACGTGCAAACACAATTAGGGATGTAAAACGCACACATACATTGTTTAACAACTATTTAAATATCCTTTTGTTTCAGAATGATTTGGATAATACAGTAGAGCTGCCTTTCAATTGTGGGAAATCCAGTTGCGTACAATATAAAAAAATGTAAGTTAATATTTTGTTTATTTCATATCATAATTAAATATCAGTACACATACTAAGCTGCGATAAAACACAGTACCATAATTAAATAGCAGTACACATTTTAAGACTACGATAAAACGCTAAGGATTCAGAAATTCAATATAACGGAAAATTTGTTGTTTGCAATTTACTATACGGATTGATTCTTTTAACTATAACGAATAAAACATAACGTCTATTAACACAGCTTGCTAGTATTACATTTCACACTAATAATCTAACACTAATCATCGACGAACCGCGATATATAAAGTCAATAGATTTCATTTTATAGAATTAAATTTCAATTAAATAAGCTTGAAACAGTCGTAAATAAATTTGGATGAAACCGTTTTACGTAATAGGAACTCTTGTGAACACACACATGTACCACAGCTGTCATTTTTATTCGGTTACACATTTATTGTGAAACAGTACTTTACTTAATGCATGAACGATTGAACTATGAACACGTTAGAATAGTTGTATAATTTGTTTTTTCTAGCAGCCATCATCGAACCTCCGGGCGAAATGGACGTGTCAAAGTTGTGTGCTGTAGTGAGTGGATTGTGTGATATGCGAATATTGGATCAACTCCCTTGTAACACTAAATTACCTGGTGAGTACATTTGCACATAACAACAGATATAGATAGATTTTTAACTAGTTGATTATAGATGTATATCAATAGATCATACAGCAATGCTGACTTCAAATATCGTTCAATCGCAAGGAATCCATTTTGGATGAACAATACACAAATGTACGTTTGCGTAAATCATTGATCTGAGACTTTAACAACTTATTTATAATAGTAAATTAATATTTTGTTTATTTATAGATATACACGGAGCTGTTATGTACAATCAATGTAATCAATTTGGTCAATTACAAATTGTAAGTAAATTCAACCATTTCTGTTACTTTATTCAGATAGAAAAACGTATACATGCTTTGTTTAACAAATATTTAAATATCCTTTGGTTTCAGAATGATGTAATAACTTCGTTTATTTGGATAATACAGCAGAGCTGACTTCAAATATCGTTCAATCGCAAGGAATCCAATTCGGGTGAACAATACACAAATGTAAGTTTGCGTAAATCATTGATCTGAGACTTTAACAACTTATTTATAACAGTAAATTAATATTTTGTTTATTTATAGATAGATACGAAGTTGTTCTGTACAATCAAAGTAATCCATTTCGTCAATTATAAATTGTAAGTAAATTCAACCATTTCTGTTACTTTATTCAGATAGAAAAACGTATACATGCTTTGTTTAACAACTATTTAAATATCCTTTGGTTTCAGAATGATGTATAATAACTGCGTTTATTTGGATAATACAGCAAAGCTGACTTCAAATATCGTTCAATCGCAAGGAATGCATATCGGATGAACAATACACAAATGTACGTTTGCGTAAATCATTGATCTGAGACTTTAACAACTTCTTTATAATAGTAAATTAATATTTTGTTTATTTATAGATAGATACGAAGTTGTTCTGTACAATCAAAGTAATCCATTTCGTCAATTATAAATTGTAAGTAAATTCAACCATTTTTGTTACTTTATTCAGATAGAAAAACGTATACATGCTTTGTTTAACAACTATTTAAATATCCTTTGGTTTCAGAATGATGTATAATAACTGCTTTTATTTGGATAATACAGCAAAGCTGACTTCAAATATCGTTCAATCGCAAGGAATGCATATCGGATGAACAATACACAAATGTACGTTTGCGTAAATCATTGATCTGAGACTTTAACAACTTATTTATAATAGTTAATTAATATTTTGTTTATTTATAGATAGATACGAAGTTGTTCTGTACAATCAAAGTAATCCATTTCGTCAATTATAAATTGTAAGTAAATTCAACCATTTTTGTTACTTTATTCAGATAGAAAAACGTATACATGCTTTGTTTAACAACTATTTAAATATCCTTTGGTTTCAGAATGATGTAATAACTGCGTTTATTTGGATAATACAGCAAAGCTGACTTCAAATATCGTTCAATCGCAAGGAATCCATTTCGGGTGAACAATACACAAATGTACGTTTGCGTAAATCATTGATCTGAGACTTTAACAACTTATTTATAATAGTAAATTAATATTTTGTTTATTTATAGATATATACGAAGCTGTTATGTACAATCAAAGTAATCCATTTCGTCAATTATAAATTGTAAGTAAATTCAACCATTTCTGTTACTTTATCCAGATAGAAAAACGTATACATGCTTTGTTTAACAACTATTTAAATATCCTTTGGTTCCAGAATGATGTATAATAACTGCGTTTATTTGGATAATACAGCAAAGCTGACTTCAAATATCGTTCAATCGCAAGGAATGCATATCGGATGAACAATACACAAATGTACGTTTGCGTAAATCATTGATCTGAGACTTTAACAACTTATTTATAATAGTAAATTAATATTTTGTTTATTTATAGATAGATACGAAGTTGTTCTGTACAATCAAAGTAATCCATTTCGTCAATTATAAATTGTAAGTAAATTCAACCATTTCTGTTACTTTAATCAGATAGAAAAACGTATACATGTTTTGTTTAACAACTATTTAAATATCCTTTGGTTTCAGAATGATCTAATAACTGCGTTTATTTGGATAATACAGCAGAGCTGCCTCTAAATAACGGTCAATCGCGAGGAATCCGGTTCGGGTGCACCGCGTTATACGCCAAACCAATGTAAGTTTGCGTAAATCATTTATTTGAAACTTTCACACATACTAAAACTACGACAAAACGGTACACATATTAAGCCTACGATAAAACGCTATGGTTTCAGAGATCCTAATATCGTTTTAAAGTTAATTAATCTATTTAAAATTTTATTATACTTTGACAATGAGTAATATGAATCATTCAAATTAATGGAAAAAAAATTGTGCTTTGATTCTTTTAATTATTACGAGTAAAATATAACGTTTATTAATACAGCTTGCTTGTTTTACATTTCACACTAATAATCTAACAGTAATTTGTTATTTATGTCACAAATAGTGATCATCAACGAAGCGCGAAATATAAAGTCAATAGATTCCATTTTCATAGAATTAAATTTCAATCAAATAAGCGTGAAATAGTCGAAAATTAACATTGAGCATACAGTTTTATTTGTATCTACGAATTTAACGTAAACTCAGCCGTCAGTTGACAGTAGTTGTTACAGAAACAAAGTTTAGTTTAAAACCTATCTAAATATACACTGAAATAAAAAAATTTACTTGAAATAAGATAAACAAGTGATGTTACATTTCAATTAAATAAGCTTGAAGCAGTCGAAAATAAATTTGGATGAAACCGTTTTACGTAATAGGAACTCATGTCAATTTTAATCGGTTACACATTTATTGTGAAACATTACGCCTCTGTGTTACTTAATACATGAATGAATGAATGATCTATGAACACGTTAGAATAGTTGTGTAATTTGTTTTTTTTGTAGCACTCCTCATCGAACTTCCGAATGAAATGGACGTGTCAAAGATGTGTGTATGAACAACAGATGTAGATGGATTTTTTAACTAGTATATCAATAGATATTGGTTGTTACTGCAAAAAACCGGCGTGATCAACTTCTTCAATTGAAAATTGTAAGTAAATATCTTAATTTTGGCCACTTTCTTGTTGAGAATCACACTTTGCAATTGACACCACAACTGTTTCCTGTTATTTTTTAAAAAACTAACTACCAAACCTAGGTCTTACTCTAATAGATGATAAACAGTCTCTTCAATTTGGTCACTTTCTCGGAGAAAATCACACTTTGCAATTGACAACACAACTGTTTCCCGTTATTTTTAAAAATCTTACAAACACACCAGGGTCTTACCCTAATTGTTGATAAACTGTCTTTTAATTTTGGTCACCTTCTTGGTGAATCACACTTCCAATATGGATCATTAGTTTACAACTATTTATTTTGGTTTCAGAATGATTTAACAACTGGGTTTATTGGGATAATACAGCTGAGCTGCCTCTAAAAATCGATCATTCGCGAGGAATCCGGTTCGGGTGCACCGCGTTATACGCCAAACCAATGTAAGTTTGCGTAAATCATTTATTTGAAACTTTCACACATACTAAAACCACGACAAAACGGTACACATATTAAGCCTACGATAAAACGCTATGGTTTCAGAGATCCTAATATCGTTTTAAAGTTAATTAATCTATTTAAAATTTTATTATACTTTGACAACGAGTAATATGAATCATTCAAATTAATGGAAAAAAATTGCGGTTTGATGATTTTAATTATTACGAGTAAAATATAACGTTTATTAATACAGCTTGCTTGTTTTACATTTCACACTAATAATCTAACAGTAATTTGTTATTTATGTCACAAATAGTGATCATCAACGAAGCGCGAAATATAAAGTCAATAGATTCCATTTTCATAGAATTAAATATCAATTAAATATGCGTGAAATAGTCGAAAATTAATTATGATCAAACAGTTTTATTTGTATCTACGAATTTAACGTAAACTCAGCCGTCAGTTGACAGTAGTTGTTACAGAAACAAAGTTTAGTTTAAAACCTTTCTAAATATACACTGAAATAAAAAAATTTACTTGAAATAAGATAAACAAGTGTTGTTACATTTTAATTAAATAATCTTGAAACAGTCGAAAATAAATTCTGATGAAACCGTTTTACGTAATAGGAACTCTTGTCAATTTTATTCGGTTACACATTTATTGTGAAACATTACGCCTATGGGTTACTTAATACATGAATAAATGAATGATCTATGAACACGTTAGAATAGTTGTGTAATTTGTTTATTTTGTTGCAGTCATCATCGAACTTCCGAATGAAATGGACGTGTCAAAGATGTGTGTATGAACAACAGATGTAGATGGATTTTTTAACTAGTATATCAATAGATATTGGTTGTTACTGCAAAAAAAACCGGCGTGATCAACTTCTTCAATTGAAAATTGTAAGTAAATATCTTAATTTTGGCCACTTGCTTGTTGAGAATCACACTTTGCAACTGACAACACAACAGTTTCCTGTTATTTTAAAAAAAACTTACTACCAAACCTGGGTCTTACCCTAATAGATGATAAACAGTCTCTTAAATTTGGTCACTTTCTCGGAGAAAATCACACTTTGCAATTGACAACACAACTGTTTCCTGTTATTTTTAAAAAACTTACTGCCAAACCTGGGTCTTACCCTAATTGATAATAAACAGTCTCTTAAATTTGGTCACTTTCCCGGAGAAAATCACACTTTGCAATTGACAACACAACAGTTTCCTGTTATTTTTAAAAAACTTACTACCAAACCTGGGTCTTACCCTAATTGATAATAAACAGTCTCTTAAATTTGGTCACTTTCTCGGAGAAAATCACACTTTGCAATTGACAACACAACAGTTTCCTGTTATTTTTAAAAAACTTACTACCAAACCTGGGTCTTACCCTAATTGATAATAAACAGTCTCTTAAATTTGGTCACTTTCTCGGAGAAAATCACACTTTGCAATTGACAACACAACTGTTTCTCGTTATTTTTAAAAATCATACAACCACATCTGATTCTTACCCTAACTGATGATAAATAGTCACTTAATTTTGGTCACTTTCTTGGTGAATCACACTGGAACATTAATTTACAACTATTTATTTTGGTTTCAGAATGATTTAACAACTGGGTTTATTAGGATAATACAGCTGAGCAGCCTCTAAAAATCGATAATTCGCGAGG
The DNA here is from genome assembly GCA_944039245.1 of Nebria salina. Lineage (NCBI taxonomy): Eukaryota > Metazoa > Arthropoda > Insecta > Coleoptera > Carabidae > Nebria > Nebria salina. The sequence continues at coordinate 3,634,625 of OX063286.1, forward strand.
AATCCATTTCGGACCAATGTAAGTTTGCGTAAATAATTTGTTTGAGACTTGTACACTGATATAGCAATGTTGAGAGAATCGGGCACTAGAAATGTTGAAGTTTATGGGTTTTAAAACAATTCTGAATATAATTTAGCAACTTATTTATAATTGTCACTAAATATTTTGTTTATTTATAGATAATTACGAAGCTGTTTGATGCAATCAATGTAAAACCAGCATGATCAATGACATCAATTGAAAATTGTAAGTATAAATCAATATTTGATGTAACTTGAAACGCAAAATAATTGAAATAAAATGAGTAAGCCAATTAATGGATTAATATCGAATGATTGTGGATGTTGTATGGGCCTCTCGGGAGGGAGTTTGAGTGAGGGATGCACCGTGCATCTAGTTTGTCGCATGCGATTGAATTGTAGTTTAGGATTGTGTGGATATCAATCTATAAATTGGCATATACATGTAAAAACGATTCAATATTAATGTTTGATTCAATTACAAATGATTAAGTTATTACAATGTTATTAATCATAATTTTGACCAGTGTCCAACCAATGAAGCAATCAACCAACGAAGCAATCAATCAACGAAGCAACCAAACAACCAACCAATCAACCATCCAACCAACAGGAAACAGTCGTTCTACATCGTTGAGTCTTCGGTTGCAACTTTCCACTGATGCAGTTTCCGAAAACGGCTCTTGGATGCAGCTCAAGCAGTTTTATTTCTTTACAAAAGTTTTTCCGAAAGCTTATGTAACATTTATATTGATCATAATTGAAGATATTTTGCAAAAACGAATAAATTTAGTAATGATTTCATATGAATAATAGTTGCAATCGTTTTGTTGTTGTTGATGATGATGATGATGTGGTTTTTGCAAAATATCTCAATACACACAAATACCTTCGATATCAAATATATGTAATACATTTATAAATATGCATTGTTGAATGATGAACGAATGAGAAATCCTAGAATCAAATCAAGTAAAATCAAATGAAATTGAGCTTTCAATGTTTTTTTTTTCGGAAATTTTGTTCCGATTTGATACTAAAGGATTTTCTCTATTGTTGCAGAAAGCCACAGATGATTCGTAGCTTTCTGCCTCTGGCAGTCACCGATTCCTCTCCTCCTTCCTAATCCTCGGGGGGAGGGCGGGGGTCCCGGGGGTTGGGAAGGAGGGGAGGAATCGGTGGCTGCCATGCGGGGGGAGAGGTCGACGTGGGGTGTCCGTGCGTCATGTCGCGCGCGGGGATTGGGGGGTGCGGGGGGTGCGGGGGGTGGGTATGGGCGCCAATTTCGAATGTGGAACCACCGATCCGGGGTCGCAAGCCTTGGGGGAGAAGATCCAGGTTCCATTGAAGGTGAATATCTCTAATATCTCAAATACTTGTTGTTTTTTTGAATTAGATTGAAAGTGCGAATGAATGAGTGACAGAAAGAAACCATTGCATATTATATTTGTATTAGATATATATTGAAATGATTGTATTTGTTGTGTAATGAACTAAATTGTGTTTAAAATAAACGTGTTTATAATTAAATTGAAAAACATTGACTGATTACATGGTACAGAAATTTTTAGGTTACAAATTTTGACAGTTGAAAATTCGTAGTGTGTTCTAAAAATGTTGTCTAGTATTTAGGAATTTAAAATGATGCTTAGTATTTAAGAATTTGAAATTTGCCGCGCTTGTCTGTTCTGTTTAGCGTTGATTTAGGTAGCTGATCAGTTCACTAGTAGCTGTCAAAATGGTGGACAGGAATACATGACGTGCAGGTCTACAGTGAACAACAAGTTAAGTTTGTGTTGGAATAGTTGCATTGTTTTATTGTTGCAGTGATCATAGTTGCAGGCATCATTGTTGCAGTCATCATTGAACTGATTTAATATTTGTATGTTTTATGTTGTATGTTTAATGTTTTATGTAATAGGTATGTAACACATGTACATGTACATACACGCACATGCATACACACACATGCATACACACGTGCACACACATGCATACACACGTGCACACACATGCACACATACACACATACACACATGCACACATACATACAGATATATAGGTCATACAGACATATAGGTCATACAGACATATAGGTCATACAGACATATAGGTCATACAGACATATAGGTCATACAGATATACAGGTCATACAGACATACATGTCAGACATACATACAGGTACACATGCACACAAGGGAACATTGGAACATTGGGTACATGGGAACATTGGAACATTGGGAACATTGGAACATTGGGTACATTGGAACATTGGGTACATGGGAACATTGGAACATTGGGTACATGGGAACATTGGAACATTGGAACATTGGTACATACTGACATTGGAACATTGAAACATTGGAACATTGAAACATTGAAACATTGGAACATTGGAACATTGGAACATTGGAACATTGGAACATTGGAACATTGGAACATTGGAACATTGGAACATTGGAACATTGGAACATTGGAACATTGGAACATTGGAACATTGGAACATTGGAACATTGGAACATTGGAACATTGGAACATTGGAACATTGGAACATTGGAACATTGGAACATTGGAACATTGGAACATTGGAACATTGGAACATTGGAACATTGGAACATTGGAACATTGGAACATTGGAACATTGGAACATTGGAACATTGGAACATTGGAACATTGGAACATTGGAACATGGGTACATGGGTACATGGGTACATGGGTACATGGGTACATGGGTACATGGGTACATGGGTACATGGGTACACATACACATACACATACACATACACATACACATACACATACACATACACATACACATACACATACACATACACATACACATACACATACACATACACATACACATACACATACACATACACATACACATACACATACACATGCATACATACACATGCATACATACACATGCATACATACACATGCATACATACACATGCATACATACACATGCATACATACACATGCATACATACACATGCATACATACACATGCATACATACACATGCATACATACACATGCATACATACACATGCATACATACACATGCATACATACACATGCATACATACACATGCATACATACACATGCATACATACACATGCATACATACACATGCACACACACACACACACACACAGACACAAACACAGACAGACGCAAACACAAAAATACGAAAACACAAAAATTCAAAAACACAAAATTTTAAAAACACAAAAATACAGACAGACTGACACACAGACACACACATACACACACACAGACAGACGGAAACACACACACAGACAGACAGACAGAAAAATTTGCAGGAACACATACAGACAGACAGAAAAACGTGCAGAAACACATACAGACAGACAGAAAAACTTGCAGAAACACATACAGACAGACAGAAAAATTTGCAGGAACACATACAGACAGACAGAAAAACTTGCAGGAACACATACAGACAGACAGAAAAACTTGCAGAAACACATACAGACAGACAGAAAATTTGCAGAAACACATACAGACAGACAGAAAAACACATACAGACAGACAGGAAAACATGCAGAAACACACACAGACAGACAGGAAAACATGCAGAAACACACACAGACAGACAGGAAAACACATACAGACAGACAGAAATACATACAGAAACACACACAGACAGACAGGAAAATACATACATACATACAGACATACAGAAACACGCACAGACAGACAGGAAAATACATACATACATACATACATACAGACATACATACAGAAATACATACATACATACATACATACATACATACATACATA